>CM044437.1:78672570-78711674 GCA_024363595.1 Xenopus borealis
TTATTTATTTATCTTGCAACCAGAATAGTAGGTGATACTTTGCCCCCAATATAGCGACTCTTTCCAGGGTATCGCTATCCTTTGTCACTGTGGGGAAATTTGTGTCAACAAAAACCGCTGCTTCATTATTAGAGGCTTGTTGCGCACTTTCAAAATGGCCGTCGAGATTCTCGCGTGACTTGGTGCGCACTGTAGGCTATGTGCGTCACGCTGAATACCTTTATCAATATGGCGGCTACGTCACTTCCGGCGGTCAGGTACAGACCTTCTTCGCGCCAAATGTAAAACATGCAAAGAACAATATAGCACAGCAGCAATACTTCAGGGAGGCACACGGCTCTATAGCGGAACGGGATAGAACCCCAAACCCGAACCCACGGCCAATTTCTAGGGTGTCAGAAAACGAGTGCCTTTTTCCTATCGCGTCCGGCAGTTTACCGGAGCGCTTGTCAGAAATATTTAAAGATATATTACACCGCAGTACACGTGTTCGGGCCCCAGATTGGGCGCCAAAAATGTAACCCTTTCTTGGCTATATTAAACCAAACCAAACTAGCATGAGTAGAGCATTGGTTACACGCGACTCTTTGATCTCAGGCAGCGCTTTCGCTAAGTGGAAAATCACGTGTGAGGTAGTTGAACTACCACTCAATACTGCAAAGTGTGTAAAAGAACAAGTGTTGGACGCCAGGGGTTCTTTGTGAAACAAATAGAACAGTATTTATTTACAGAGAGCACACAGGGTATTCATCATACTCACAACCAATAGATGGTAACAGCAATTGCCTGGCATAGGTACAGCAATAAAGAATACCCTCAGGTAGGATGTACGGATGGGAGTTGTAGTTTCACCAGCCAGGTTAGCAATACCTCATGTGGTCCGGATCCCACCAGCAGGTTAAGGTCAGTTCAGGGGTTAAATACTCTTCCTGCAGTCCCTAACACTGAGGTCCCTTCACTTCAGGCAAGGTAGAGCCTGGGGGAGAGCTACTCCCTACTATCCTCCTTGATGGGGCTTTAGCTGCCCTTTCTAGCTTCCCTCTCTATCTCACTTCTCCTAGAGAGTGCTATTACAGGAATATCCTTTCTCTGACTATTCGTCATTCACGGGGCCCTGTTCCCCGACTTTCTATCAGTGGTAAAATACCTTTAGTATCACTGGGGCCTTAACTCCAGGCTCAATGAAGCACTGCCCCTCTCCTCTCCTCTGATGCAGGCCAAAGAGGAAGTGCCCCTCCCTGCAAGCACCTTTATTACAGCACTGCAGGGGTGGGTCACAACCTGTATCCAATAATGTGCTACATTATAGCTATCGGGACCTTAGTCCAATAACAGATAGCTAAAGTAAGAGCAAGGGAAGAAGCCATAAGGGCCATGCTACTTATGGGTCCCTACAGCTCATATACAATACCTCTGCTTCTGTCCTCTTTATCATTGCAATTTGATCATCTCAAGTTTGACTCGCCATTCTAATATCCAGTCTCAAGCTCTCTGACCTCCTCCTGATCTCAGTCATGACTTAACGATTTAAGACTCAGACCTAAACTAGGGCAAGTTAGTATTAACCCTGGCTCAGCACAATGTGATCTCCTGAACCCCAGTACTGGTGGAATACTGCAGCACCTGACACATACACTGGCACAACAGTGTAGACTTTGAAATATATTCAGTGTAGCAAATTGGGATGATCCCTGCTGTGCTTACTCTCTGAATAAACACATCACCCTGCATCTGATTTTACAATACAGAAGGTGTAGCTGCAGGGTGCATGATTTATTATTTATTTTATCTACTTTGTAAAGGCCTACAGAGCCTGTTTTAAAAATAGACAATGTCATATAGAAGTCAGGGAACAGCCTTTGTCACACCAATATAACGTAGGACTTATTTGACTGCCATTTGCTGGAATATACATGCCATTTTGTGTACTGATATATACAACAGACCTAAACAAACAGATATGCTCAAGATGTTGTGATTGGGTCCTTTTTTATGGGTTCTTGAAAAGTCACCTGCTTAGAAACTGGCCATCCTATTTAGGCCCACAAACTAACCCAGTGAATATACTCCCTTTTGTTTCAACTGCTGTTGACCTGTCACTGTCCGTGATGTACATTGAGAGGAACATGGTTGGTAAACAGCTGTGTTTGTAGGAATGAATAGTGTGTTCATTCAGAGTAGACTTACGATAATTTATGGCTAAACATAGACTGCTGACCTGTATCTATCCCAAAAGAATTTCTGTGAATGTAGCTGGCATTCAGCAGGATGTATCCATCAAAGTTAATGCAAGAAAGAAAAATGATATTTGTTTTCCTTCTGTCCACATGTATACATTCACTTTTTCTGCTTTGCCATTTGCTAAATACATGGTCTCAGCTCTTTGGAGCACTGGTCCATCAGTTACTTAGCCAGCAAGCTGTCAGGGGCAGGACAGATCATTTATAACTGTCTGGCACCCTCAGATCAAAATCTTCCCAGGGAGCCCAAACCTATCATGGCTTGGAAATAGTCTTGCTTACACTGATAACAGCTCTGCAGCACGGCAAAGAGAATCTAGGATACATTTTCTAAATAATGGTTTCTTGTTTCTTCTCTTCCAGCAGTTTCTGTGCATATATGTGGGTTTATCTCTGTCTGATGGAGGTTAAGATCACTGTTAGCCACATTTTAATAGAACACCACTGGTAAGCCAAATGCTTCAAAACTGAGGAATGATAAAGAGGCATCGTTATATATGACTGCTTGATGTTGCACAGTCAGTAATGTATTTGCTGTAAAGTCAGTGGACTGAAAGATTTCAGCAAGTAGGATTGTGGATCCCAGTCACAGCAGAAAAACAAGTTATTCCTTGTTCAAGTGTCAGAATTACAATTAACACTTTAACTTTTCACTAGGTTCTGCAAGAATGCACAATGGTTATGAAGCTGGATTCAGTTAAGACAAGCCTTAGCATATTTATATAAATTTTACACCATATATAGTGGATAATGTACCCCCTATTGTAATTTATAAAGATATTATAAGTCACTGAGGCCTCGTGCTTTTATATGGTCACATAACTCCGAGGTGACTTCTGATATCTTTATAAATGTCAGTAGGGGGTACATTATGCCTTATAATCTACAGTGAAATGTTGGGAGGGGGGGTCAGAGGGGTCATAGTCCATTATGTTCGCCGGCATCCAATTCAGTAACACCGGCATCTCAACGGCGTCCAATTCAGGTGCACCGGCGTCTGATTCAGGCGTGCAGCGTAAAAATCGGTGGCGGTCCCATAGGGAAATGACCAGACTGTAGATTTTATATATATATATATATATAAGTTGGGTACTCTGGTCAAATATAATGTATACAGTTCCAGTTGTGCTGCACTCCAAAATAACAGTTAATGCCTGGGTGCTGTCATATAAATTGTCCTATTCCAAAGAATGACGCACTCCAGGACTTCATAGTGAATTCAAAAAAGGTGAAATTTATTAGTCAACATTATGTCTTGAGAAAGGTCCAATTATTTTTGCCACCGCACTCCCGCAATTTACTCACACTGCTTGACGTGGTGCTGGACTCCCGTAGACCCGGCAAGGTCCCTTAGCAACAATAGTATTGAAGAAATCGGATCCGCACACACATACTCTTGCAGTTGGGGGGATTCCCCTTTTATTTCACCAAAGATTCAACGTTTCGGGGGGAACAATCCTCCCTGATGAAGGGTTCATACAGAGTAGTTAAAGGAGCCATCCTCTTGAAACTGACAGTTTGCATCAAGTGACTCGGAATCATCTACATATTGTTTTTTTTGCACAGTTTGCAGTCAACATTTTTCATTTTCATCCTAATCTGACCATCCCATTCATTAAGGGCATTTGGTAAAGTCAGAGAATTTTGGCAGTAAACTGCCTCAGCTGAAATCACTAGATTCTTTACTTAAACATCCCATAAATGATAAGGAATTGATTACTGATGAGCTGCACTGTTCCTCTCCATATATTTTTATTCGGCTTAACACAGAATCCTAATTAAATAGCAATGGCTTTCTTAGGCAGATATTTCCAACGTTCGTTCTTCAACCAACGTGCTGCTGCTTTAAAATGTGTTGCTGCTAATTACAGATCAGCGATCAGGAAGAGAGAATACATCAATACTGATGCTTTACACATGCAGCCTAGCATGTTTCCACAGTAGTCGGTCCAGCTGTGCTCTTACATTATGTTGTGACAAAGCTTATGAATCCAGATGGCATGCAGAGAAAATGAGTGTAATATTTTACAGATCTGTGGGCTGCCGTGTAAACTTAAAGGCTCCAATCTGAAATCTTTTCTGGTGCACCATGACTCTCAAGGAATCATTTGCAACCATGGTCCAAATACAATTTGTACTAGGGTCTAAAGCATGAAATAATAATAATTATTATTATTATTATTTATAATAATAATGATGCTTGTCTGAGATCACATGAGGGTTAGGATATGCAAAATCTTCAGGAAAAGATTTCCCTTACCATTGTGTATGAAAACACCAGTGCAGTATCTGTGCAGCTACCCTTTTTAAATGGGATTTTTTTTTTTTTTATTTCAATAAATTTTTATTGTTTTTTAACATAATTGTGTACAGTCAATTATTGCTATCAAGGAGCAAAAGTTATCATGTCAACCTGTACATACATACATTATGCAATAAAGAGAACATCATTTAAATTGTACACTAGTTACACTTAAACAAGAGTACATGCATCTGTAGCTTCACATTTAAGATGCATTTGCATCTTCAAAAGAAAAGAAAAAAAAAAGGACTAAATGTTGTAACAATAACATAAAATAATAATACAAATAATAAACCTTTCCTGCTCTAAGACCAAATATACCCTAATAGATCTACAGGGAAAAAAGGACATCGGGGGTATCTGTCCCAAATCTATACACGATCCATGGACCCCAGATTCGTAGGAATTTCTGATAGGTATCTAATAGGACATTAGTCATTTTTTCCTGGAACATGATCCAGTCAACTCTAGTCTTAACTGGGTCTATAGGGATTTGCTTCTGTTTCCAGGCTCCTGCTAAGGTCCTCTTGGCAGCCAATGTTATAAATGAGACTAAGCGAAACTGGGTATTGGTGAGCTCTTGAGGCTTAAGGTTAAGTAGAGCTATTGCTGGGTCTCTGGGTAAGGAGATTCCCAAAACCGAGTATATTATGTTGAAAACCCTGATCCAGAATCTCCTAGCACCTGGACAGTCCCACCATATATGGAACATCGTGCCTATTTCCCCACAGCCTCTGAAGCACCTGGGATCTGCGGTGGTGGAGAATTTCGCTATGCGTGCTGGAACTAGGTACCACCTGAGAAGTACCTTATAATTGGCTTCCAATAAAGAGGTGTTATCAGAAGACCCCTTGATTGTAAGCCATATACCTTCCCATTGCTCCAGGGATAATTCTCTAGATAAGTCCCCATGCCAGGCCTGTATATAAGATGACCTCAGGGGTTGATGAGGTTCAGAGAACCTATCATAAAGATATGAGATCGATTTGCGTAATCTGGGGGAGTGTATGCACCACTTTTCAAAAAAGGTCATAGAAATATTCTTATTTTCTGCATGTTTCCATTGGCATCTTATGAAATGTAGGATTTGTTGCAGCCGAAATCTTTCACTGGTTGGAATAGAGAACTTTTTAAATGGGATTTTTATGACCTTCATAACAAGCCACATTACTTAAAAAGATATTTTCTTTAAAGAAACAGAAAGATGAGCAATAAACAGTAGCAATAACAATACATCTGTAACCTTGCAGAGCATTTGTTTTTTTTAGATGGGGTCGGTGATCCCCATTTGAAAACTGGAAAGAGTCAGAAACGAAGGCAAATAATTAAAAAAATATATGAAAAAAGAAAAAATGGAGGCAAATTGAAAAGTTGCTTAGAATTAGCCATTCTATTATATATTAAAAGTAAATGTAAAGATGAACCACCACTTCAAGAGTAGATCTACAAGATAATTTAGGTGGACAAGGTAACACAGCCTATTAAAGTGTCCAGCAGAGTACAACTTATACCTTATTCCACCTATGGAATATAATGCATTCTGCACTGAGAGTTTAGTTTCAAATGCCCAAGGCTTACTGCTAATTAATATGCTTGCAGCAGAATGTTTCCTTGTGCTTGCCACTGTCCTTGTCTCACAAAAAGGAACTTTACTGTGGTTTGGGTATGGCACCTTTATAATTTAATGGTAGTTACTGCACCATTATAATTGTCTCCTCTTGTAAAGTGCTCAGGACCTGGAGTTTTCTGAATAAGAGATGTTTCCATAATTTGCATCTCCATACCCTAAGGGTTGTTCACTTTAAATTAACTTTTATTATGATGTAGAGAGTAATATTTTGAAACTATTTGCAATTGGTTTTCATTTTTATTTGTGTTTTTTTTTTAGTTATTGACCTTTTTGTAAATGTTTTGTTTTTTATTTAGCAGCTCTCCAGTTTGCAATTTTAGCAGTCTCGTTTGCTAGGGTCCAAATTACCCTAGCAACCACACATTGATTTGAACAAGAGACTGGAATATAAATAGGAGAGGACGTGAATAGAAAGTCATTCAAAATAGCAATTACAATAAATTTGTAGCTTTAGAGAGCATTTGTTTTTTAATTATAGAATCAGAAGAAAAAGGCAAATAATTCCAGAACTATGAAAAACAAAAACTGAAGGCTAGTTGCAAAGCTGTTTAGAATAAGCCATTCTATAGCATAATAAAGTTAACTTAAAGATAAACCATCCCTTTAAGTCTGCTTAAATAATTTAAATATTAAATAAGCCTGATTACATTGTTTTGCCTCCATTAAGGATGCATTGTATCTTAGTTTGGATCAAGTACAGGGCACTGTTTTACTACTACAGAGAACATGTAAAATCATTTTTTTTAAATTTTAGTTATTTGATTTTAATCAAGTCTATGGGAAATTTCCTTCCTGTAATTCAGAGCTTTCTGCATGATGGGTTATCAGATAACCAGTCCCATACCTGTGTTCATTACAAGAGATGCCATGCATGCATATACTGTACTGCTGCCCTTCAACTGTTACTCAATCTTCCAGTCAACCATTGTGATTTTGCAGCACAGTGAAATTCCTTTGTAAGAAAATATATTTTATGTTTAGATTAATGATGACGTCTGACATGCATTTATTGCTGAAAAAAACCCAAGAATATTCTCTGCAGGAATGTTTACTTATATATGGATCATGCCACTGCTTTATACCTGCAGGCCTCATCATATTTCTGGGCTCAGCAAGCGCTTATTTATTGGGAAAGTGGTTGAGAATGACACCAGGAATAAAAGATTGCAGATACATTTTACTTGTTTAGATGTGATTGTGAACTTACTAAACAACATTGTGAATCAAGACCCTTTTAATTTGACAGATCTGCAGTGCAGTATTACAATAAATGATCTGTGTCTATAGAGTAGCCATTCCTGGCTGAGAATTGCAAGGAGGGTTTCCTTGAATTTTATTGGTGTGGTGTGTTAGAAAGGATTGGTCAGTCCTCCAAAACTAACCTCATATGGGTCACTATTCAAATGTGTTGTTTGGAAGGACTGACCAATCCTTTTTGTGCCTACTTGCAACCCACCCACACTGGGTTCATTAATTAAATAAATTTAAATGCCCCCAGTTTATTCAGAAAGCTTTATTCGCATACAGACAGAAGCAGAACTATTTAGGTTTTTTGCACATTGGCCACATTTTAAGCACATCATTTTTGTGTGGCTTTAAAGTGGTTGTTCACATTTACCTTTAAGGAGAACTCAACCCAAAAGTAAAAAAAAAATCCTATCCTATATAGACCCCCCTCCCTCCTTTCCCCCAGCCGAGCTGCTACCCCGGCAAATGCACCTAACTTTTTACTTACCTCTCCATGCAGATTCAGGGATCGGAGTTCACATCAGCCATCTTCTGGGTCATCAGTAATCTTCGAGAATGGAGCAGCATTTTGGCGCATGCACAGTTGGAGTCATTTTGCCGGAAGAAGGCACAAAGTTTACTGAAGAATCTGAAGATGGCTGCCGTGAACTCAGATCCCCGAATCTGCACTGAGGGGTAAGTAAAAAGTTAGGTGTATTTGCTGGGGTAGCAGCTAGACTGGGCAGGAGAAGAGAGGGAGGTCTATGTGGGTAGGGTTTTTATAACTTTTGGGTTGAGTGCTCCTTTAAGTTTTGTATGATATAGAGACTGGAATATTAATAGGAGAGGGCCTGAATAGAAAGTCGAGTAATAAAGTAGTAATAACAATACATTTGTAGCCTTACAGAGCATTTCTTTTAGATGGGCTCAGTGACCCCCAATTGAAACATGGACAGAAGAAAAGGCAAATCATTTAAAGAAACTATAAAAAAATAAATAATGAAAACCAGCTGAAAAGTTGCTTAGAATTGTGCATACTATAACAATGCTATAACCTTCTAAAAGTTAACTTAAAAGTGGACTGCCCCTTTCACACATCACACTGGTAATTGTTATTGGATATATGAGGCACTGCACATTAGTGCATTTTGTGAGAATGAGGCACTTCTTTATAGAATATTCTGTTCGATATTTTTGTAGGGAATGTATGCTAGTATTGTAAGCTGCACTCTGGCAGGGGCCGATGTTAATGATGTGAAAACTGGAAAATACTGCAGACTATGACAGTTCATATGTGTATATATACAGGAAAGGCCACCAAGGCTCGGACCTAGGGTGGCAGGATTTTAGGAGGCAGCATGCTGCCCAAACACACTAAAATTGATTCAGAAACACTGGGGATGAGCGGGAGGTACAATAGTTTTTTAAATACACTGTGCTCAAATGCCCCTTGCTGAAAATTGATGAAAAATTGCATGAATAAAGGGGTGGGGACAGGGGGGATGAACGGGAGTGGGACCAAGGGAACCAACTATGTAAATCCTCTGTAAATATACTGTAAATAAAGTATAATAGCATTGCACAATGCCTACCTCTGAACATCTTACAGCCAAGCAGGTGGCCCTATCCTTAAGTCCGGGGTACTAGTGACCAAGACTAGATTGAAAAGAAGCTATCCAAGTCAGGGGGGCTTCCATGTGGATCTACTTGTACAGAATTTTTATTCCTCCCATTATTCTCTATTCTCACTACCAAGTTTTCTTTTCAGTTCACTGGCATACTCAATTTTATAGCACCAGAAAATGTCCTTATGAATCTTCAATGTAAAGTGGTTCCTGTCTTGATTTTGCAGCCCATAGGCTCACTACTGGAACAGGTATTTGTACATGATACTAACATAACTATGTGTACTTATATTTACAGAGAAACTGACCACACCTTCAGTGACATGATAGAATATAACTCTTCATCTCTTAGAAGACCTGCATGACCATTTTCTGATGCCATAGGACTTTCAGTAGAATCATTGTGGATAGCTGTAACTTTTTTTTCTATTCAGATCTGAGCAGATGAATGATTCAATTAGTATGCTGATACTGCAGAATATGCCAGCAAGCACAGAGGAAGATTGATGTTTTTAAAGTTTAGTAGACTGATGTTTTTAGATTTTAACACAAACAACAATTAAAATTCTACCATGTAAATATGTCATGCAAGAACCTAAGTGTGTCTTTTGGGGGCTACCAGTCATCAAGATATAAAATGACATAGAGAGAAGATGCTTTAACATTCTTTGTTATGAATACATTTGGAGACTTTTTTTTACTGAAACCACTTTCAAACATTTACACTATTGATGAAAATGTAACATTTCCTTTAGATGTTACTTTCTTGCATATTATTAAAAAATAACAGAGGAATATTATAATTGGGCTTTAATGCATTAGGACAAAGGGATACTGTCATTGCAAAAAACATATCAGTTAATAGTGCTGCTCCAGCAGAATTGTGCACTAAAATCCATTTATTAAAAAATAAAATTCAAAATGCATCAGTTAATAGTGCTGCTCCAGCAGAATTCTGCACTGAAATCCATTTATTAAAAGAGCTACTCCAGCAGAATTCTGCACTGAAATCCATATCTAAAAAGTTTATTTTTTATATTCAATTTTGAAATCTGACATGGGGCTAGACATATTGTCAATTTCCCAGCTGCCCCAAGTCATGTGATATCCCCCCCCAACAGCCTAACAACAGAACAATGGGAAGGTAACCAGATAATAGCTCCCTAACACAAGATAACAGCTGCCTGGTAGATCTAAGAACAACACTCAATAGTACAGTCCCATGTCCAAGGGCAGCTGGGAAATTGGCAAAATTTCTAGCCTCATAGTATCCCTTTAAGAAATATGTCTCATGATGCTCTAAGGCAGTTATCCCCAATCAGTGGCTTGCTCACCAATCTAATAAATTCCAGGCTTGAAAAAAATTTTTGGTTGAGTCTCCTATAGGTTACCAAATAACCATCATGCTTGTGTTGCTCCCCAACTCTTTTGACATTTGAATGTGGCTCATGGGTGAAAAAAAAGGTTGGGGATCCTTTCTCTAAGGCAAAGGAATAGACATTTCTCATGCATATACTGAAAATGTCAGGCAGTTGTAAAACAATAGGTATTTTACATTTTTGGCTTTTTTTCCCCCCAAAGATCCCCTGTGATGCTGAAGCTAATGGCAAATGTTTCCTACCCTTAAAAACAACCCCAGTAACACTTACTTCACATTGACATTGCTTGAGGCAAATTGTTGTTTATGAACATGTTTCCTAGATTGTAACATTTACCTTTCTAACTGCCTGCACCCTTTTTTGCTCAAATCCTAATGCAAACTATCTCTGCAGATTGGGTGCATCAATTGCAACAATACAAATAATGCCAAAGGTTTCCACTTTCACCCCATTCCACCTTGAAATAGCTAGAAAAAGAAAATACAAATAGTACGAGCCTTACATTAACTCCTGAAAGTGAGAATGTACAAGCTACTTAATGAAAAGAAATTCATATGTGAAAAAATGCAATTTTTCTGCTGTGTTCAGTGCCTTGAGAGCAATACCATTTGTTTAAGGAACCTTTGGGATGCAGTGTTTGTCTAAATTTGTCAGCGCCTGCCACACTGAGAGCTTTGTACGCGGCACAGCTCCCTAAGATAAATTATCGAAAGGTGAGCAAGACTTTCTTTTGTAAATCATTGCTCTATTGATTATCACACTTCAAACAGAAATTGAAAAATGGAAGTAAATATTTTACAAGGGCTGCATATGGTGACGGTTTGGACTCATGAATTAATGAAAGTTGTTTTTCTTTTCTTGTTTGTGCGTCAGCTATTATTTCAATCTCAGGGTAGAGTAAATACCATAGAGACCTACACTTAACAGCATAAGGCTTTAAAATACATTCTGAGTTGTTTGCCAACTCTGTTTTCACCTTACAATTTACATTTGCCAAAAGAAACTTTGTAGAGGTAAGCATTTCTAAAACTTTTTTCACATTTTATTACTGGGGCCTTAAAGTATCTCTTTTCTGTATACATTTTGGGGCAGATTTACTAGGGTCGAATTTCGAATAAAAAAAAACATTTGAAAAATCAAACATCACATTTTTTTGGAGGGGTTTTGATCAAAAGTGGACCATTTTTGATTGAATAGGTCAGTTTTTTGATCGAATTCGAATCGAACAATATGACGGATTTTCCAAAAAAAAAATTAGATTTTCCAGGACTTCGAAAGATTTACAGGAAAGCTTCCAGGAGGTCCCTCATAGGCTACAATGGCAATTCCGCAGCTTTACTTTTAAAGACAGTTCTTTGAAATTCGAATTTTCTATTTTTTTCAATTCAAATCGAATTTTGGACTATTCGATAGTCGTAGAAGCCCAAAATTACTTCGAAATTTGAATTTTTAAAATTCGAATTTTATTTGAAAATTCACTTAGACCCTTAGTAAATCTGCCCCTTTAAGTACTGGCTCAGCTTGAAAATTTTAGCAACCAATTCAGTTCCAATTACAAGCAACCACAATACAACAAGTAAGGCATATTAAATTTGATGCCTAGTTGTGTTCATTATGACGCTATTGAATAAAGGGATACTGTCATGGGAAAAAACATTTTTCAAAATGCATCAGTTAATAGTGCCACTCCAGCAGAATTCTGCATTGAAATCCATTTCTCAAAAGGGCAAACTGATTTTTTTTTATATTTCATTATGAAATCTGACATGGGACTAGACATATTGTCAATTTCACAGCTGCCCCAAGTCATGTGACTTGTGCTCTGATAAACTTCACTTCACTCTTTACTGCTGTACTGCAAGTTGAAGTGATATCACCCCTCCCCCCCCAGCAGCCTAACAACAGAACAATGGGAAGGTAACCAGATAACATCTCCCTAGCACAAGATAACAGCTGCCTGATAGATCTAAGAACAGCACGCAATAGTAAAAATCCATGTCCCACTGCGTTACATTCAGTTACATTGAGAAGGAAAAACACCAGCCTGCCAGAAAGCAGTTCCCTCCTTCCTTTGTGCTGGCACAAGTCACATGATTGGGGGAAGCTGGGAAACTGACAATATGTCTAGCCCCATGTCAGATTTCAAAACTGAATATAAAACAATCTGATTCACTGATTCACACTCACAATAGCATCTATTGTAATGCATTAGACACAGTGTGTGGCAGTGATTATGCCTTAATTCTGGGGAAAAACCACATTTTGAGAGAAAAGCATAGCAATATTAATCCAAAAATTGCACTTTGTACTGCATTTGTTGGAAGGGCTGCATCCTAATTCTTTCCCAAAGCATTGGGGATGTGCAGGAGATTTCACAGTCCTTTAAATCTCCTACATGTCTAATCCTCAGTGTTCCAGTGGAAACCCAACATAGTGGCACTAACATCATAAACCGGACCTGGCTATATGAAATTCTTTGGCCTTCTTGAATATATATGCTAATTTGCAGCAGTGAAGTTGTCATTGACTGTTTAAATCTTTAATTTTCCAATTAGTAGCAGACAAAACTAGCTGCTGTTCAGCTGCTACTGACAACTGCACTTGTGCATTGTGGCATCTAAGTAGTATAGTAGTAAAGCCCTTATATACAGTAGGTATTGGATCTGTTATCCAGAAACCAACTACCAAGAATGCTCCGAATTATGGAAGGGCTGTCTCCCATAGACTCCATTTCATCCAAAATTTTAAAAGATGATTCCCTTTTTCTCTTTAAAGGAATTGTTCAGTATAAAAGTAAAAACTGGGTAAATAGATAGGCTGTGCAAAGTAAAATGTTTTCAATATAGTTAGTTAGGCAAAAATGTAATGTATAAAGGCTGGAGTGACTGTAAGTCTAACATAACAGAACAAAACACTACTTCTTGCTTTTCAGCTCTCTTTTGTTTACACTGACTGGTTACCCTGGTGACTTGAGGGAGGGCCACATTGGTCATAACTGTTGCTTTTGAATCTGAGCTGAATTCTGAGGATCAATTGCAAACTCACTGAACAGTTATGTCCCATGTGGCCCCCCTTCAAGTCGCTGACTAACTCAGAGTTGGAGAGCTGAAAAGCAGGATATTGTTTTGTATTCTGTTATGTTAGACATCCAGTCACTCCAGCTTTTATACATTACATTTTTGGCTAACTAACTATATTAGAAACATTTTTTATTTTGCACAGCCTATCTATTTACCCAGTTTTTATTTTTACCCTGAACTGTTCCTTTAATAATAAAACAGTACCTTGTACTTGATCCAAACTAACAGATAATTAGTCTTATTGGAAGCAAAAGAAGCCTATTGGATTTATTTAATGTTTACATGATTTTCTAGCAGACCTAAGGTATGGAGATCCAAATCATGAAAATATCTGTTATCGGGAAAACCCCAGGCCCTAAGCATTCTAATGTATTTTAATGGGTGGCCTAGAGTAATGACTAAGATCAACAATAGGGTTTGATAGAACTGTAATATTTCTGAGGAAATAGCTAATCCAGATGACAGAAAGGCGATGCATACAGTACTTGGGTAAAATAAGGAGGTGCAAGCCTTCAGTGTAGAACAAGACAAGCAGCAAGTAATATTTTGTGGGCATTTGAGATAAAATATAAAAGGTCAGTTTCACTAGATTAGAGCAATTTATTCATCAATTTACGTATTGTAGCAAATGTCAAGCAAAGTGTATTAGTATGTCAGCAAAAACTAAAGACGGGCAATCCTGGCAATTCCTTAGGTAAATCTGGATTATTAGAAAATGCTGGTAGAAAAATCAACCTATGGCAATAGTCAAACCTGTTAAGCACTGATGCAGAAAAATCAGTGATTGCTGACTACATTATTCTAGTTGTCTAAATCATATTTTGGATTAGACTGCAGAGAGTGCATTCATGTACAGTATGCTTGGTAACTGTATACTTCCGCTAGCAAATCACCTACTGTATATGGCCTTAAAATGTTCTTATCCTGTACCACTGCGATATTCCTATCCACTCACTGGCATAATACTGCCTAAAAGAAAAATAACCCAAATATGCATTTGCCTGTACTAATGACTACAGTGCAACAAGCGTAATCGACATGTACTTTTCTCACAATTCAGCTTTTTTAAACACAATTGAGCTTGCACTTCGGCATAAATCAGAAGCAATTTCGCTGAAAATTTTTTGTCCAGTTGAAGTTATTCCTGGCATTCGGCTGAAATATGCAAGTGCAAGGAGAGCCTTTTAACACAAGTTCCTTTAGCGCAACTGCACTAGAACTCATAAATGACCCCCTTTTATGTTCACAGGCTGAATTATATGAAAATGGTGTTATAAAGAAATTCTATGGAGTCCATAGGCGGACAGGGTGCTGTAAAGTTATATTGGAGTCATCCAGCCACTGGGTATCCAGTTGGACTTTCTTATACAGCATAATTTTCTGCACAAATATGAATCTTTTATGTATCTACAGTATTCTAGGGGGAGAAGAAACAATGGCTATAATGGCTGGCCAGTAAATGTTTGAAGCATCACGAGTAATAATGTGGAACAATTACCACAATAGAAACGTGGCCCAAGTGCTCCTGCCTTAAGCCCTCAGCTCAGGGAGGGGACATTCTGTAATTGCAATGCAAACTGGTTGGTGCAAGGCACACTGGATTCCCACATTCAGATCAGACCAAAACAAAAATAAGTAAAAATGCCTATGATTAAGTGTCTTATGGACACGAAACACGTCAGGCGAGAGATGATTATATAAAATAAAGTTTACATTTTTACTTATTTTTGTTTTGGTCTGATCTGAACGTGGGAATCCAGTGTGCCTTGCACCAACCAGTTTGCATTACTATAATGGCTGGCCCTCAGTTATGTACCCAACATGGAATTTAAAAAAGATTTAGTCTCAGAAGAAAACCTTAGTCTAATACACTTCATTCAGTCTGTTAAGGTTGTTCAAAAGTCCTGCAAGCAAAAGCTAATTACTTCTGCTTTCCCAGTGGGGCATTTTTCCACTCTACCAATTGCTGGGGTGTTTTTCTTTATCAGAAAGATACATTATCTGGCAAATAAAATAATTGTTATAAATAGTACTCACCCCTTAGAATATAATAACCTCTTAAGAAAAGTAATTCTAAACTGAAATATAAACACCATTGATTTTCCAGTGAAGCTGTGTAGCACAGCCTGCATTTCTAAGGGATCCTTAATAAAGAATAGAAAACTATTTGTATAAACTCCAATGAAAGTCTTCATGAAGTTCAATAAACTTTCAGAAATGTACTGTATACCCTACTGTATACCTAGCCATGTCTTGTTTAGCTGTCCATACTAAACACTAGCCTTCTACCTGTTGTAGATCATTCGATTTGCAGTTGGCATAAAAGATGCTCTACCTACTGTCAATACCCAAGGCATCCACTCCCACCAACACTGCTGATCATGGGATCTGCCTGTGGTAAAAGTATTTGCACTACTACACAAACATATACAAATACGTATGCACATCTTCCTTTTTTGTATCATTTTTGTTGGCTGTCTTATGCTCTGATATAGTTTATTGCTCAGGGTGACAAGTGCCTGAGCTTTGACCACCCTGTGCAATTCTTTTTTTATTTGATTTCAGTGGTTTTATTGCATGTTAGTGTTTTTGTAGCATGGTGAAACTACTTTGCCCATTCAGTTTTGCCATAAAATTACAAGTACTTGGTAAGTGAGCACTAAGGGATGTACTCTTGTACCCCTTTGTGCATTAGCATTGCATTCTAAGATCTGGTTTTCAGAAGGTCCACATACTCTCAGTCTCTTATGGAACATAACATTCATCAACTAATCCTCCTGAGGCTTTTATGTAATTATCTTATTCTAGAACTGCCACTGCACCTACTTCAAAAAAAGCTGAACGTCTCTAATAAACAAGGCCTACACTACACTATAGGGCACATGTATGTATGCTCCCACATTTTCCCCTTTAGTCAGTTGCATGTACCAACACTTTCATTAAATGTGTGTCAAAGTGCGCTCCTCCCACTTCCGTACAGTGGCACTCGACACCACTCAGTCTTCCTGCCTTCCATTCTGGATTAAGTGCTACTGTGCCTTTTGACACAGGAGAACCCTCAAGCTACCACTGACTTTGGATCAGGGTTCCCTTGGTAGCCTGTGTCAATTGTGCAAAAAGAATAGCGAGTACTGGCCAATTAAATTCTGAACACCAGAAATGATGCCAGGCAACTATGCAACTGTGTCTGAATTGTGATGAAGTGCATGGGCAATGTGCAGCAAAAGCATTGCCCATTTGCAACAGCAGTGAAAAAATTCTGTATTATGGGAAAACACATGGCGAGTGTGCTCGAAATTGCACTTTGCTCACTCCACTTAGGGCTGTACATGTGCGGTTATGTGTTCTAACGTAAGAAAATCTGATCCACACTTTACAATAGTAACTGGTTATATTTGAGAGTCTTATAATTAAACAAACTATTTATACATTTTTTTGGCTAATGTAATGGTAAGGATTATTTTAAATATGGCAAAATAGATCGAACACTCTCATATCTCCAGCATTAGTGAAACAAAATGTGGTTGATATATGGGTGAAAGTCCCTATTCAGATAAATGTTTCTATCCAATGAAACTTTGCCATATGAATTCTGGGAATCTTTGGAAATACCGTACTGAAAACATTAGAAAATTAAGTTTACCATTTATCTCTAAAATTGTAAAGCAAAGCTTGATTTTTTTACTTGCAGTCATGAAGACTGGGCTCACAGCCACAGATCTGTAGATAAAAAAGGCAGATGCCACAGTGTAGAGAAGCCAACAATAAAGGTAGAACAGGTCCTTTTATTTATATGATGTGTTTTGTGTGCTTTCTCCAACTAAATGGGTATGCAACATTAAACAAAATATGTTACTTTTAAAAAAAAAAGCACGTTTTCTATACTAATTTGGAGTGCTGGCTTCTCAAGGACATGGTCAAAGCTTATATCTGTAAATGGACTTTGATATAAAATTCTAACTAGATAAAGCAATACAGAGATTCACCATAAAATAAAAGTAAAAGATATGGAAGATTTTTTTGTGTGTATGAAACATTAGAAACAAGACTAATTGTGACTTTTATACGTTAGCGATTTTAGTTCTCCAAAACACATATTTAATATACCTTTAATGTAAAGCATGCACAGAGAATCCACAGTAATCCAGCCATCACCTTTTAATTAGCACTCATGTCAAATTAAAATTCTAAAATACCTTAGTGTATGGAAGTTCCTGGCACATTGTACGCCTAACACACTGGCTGTCCATAGGGGAAAAAAACCTTCCATAGATGTCATATATATGGGTGATGGATTTGCCTCATTTGATGAGAACTTAACTTTAAAGACACTCACAGATTCACCTAATTAGTCTTTAGACATGCAGCAAAGGTCATTGTCACAGATTAATATATGGTGTCAGGAGTCTTTAATATTAACACTGCAACACAGCTAACATGATGTGATACACAGGGAATTCAAAGGAAGTAATGAACAAGCTGCTTAGATTTACAACAAAATAAGATTTAGAGCTCCTGGTAATGTCAGTTATAAAAATAGTTTTGTTTTGACTGTTAAATGTCTGAATATAAATGGACACATTGAACCAAGTATGAACAGATTTGTTGCCCAAAAGGTCTCATTTAATATTAAATATACCGGGTGAATTAACATTAACTCCAAGGCGAATTCAAGACTTATTAATTTAGGGATATGTTGTGACAGTGCGCTCTAAAACAAAAGTGCCAATTTTTTGAAAGGTATTCTATAAATACTGTGGTAGGTGCATGCTATAGAACTAAATGTGAAACTCAACCTGTGGCTGAATAGAATAAACATAATGGTGAAGCAATAGCGATCATGTTATTAAGTACTTACAGACAATTTAACATCTTAAAAGGCCCTAAAGACACTACATTTATCATTAAAAAAAATAAGAAACAAAAGAAAAAATTAGAGAGGCTCTTAAAGTAAATTATATTTATATAATCTACAGTCTGGTTATTTCCCTATGGGACCAGACTGTAAATTATATCCTTATAAACGCGCGTTCTGACGTCAGAACGCGCCGTTTATAACTTTATGTGTCAGCAGTTGTCACTGCCGCACTCACCCTACTGCTTTTCCTCCTGCCTGTCCGCCTCACTTCCCTACTTCCGCCTTCGCTCTGCGCGCTTTCTCACGCCTCCTATTAAGTTCTTGCTGCCTTTTTCTTAACTCTATGTTCTCCTTCGGTCTCCCACCCTCTGTTGCTTGCTTTCTCAGCGTCCTCTTCTGTTCCCCCATGTCTAGTCTCTCTTCGTCTGTCTTTCTTCCGCTCCCCCTCCTCCTTCCGTTACAGCCCATCTGCCCCTCCCACACCCTGTAACTCTTAGCTGCTCTTGATCCTTCTGCGCTCCGTGTGCGTCTCAGTTGCTGTTCCTTCTGCCGTCACAGCTCCTCCGCCCCTCCTACAATCTGTCACTTTTAGCTTGTGATCCTTCTGCGCTCTGCCTCTCACTTGCAGTTCCTCCTTCAGGCACGCTCCCTAGCCCCTCAGTCTTACATCTTGTTCTGGCTGCTGCTCCCACCCTCTCTGTCCCTCCTCTCCAGTCTTGTGCCCTCAATCATATATCTACTATCCCCCCTCCCACTCTCTGTTCATCTCTGCTGTTGGCCTCCCCCTGCATCTTAAACATTTCATTCCTTTCCCCTTCTGTCACTTAATAAAGGGGTGGTTCACCTTAAAATTACATTTTAGTATTTTATAGAATTGCTAATTCTAAGCAAGTTTTCAATTGGTCTTCATTATTTATTCTTTATAGTTTTTACATTATTTGCCTTTTTCCTTTGATTCTATCCAGCTTTGAAATGGGGGGTCACTGACCCCATCTAAAAAAACAAATTCTATGTTAAGCTATAGATTTATTGTTATTGTTTGCTATGCATTACTCATATTTGATTCAGGCCTCTCTGATTAATATTACAGTCTCTTATTCAAATTAATGCATGGTTGCTAGGGTCATTTGGGCCCTGGCAACTAGATAAAACTGCATACTAATGAGCTGCTGAATAAAAAGCTAAATAACAAAAGCCACAAATAATAAAAAATTAAAACCAATTACAAAGTGTCTCAGAATATCCCTCTCTACATCATACAATAATAAAATGAAAAACCACAAGAGGAACAAAGTGTTGCATTGAGTAGTCTCATATAGAGCAGAGGAAGTTGAAACACTGTAGATTATAATGAATAATGCACCCCCTACCGAAAGTTATAAAGATATTGGAAGTCACCTCGGAGTTATGTGACCTGTATAAAAGCACTCGGCCTGCGGCCTCGTGCTTTTATATGGTCACATAACTCCTCGGTGACTTATAATATCTTTATAAATTACGGTAGGGGGTGCATTATCCACTATATAAAGAAATTGAAAATGCATTGCAACAACACAACCCCTTTGAATAAGATGTCACTTTAGCTTTTGTTACTGTTTCAGATAAAACTACATACAAATTGAGGCGCTAGGAGTTCTATAGTTATAAATGTATAAACATAATATATTCAAACGGAACTAAAATTTTATTGGAGTACCACCAGGGCCAGTCTTTTTCAGTATGTTTATTACAAACGTTATATACAGTTTAGAATATATTATTCTGTCATATTCAAATACTGTATGTACATTTTTAGCTTTCTACAAAGAGATCTGTAAATCTTGATGGATTGGGAAGAATATTGGATAATGAAATTAATTTAAAACAGATGTAAATGCATATATGTAGGTTTAGAGAATAATCCTGAAAAGTTATTTAAGCTTCTTAATAGTAAAAAGGTGAGTTTTAAGAATGTTGCTCCATTTTAAAAAGAAAATAAAAATTCTGGCCCATCAGGGGCACATTTACTAAGGGTTGAAGTGAAAATTGGAATACAATTTGATTTTAAAAACTTCGAATTTTGGGCTACTGCGACTATCGAATAGCCCCAAAAAAAAACAAACCTTCTGAATTTGGCCAATTTGGCGGTCAAATTTCGAAGTTTTAACACTTCGAAACTCGACCCTTAGTTAATGTGTCCCTCAGTGTTAGGTAAAAAAAAGCGAGATTGAGCTCTTGCTTGCATTTTGGTGCATTTATTCCATGCCATTTTTCGAAAATCTTTTTTTTTAGGAAGTAAGGGGAAGATTTATCAAAGGTCAAATTTAGAGTTCATGAGAGTTTGTAAAAATGTATAAAAAAATTTGAATTTTTTAAACTCTGGTGAATTAGATAGTCCCACAAACTCGAACTAAATCTGAATTGAATTCGATTAAAGTTTGAAAACTTGATTCATTTTCTTTCTCCGAAAAAAACTTGAAGCCACCAAACAACTCCAAATTGATCCCGGGATGTCCCCCATAGTCTAAGACAGCAATTCAGCAGGTTTAAAGTGGTGAATAGTCAAATTTGAATGAAAGGGCCAGTACATGATAAATTTACATTTTTTAAACTTGAATTGAATTGTGACTATTCCCTAGTGGAATTTAAAAAAACAAAATGAATTTGAAAATTCACATCCGAAATTTGAATTTTCACTTCAGCCCCTGACACATTTGTCCCTTAGTGTTTTAATTTATTAACTATAAAGATTATGGAGGAAAAAAAAGTAAGAAAATATCTTGCTTTTTTGCCTTCTATTGCGCGATTCCAATCTTTAATCGTTGGTAACTGAAGCACTTAAAATCAGTATTAAAATTATCATTAGCACCAGGGCTGTAGGTAAACCTGCTGGTTTTTTTTTTATTATTTTCTTTCATATCAGATTTCCTTTTGTCTGGTAATAATTAAAGGGTAATTGAAGGGTATATAATAGGATCACATCTGGATAATGTTTTGGAGAACAATATCATAAGTAAACATCAGCATAGTTTATAAGAGCTGATCTAACTGCTTCGGACTCATGCTAATTATCAGATAACATGGGATTTGTGCAAATCATTAAGAGGAAGACTAAATACATAGTTCTCATCCAGATTTTTATCTAGCATGGTTGATATCTTCATGGTCCTGTCCAGTTATTGGTGGTTGAAGCAATCATTTTTTTCCTAATAAATAGGCCAATAAGTTGCTGGGTCCAGCATTCATTTTCTTTTCAAATAAGTAGTCATTTAGAAAACATTATTGCAATAAATGGTGTCTGTTTATAACTTATTAAAGTGTCTGATTATGAAAATGCTGAGCAAACAAACCATCAAGATTTGAGTGTGAATGCAAAAATTAGTTGAAAAGCCCTTCTTAATGCAAGACATGCCAAGAAAGCCTTATGCTACGTATAGCACTAAAAAACAGATAAAGCTCTCCCATAAGGAAACTTTTGAAGAAACCGATTAAACCAACTGTCAATATTAATCTGAGAAGGGCCAAAAAAGGTAAAAAGCCATTCCCCATACAAAAGATGTCCTCCTGAAAATAAAAGGTATTCACATACCTCTTGCACAAACAACACTGCTAACCCTGTAAAGTAATTTTTAATGTCCTTGTAGCAAATACTACAGCATGCATCCATAACTACTGGTTTAATAGCACAGTACCAGCCTAATAATTCACCCTGTTTTGACCCTGGTGTTAGTTTCAGGGATGCTATTGGACAAAAAAAACCTTAATCAGTAGGCTTCATAATGCTTATTTTACTTCTTATTGTAATCCTTAAAAATAACACCAGAACAGTTTATTCTCTTGTATCGTCTTATAGCCTAAGGACTTTCTTGTAGAGTCAATTGACAAAGTGGGTGACATTATCTGCTAGTTAAAGCATCTTGATAAGTGTACTAGTCACAAAAATTAAATGAATCAAGATTTTGGTGTCTCTTTTGCAAGTGTGTTTCTTCATATACGCATGTTCTTATTTAAATAGCTATACAGATAGGGTAAGATAAGTTTTGGCATTTTAGTCTAAGGGCCTATGGATATTGATTAACTGTTACCTTGATAAATAACTGGTGTTTTATAAATCTCTAGGAACCATCTGCTTTCTTCCTGCTGTTAATATACTGGGAGCAGGACTATTCTGTTTCACTTGCAACACAAAACCAAGAAGGAAAGAAATAAACCATTATTACAGTATCATAAAATCCCTGCATATTATTCTATGGAAAGCAAAACTGGTTAGTTGTTGAAGCAAATTAGTAATCACAAATTCAACTATATGGTTCTGAGAGAGACTGAGAAACATGACAGCAAAATATGAAATAGGCCCCTAGTTTTCTTCTGGATCCGGTTTTAATTGCTAATTTGTTCGAATGTACTGGGCTTCTCTGTTATCAACTACTTCTGTTTGAAACGTAATTGAAAAGTCAATGAAATACTATTAAAGCTCAGGATAATCTAACCGTGAAATGTTTTTACAAATGGAGTTTTTACAGAATGCAGGTACCTATCCCAGAGACCGATGACAATAATTTTAGGGTAGATTGTAAGATAGAATGTACCCAAAGCTAAAAAGATTAATATAATTATTATATTCTATATAGTTTAACATTCACGGGATTTTGGTTTATTTCCACTCAGATTAGGTACAGTAGTCTTTTTTTATCAGTTTTGTTTCTTTTTTTGGGAAGTCACAGATAAAATATACAATATATAACATACAATTGTGTTCATTTGCTAGCTTGAGAATGGTGCATAAACTAGTACGGTTTGCATTTCTCTGATGCATACACTGAATTCAGCACCAAAAATGACATTGTTAATGGTGTGTGTGCAAAACCTTCTGCTCCATGTCAAAAGAAACTCTGCTGTTACAAACCAATTTTGCGCTTAAAGGGGTGGTCTCCTTTCTTATAGAATGGCCCAACCTAAGCAATGTTTCCTTTGGTCTTCATTATTTATCTTTTTTATAGATTATTAATTAGTTGCCTTCTTCTCCTGATACCTTTCAAATGGGGGGTCACTGACTCCACATAAAAAGCAAATGCTCTGTAAAGCTACACTTTTATTATCATTGCTATTTTTATTCATCTACATATTCCAGTCTCTTATTCAATCAATTTATTGTTCCTAGGGTAATTTTGGAATCTAGCAACCAGAGTTCTGAAATTGCAAACTGGAGAACTTCTGAATAAAAAGCTAAATAACTAAAAAAAATACAAATAAAAACCAATTGCAAATTGTCTCAGAATATCACTCTCTGCATCATACTAAAAGTCAGTTTAAAGGTGAACAATCCTTACGTGAAATGTCATTACAAACATGCTAGGAGGTAATACACTTGCTCTTATCTTGGATATGACCTGATAGACGTATTAAATTATTATTGAACTGATGAACTAATGATTTATATGATTATTGTGATAAACGGCAGGAAAATTTTTGTGAGACCAATCTTCCTATGCCAGAAGCCATGGCAGTAATGGCCATTCCCTATAACCTTTGAAAACCTTATTTCCAATTCAAAATTGCCAATTATACCGTGGATGATAGTAAGGGGCAAATTTACAAAATTCACGTGAAATGATCGAAGTTCCATCGAATTCGATTGAATAACGATCGTACGAATTTTTCGTGAAATCAGATATGCAAATGTGGCCTCTTCGGTCATCGAATATTGAATAGATCGAATTATCGGATATTCGATCGTTCGATGATCGAAGGAATCAAAATTTTTAAGTTATTCGACTGCCTACTTCGCCAGATTGAACCTACCGAATTGCAATAGAAGCCTATGGGAAGCTTCCTGCTCGAACACCATTTGTTCGATCGTTCGAATCATACGAATTTATCGGACGCTCGAATAAAATTTACGATGTTTTCGTGAAATCGAACGATCGGTATCCGATCGTACTAATTCATCGAGAAATCGAATATCGAACGAAATGATAGCCTAAAACTATTCGATAAGCATTAGATGGTCGAATGATTATTGAATTTCAAATTTGGTCGAGCAGATTTTCGTGAATAATAGTAAATTTGGCCCTTAGTTCTGCTCAAATACCATTCGTACGATCGTAGCGTTCGAATCGTACAAATTTTTCGGAGGCTCGAAGGAAATCTCATGATTTTTTCGTGAAATCAAACGATCGGTATCTGATTTTACAAATTCATCGAGAAATCGTATAGCGAGCAAAATGATAGCCTAAAACTATTCGATAAGCATTCGATGGTCGAGCTAATTTTGGGGAATAATAGTAAATTTGCCCCTTAGTGTGTCAATCAGGAGAAACAGAATGTTTTTGTTAGTTGAATTAAAGGAAAGTTGTGACCTTTTATAATAGGATTCTGCATGTAAGTGGACAGAACAACATGTCCTTAAAGGGAAACTGTCATGGGATAACATGTTTTTTTTTCAAAATGCATCAATTAATAGTGCTACTCCTGCAGACTTCTGCACTGAAATCCATTTCTCAAAAGAGCAAACTGATTTTTTTATATTCAGTTTAAGAAATCTGACATGGGGCTAGACATTTTGTCAATTTCCCAGCTGCCCATGGTAAAGTGACTTGTGCCAGCACTTTAGGAGGGAACTGCTTTTTGACAGGCTGTTGTTTTTCCTTCTCAATGTTAATGAAGGGGTCACCGTGGGACATGGGTTACTATTGAGTGTTGTTCTTAGATCTACCAGGCAACTGTTATCTTATGTTAGGAAGCTGTTATCTGGTTACCTTCCCATTATTCTGTTGCTAGGCTGTTGGGGGGGGGGGTGATATCAGTCCAAATTGCAGTACAGCAGTAAAGAGTGACTGAAGTTTAGCACAAGTCACATGACTTGGGGCAGCTGGGAAATTGACAATATGTCTAGTCCTATGTCAGATTTCAAAATCAAATATAAAAAAAATCTGTTTGCCCTTTTAAGAAATGGATTTCAGTGCATAATTCTGCTGGAGAGCACTATTAACGGATGCATTTTGAAAAAAAAAACATTTTTTCCCATGACAGTATCTCTTTAAGTATATGCCATTTTGCATGATTGGTTTGGCTTATACATACTTCACCCACAGTCTACAATAAACCAATTTCAATTTCATGTAAATTAAAAAGTCGTGGCAGAGCAAACCAAACCAAGAGGAGATTGTTAAAAATGAATAACTACGACTCTTCACATATTTAATTTTTATATCACGTTGAATGATACATTACATGGCACAACTAAGATAACACCTTTGAAGTTATTACAGACTGAAATATGAGATTCCAGAACAGTCAAGGGAAGAAATCTACACTCCTATTCTGGATAGACTAACTGCCTAATATGACCAATATTTCTTAAGAAATAAAAGCCCTGGGAAAGATCAATTTGTTAGAAGCCAAAAACCTGGGATTGAGATAGCAAAAGAGCATAAAACGAAGGCTGAGTTTGGCAAAGCTTTAAGAGAAAGCTGTTGGGCCATTGGAGATGAGGTCATATATTTAGAATTCAGTTCCCCTGTCAACAGGGGAAAAAGCAGTAGGAAAGTTATTTTTCAGTAATAGATCAGCTAAGCCTGTATGTTTTAAAAATCCCAATAAATTATATTTAAAAAGGCACAAGATAAATAGGCCTATGCAAA
The DNA here is from genome assembly GCA_024363595.1 of Xenopus borealis. Taxonomy (NCBI): domain Eukaryota; kingdom Metazoa; phylum Chordata; class Amphibia; order Anura; family Pipidae; genus Xenopus; species Xenopus borealis. The sequence continues at coordinate 78,698,534 of CM044437.1, forward strand.
CCAGCGAAAATTTTTCATAGAGAAAAATATTCTAATTAATTTTGTTCTACTATTTTTTTACTATTATAACTAAAAGCAGTAAAGAACAGGTTCAGAGAGAAAAACACATGCAAAAAATGTTTGTCCTTGACTTCTGTAAAGCAAAAATTCCAGGTACAGGAACTTAAACAAAGAGGACACTGTTAAAAGAGAAAAACTATGACAACGCAAATCCACACTTTTTTTATTTTCATTCCACTTACCTGGCCTACTTGCACATATTTATCAATTGTCTGCTATTTTTTATCGTACAGTATTATCACATTTATGCTTATGATACACAAAAACAACAAGAATGCTCTAGATCTTTTAGGATTGATACATACCATCAGCCTGCATTTTCTTATGTGAAATAATGATTGCATCAATACATAGTTATGTAAATGTTACATAAATAATTAGTGGAATTCTTTTCAGATCTATTCTTTGAGATTTTGAGAGTATGCTTGTATATGTCTAATGACCTACATTGCATGTTTAAAGATTTAAAAAAAGAAATTCTTTAATATAGCATAAAATATCCCAACTAATATCTGTTACCAACATTGTATTGGGCATAATTCTTACAATATATTGGAGAATGTGCAATTTAAGATAATTAAAGGGAAACTGTCATGGGAAAACATGTTTTTTTTCAAATGCACCAGTTAATAGTGCTGCTCCAGAAGACTTCTGCACTGAAATCCATTTTTCAAAAGAACAAACAGATTTTTTATATTCAGTTTTGAATTCTGACATGGGGCTAGACATTTTGTTAATTTCCCAGCTGCCCCAGTCATGTAACTTGTGCCTGCTTTCTGGCAGGCTGTTGTTTTTTTCTTTCTCAATGTAACTGAATAGAACACAGTGGGACATGGGTGCATTTGAACATGGGTGCTGTTCTTAGATCTACTAGGCAGCTAGTCGATCGAATGTAATTAAAATTTGAATTTGAATCTTCGAATATGCAAATTAGGCAAATTCGACCATCGAATATTCTATTCGAATGATTTGAATATTCGAATAAAATTTTATTTGAATATTCGATGGTCGAATACTTCCCCTTTAAAGTATATTCAAAATATTCAAAAGCTTCCGAAAATGTCAATCCTTAGCTTGACATTCGATTGATCAATTAAAATCGTTCGAATATTCGATTCAAATTTTTTTATATTCGATCGATTGAATTGCAGTAAAATCTTTCGAATTTGAAGGATTTTACTGCAATGCGATCGATCGAACGATCGAATATAAAAAAATTCGACTCAAATATTCGAACAATTTTAATCGATTGAATTTTTTATATCCCCAATTATTCCCATGGTCAAATTTCAAATTTTTTTTTTTCGAAATTCGACCATTAGTAAATCTGCCCCTCAGTTAACTGAAGGTGAAGTACCCCTTAGGCTGGGGACAGACAGGGAGATTCGGGGAGATTTTGTCGCCTGGCGTTTAATAGCAGGCGACAATCTCCCCGAACTTCCTTCTCCCTGTCCGTCGCTAGTTTAAATGACAAAGCGCCGGCGCTGTGCAGACGCGGCGCGGCGATTTCCGGAATCGCCCGAAGTTACTTTGTGAGGAAACTTCGGGCGATTCCGGAAATCGCCGCGCCGCGTCTGCACAGTGCCGGCACTTTGTCATTTAAACAAGTGGCGGACAGGGAGAAGGAAGTTCGTGGAGATTGTTGCCTGCTAAAAACGCCAGGCGACAGAATCTCCCCGAATCTCCCTGTCTGTCCCCAGCCTTAAAAACAATGTTCATTCAAAGGAGACTTGTATTAATTGGCTTGCTACTAGACTGATGTGACAATTTTACCAGTTAGATTAGTAGTGTTTTTCTCTGTTTCTTAATATTGTATGTTTTAATTAGCTTACCCCATGAAAAAGGTAAGCATAAGGCTCTGCAGTTGTGTATTGACCCGCCTTTTCATTGCCAAACCAAGGGCATGCCTTCCAAGGGATTGCAATCTATTGCTGGTGGCAATTAAAATTACTCCCTGATTTCAAAACTCAATATCCTAAAACAATTATGCAGTACAGAACCCTCATTCTGGTCACATGCTATAATATGTGATTTATAAATGTTAGTGTCCCTTTTCGTTTTTTTTCTGGGCTGCAACGAGGATGTTATTGCTATGTCTAATAAAAAAAAGTCCATCTTACACGTTTGACTATGTACTTCTATGCATTTTTTTTGTGATTCACACATATACCACACATTAAAGATGACTGCACCTCAATAAAATCAAACTCTGAGACTGAAGTTCTGCTTATCTGTTCTGTTTGTTTTAATATATTATATTATATCTTGAATTATCCTGCAGAGATGCCTGCATTTGTCACAAGTAAAAATGGCATCAGCAAGTTAACACACTGAATACAGAGTAGTTCTATTTCCTACCAATTGCTTCCAGGTCTTGATGCAACATAGATAATGACAATTTTGAAAGCTAGTCACTGAAGAATCAAGTTATTTTAATAAAAAGGTCTTGCCTGCATTCTATTTGTTGGCTTTTATTATTTTGAGTAAAAATCTATACAACCTTTTTTACTGAGACATCTGTTCTAATGTAGAGTTCATTATTGATGCATTTTTATTTTCTTATGTGCATTCAATCTACACGTTTAAAGTATCGGAAAATCAATATTTTGCAAAAATTTGTAAAACAACTTTAAGTTATTCAAGTATTTTGAGAAAAGTAATATTGATGTCTATAGTATGAAAGTCTTCAAAATAAACTTTCCACCAGATACACAACCCATGGAACTCCTATGGGCAGACAAAGGTGAGGTAAATGCAGACATGCAGCAAATGCCCTAGGCAACCCAGCAGGCCACCAGCCCATCCCCATGTGTGTGTGTGTGTGTCCAACCAGCCACAATGGAGACAGAGGAGACAAGGGGGAGGGAGGGGTGAGTGATGGGGAGGAGGGAGGAGACAGCAATGGAGGGAGGGGAGAGCGGTGGAAGTTAGGGAGAGGTGAATGCAGATGGGAGGATGACAGGAGGGAGGGGAGAGCAACAGAGGGGTGGGTGACAGAGGGAAAGATGGGGAGTAAGACTTAGGGGTACAGACTAGAAGTAGGCAGAAGACGAGATAGCTGCCTCTTCTGCCTCTCCCTAGTTCCGGCACTGACCATGCCTAAACTCACATACTCTAAAACAATGAATGTCATGAAATGTATAAAAAAAAAATCTGAACTTGAAAAGCATAAATGCGAAAAGTCACACAAAAGTTGCAAAAACTGGAACTTTTTCATATTGTCATACAAAAGCCAGTGTCAAAAAATTCTGAAAAGTTTTAAAACCTACAAATGAACAGGGTCGGTTGAAGGGGGGTCAGGGCACACTGGGGCTGACACATCAGGCCCCTCCTAGTGCTCCCCCTCCTTCAGTTGCAGGGTCCCCTCTGTGTCTCTCCCTCTGTGCCTCTCCTCCGTGCGTACCTGGTTTGCATCTTCTTTATGCAACTGACTGCTGGTCGGTGCTGCAGCTGCTGCTGAAGTTATTCGAAGAATTGCAGCTGGACATTGGACATTGGCTGCACTGTTCCCGCCTGCTGGCTGCCTCCCTGCTTGTAATGTAGGATTTATGTCATGTGCAGGCACATAGCAGGGTCATGTGGTAGGTGGTACTGGCAGCAGGCAGCAACTATGGGCAGAATGGAATCCTGCAGACAGTGTTCACCCGGACTATAGAAAGTTAATTAACCAAGGGGCCTAGTGGCCCACATGGCTTTTTCCCAGGACCCCCGCAGTCCGACCCTGCGAATGAAGGAAAGATCTTCTAGTTAATTTAAGTGGTATTTGCCATTTACTTCTACATGTTTTCAGGTTTAGTATTTTCATATTTGGAATTGTAACAGTTCAGTAGTGTAATAAATTCAGAAAAGTCACCATTTTTTTCCCTTAATTTTTTTCGGATTTTTGGTGGGTCCTAGAAAGTCATGGCTTAATAAATTGGCCCCTTAGTCTTAGAGGATCATTAACAGTCAAGGATGGGCTGACAGGAGTGCATACAGGAAATGTTAAAGGTTTTGAAGAGCAGGTAGTGGTAGAACAAAGAGCTAATAGACAAGGATGACCTCCAAAAGAACACATGTATGTAAGGTACAAGAAAGTAAGACATTGAAATGTTGGCAAATGAAAGGGAGTTCAAAAGGAATGGTACAGGGAGAGAGATAATTTTGCCAGAAGACAACAGCCAAAAAGTAGTATGTAGAATCGATCTTAGCAACTAGAAAATAGTTCATATGGAAGCATCATGAACTACCATGAATGGTGAACGATATGTAGTGCCATTCAGACTTGGTGGGCAACCCCTTCCAAAATATGTTATGTTAACATGTTTTATTTATGTTTTACCTCTCTTTTTATTGTCTTAGAGCAGGGGTAGGCAACCTGCAGCTCCAGAGCCTCATGTGGCTCTTCATCCTGCTTGCTGTGGCTTGATCTTGCGGCTTTGCCTGCCACATCGTCCAGCCCTCGCACCTGCTGGTGGCTTCTTGAGTGTGCAACTGCAGTAATCTAACATTTATTACCATGGTCACACACTCAAGAAGCCACCCCAGGAGTGACAGGCAAGACCGAGCCGCAGCAAGATGTTTCTTCATGGTCTTTACTGTGGTTGCACACTCAAGACAAGAGAGAAGCCTGCCTAGTCCAGCTGTAGCAGGGGCGAGGGCTATAGACGTGGGTGTGACGCATATTTTATGTGACGTTTATAGCCCTCGCTTTTAAAAAGATGAGAACACTAGCATTTAATAGGGCTATTCAGTGTTTAAGTGTTTAAGTAGGCCTCCACATGCACACTGCACTTTTGTTTGTTGTATTCTGTTGTTGTAAGAGCTAAAATTAAAAAAAAGTTTAATACTTTTAAAAGTTTATAAGCTTTGTTATGTTTTGCGGCTCCACACTATTTTTCTTTAGAGGAAGAGGGGGCAAAATGGCTCTTTGGATAGTAAATAGTAAAGGTTGCTGACCCCTGTATTAGAGTGTTTATTTTGTTGTGGATGAATGATATTAGGCCCAGAAAAGAGAACTGTAAGTCATGTTAAGACTTGCACAAGCTATAATGGGTATTTGAGTCTGAAACAAATGGAAAGAGGGCAGGCTGTTTGTTACATTCTATGCATTAAGCTGAACAAAAAAATCTAGGACAGGTAGTTGATATAACTCTTTCTGGCCTTAAAAAAGTGTAATATATGGACTGTGGGGTGACCTACCAATGTACAGACAGCTTGAAGCCAAGTAAAGGCCTAAATTTACTGCTCATTATTTAAATTTGTTTTAATTATTGTTTATTTTCTTTTGCACTGCTGTAAGTGTAATCATCAGACAGTTGCCCTTAATCAGATCAGTAATGTTGATGCTTATTATGCTGAAGAACTGTGGAAAAGAAAAGTGATGACCTGAACACCTCCAATAGTCAGCTTGTCATATTGTGTATTTGTTGCTCAACTAAATAAAAAATAGATGCAGAATACGTGTAGTGGCAAATATTTTGCTCCATGTTATTCTCTCCCCATATACAATTTTCCTAGTTCGCTATTTAACAGTCATTCTGTAAGAAACATTAACATTATTCTATGCTTCAGAGGCCAAGCTTTTTCATATTAATGACATATATAGTCATGGCTTATAGTTCCAGTAGATTTGAATACACTTCTCCTAAATTACTATAATATTCAATTTAAGCTTGTATCTGCCATTGGTGATCCATCAAGTGAATGCTAACTTAGTATAAAATAATACATTTGAAGTATCCAATAAAAAGTTTTTAAACATTCCTCTTACCCTTTTGTAAATGGGCCAAAATATAGATTATAAGAGTCTAGAAGAAGAAGAAATGAATCAAGGCAACCATTATTATTTTGTCACACTTTAGTACTCTCTTTATGAAGCATCATTTTGCAAAAAAATACATCCCTGGAGTCCACTAGTAAGAGTCTAGTATCAAGTTTGTAGTTGTAAAAGTACTCCAGACAGACCTTTTTTCATAAATAAAACTTCCAGGAATGCTGTAATCAGCATTAGCTTAGCATGAGAAGCAGTCTTTACCTTTGATAAATGACCACTTTTGAACGGGTTGGTGAATTCAAGATTTATTAAAAAGGGCCCTCTGCGGCACGGTGCATACATATATTCTGAAGCTGCATTATTAGAGAAGCACCACTTTAATAAATCAGTGATTACAAATTGCTTCTATCATCCACAATTGCTTGATCACACAGAATGCTTTAAGTATGCATTTTCCTTTTTATTTTATATTGTGATTAAATTAAATAAAACAGCAGAGAGATTGCTTTCCGAAATGAAAGTGGTAGATACAACACTGCAATGAAAATTACACCTGTCAGGTTACAGCTTATGTTAAGGATACAAGAATAGGATTCTTATTTTATGTGAACATGTAAGACTGCAGTTAACCACAGTGGTTAATCAACTTTGTGTATATGTTCCTTTTATTGGACCTATTAGGTATCAATCACTATTTCTGCTGTAGTATATGTGGGATCAATTAGCCAAGACACTATTGTTCTGTTGTCCCCAGTATTCCATTGTAGATTAAGAATATTGCCACTTGGTCTACATTTCTCTGTTGGGATAATTAATTTTTCTTAATGCTTTGCTAGCTATACTAGAGTCTACAATTCAACAAGATACATCTTACTCTGGTTGTTCTACACTCATGACCTTGAAAAGGTCCTTATTTGGCCATGTTCCTAGAGATACATTGAGGGATTTATAACTTTAGCACACCACTCTTTGTGATAGAAACCAACCTTTGATCAAAGCATCTGACATTATAGATCTACTGTGCAATGTAAATATTATCTGGGGCAGTGAGTTCACCAGAGATGAATTGTTTTAATGCCTTAATTAAACTCTGTATTTTTTGGACCAGTTTCAGCAGTCATTTGTTGCATTTCTGCAACCTTCTTAGAACTTTAAGTCCTTTCAATTCATTTTTCACTGCTTCTAGAACATTTCACCCTGGCCAACCTCACTCTCTTAAAGGAATTGTTCAGTATAAAAATAAAAACTGGGTAAATAGATAGGCAGTGCAAAATAAAAAAGATTTCTAATATAGTTAGTTAGCCAAATATGTAATCTATAATGGCTGGAGTGACAGAATGCCTGACATGACAGAACACTACCTGCTACCTGCTACCAGGCAGCAACCAATCAGTGACTTGAGGGAGCGCCACATGGGCCATAACTGTTGCTTTTGAATCTGAGCTGAATGCTGAGGATCAATTGCAAACTCACTGAACATGTCCCATGTAGCCCCCCTTCAAGTCGCTGACTAACTCAAAGTTTAAGATGAAAAGCAGGAAGTTGGATTCTGGTTATGACATCCAGTCACTCCAGCCTTTATACATTACATTTCTGGCTAACTAACTTAGAAATTTTTTTATATTGCACTACCTTTCTATTTATCCAGTTTTTATTTTTACACAGAACTGTTCCTTTAAGTTACCTGGAGAAAAAATAGAATACATCACTCTAGTAGTACACAAAATCTGCACAGAAGAGATTTGAATGTGGAAACTGTGAACTGAAATAGCAGAATAAGCTTTTTGTGTACTGCAGGTTGTCTTTAAAGAGATTCTGTCATGGGAAAACATTCTTTTTTACAAAATGAATCAGTTAATTGTGCCCTTCAGCACAATCCTGCTTTGAAATCTGTTTTTTAAATGAGCAGACATATTTTTTTATATTACATTTTTTAATTTATGCATTGTTAGTTTCCCTAGTGCCTTCAGCCATGGGACTGATAAACTTCAGTCACTCTTTACTGCTGCACTGCAAGTTGGAGTGATATCACACCCTCTCCCTTTCACCTCCAGCAGCCCTTCAATACAGCATAGGAATGAAAGATAACAACTCCCTGACATCTACATTGCTAAAAAAAATTCCTATGCCCCACCTATTGTTGGTAGAAAGCATAGTAAAAATCTAAATCCTGCTAACCCAGGTTGCAACCCCTTTACTTAAATTGAATAGAAGAACCAATAGTCTAAAAGTAGTTACTTTGTAAAGTGCTGGCTCTTTCTGAAAGCACAGGATCACACAAAATGACCTGAGATGGCTGCCTATGCACCGATCTTACAACTAAAAATTGCATTTATTGGTTCAAGAATTACATTTTAAATGGTAGAATTAATTACTTGCAATTTGCGCCATGTAATTTAGTGATAAAACCAAAACCATAAAAGTCATGGCTGAATCCCATTAATTCTGCAGTTTAAATATCTGTTGTTGTTGTCATAACACATACTCTTGTTTGAGAGGGCTGGATATGATAAAACTCACCCATGCATTACTTAGTAAACAAGAGTACAATAGTATGCAGTTTTCACCACTTAAAGTTTCCAGTTAGTAATAGTTGACAGAAAGGTCAACAAATACTTATAAATAAATTAACTTGTGATACTCACCTGCAAATGACTTATGAATTATTTGGGCATCTTTGTTTTGAGTCAAGGAAGTGTGATTGACACCACAGCTCAAAAGAGGTTCTGCAACAGAACAGGCTCCTCTACATTCAAGACTTTGCTGGGTTTTTTAGGAATGCTTTGTAAAAGTGTGAAGGCAACTTGGTGTCTTAGGAGCATATACTGTATAGTAAGATTTATTGCTCCTCGTTACATTTCTTCTCTTGTCTCACTATACATTCCTGGTTGTTTTTTCCGCTCTGCTTACAGCCACCTTCTCTTCAAACCATCCACATCCACTGCCACCTCTCATCTCAAACCCTTTGTAAGGACTCACCCTGGTGGTCTAGCGGTGGAGCAGCGGAGACGCCCGCCGCACCATCGGCGGGGACGCCCGCCGCGCCGCTCCTTTCCCCCTGCTGCCCGGCTCCATAGTGCGCGCGCGGCCGCACTTCCGTGTTTTTAAAGGCGCATGCGCGCTGACGTCATGACGTCAGTGCGCAATGGCGCCAAAATTCAAAAATTAAAAGGGGTATTTAAGGGGATTTTTGGAAGAGCCTGGTGCCCGTTATAGGTTTAACTTCCTGGTGCCTTGTACTGTGTTTCAAAGCTTCTGTTCCTGACTATCTGTGTTTGACCCTGCCTGGCTGTTTTGACTATTCTGACTTCTGGAACCTGACCCCTTGCCTGATCCCGACAACGACTCTGATTAACCCCTCGTTTGTCTCCCTGGTTTGACTCCTGCCTGATACCGACTCTGATCTTGTCTCATCCTTTCTGCTTGATCACCTGGTTTGACCCTTTGCCTGCCTGACGTTCCGTTGTTATCCGCCCGCCTCGACCCGGCCTGTCTGACCACGAACCTGCCTGTACGGTGACCTTCGGCCTTTCCAGACTCTGACTACAGTCGTGCCCCTTGCTAGCCAGAACCCCTGCCTTACACCTCTCGTTAAAGTCCAGGTGGCATCTGAGTAGCTGAGGGCTCCTCCCGAAGCCAAAGGCGGTCACACTACTGGCGAAGCACGAGCCGTGACCAGGGTGCTTGGCATTCGTTCTGGTTTGGGTGCCGACCGTGACACCCTTTTATCTTGCTGCTCCTTACCCTGAATTCCTCCATAAGGAATCCTCTCTCAATCTTTTCAAAGAAAAATTAAGAGTCTACCTTTAGAGCACTAAAAAATTAGCCTAGTGTGTGCCTACTGACTATACCTTACCATGTGCACTTTTTCATCTCCAATTTGTAATTGTATGTTAGCCTCCCATCCACTGTAAACTCTAAGGGGCAGGGGCCTCCTTCCCACTATGTCTCTTACCACATAACACTGAAGCTCTTTGTCCTATGATTCTTTATATATTTATTATGTGATTTGTCTCCCCCATGTATACTTTTATATATATTGTACTTGTATGCACTGTACAGCGCTGCGGATCCTTAACAGCGCTTTACAAATAAAGTTATACAATACAATACAATTTGGCATGCATTCAAAAAGCTGCCAGGCTGCTACTGTTTTTGATTAGCATATCATTTTGCGAAGAAACATTACTGTTCTATATCTGTGCCAGAAGCATATTGTGCAAGCCACATTCTGCATAAAAAGTTACTATAGTATTACCATGATAAAAACCTTGCCTGCATACGATTTCTTGTTGTTCACTGCAGGTAATTACCTAGTTACTAGGGCAACTAAGTTGACAAGAATGACAACATTATGTTGACTGTTTATCAGGAGGGAGGAAAAGCTTTTAAATAACTGTAACACAAATGCTACACAATGATATGGTTTTGCATTTTTATTATAGCCTCATAATTTCCCCTTAAACATCATTTAAATTATAATTGTTCCATAAAAACCTATAGAAATGGGAATGAAAATAATGTGAAATGGTTGGAAACCCAGGATCTACGCATTATAAAACCTTTTGGGCTTTTAAACATCACTTCTGTCTTAGGCCTAAATAGGGGTGGGTCTCCACATAGTGCTGGAATGTCACTCACAGCCTTTAACCCTGGAAACTGTTGATAAACCAAAGGTAGATGATCCCTTTTCTGGGTTTTAAAACTTCCATGATTAAAACTTCATGATTATTAAACTGTAAATAGGGTAAATTTGCAAGTTCTGGTGTGCAGACCAGTGCAAAATGAAGTCCCTAACTATTCACTTTAGCTTATTTGCTCTTCAGGATGTGAGAATTGCATTTTTGGTGGCACATCTGGTCACAGTCAGAGGCTAATTAAAAAATTTTATTCATTGATTATTTTATAGTTGTGAGGGGGAGCAATGTCTCTCTTCTTTTTGGCGCACATGCTTCATGTACAGCTTGTCGCAGCATACTGATGTCATCACACTGGCAAGTGACACCATCGTGTCTTGGTTTGGAGTAGGGTTGCCACCTTTCCATTTGAGAAAAATGGGCAGGGGGCAGGGCGGATGATGTCGGGGGAACACAGTGATGTCATGATGGCAGGGAGGAGTTTATGACATCGGGGATGGCACTGATGATGTGGCAATAAGCAATTGGCTGATCTCCATGTCATTAACTTAAATGCCCTTTCCTAATTTTTGAAAAGCACCTGGGGCTGTATAGGTGAAATCCGGACAGGTGGCAACCCTAGTTTGTAGCAAAATTCATCATAAAGGGATGCCAAAGGCGTAGATTCAATGCCCCAATGTAGGTCTTGCTTCTATAAACACTGACTCTTCTGCTTTGTTTCTGACTACTCTGATTGACACCTGCCAGTGACTATTGCCTTGATTGTGATGTTGAGCCTCTTACCTCCTTGTGTATCCCAACTTGGGCTGTTTCTGCCGGCTTACATTGAAGCGTCCTCCTTAGTCTCAAATTCAGCATTGTAAGTACCGTGAGGCCCTGACAATAGCAAAACCGGACAATTCCTTTTATAATACCCCCAGAACACATGACAGAAAGAAGCATCTTTAAATTATATTACATATTTAAAGTTCTGGTGTGTATCCGCACTTAGATACAAATCGTATAAGTTGGGTGCTTGATCTAAATTGTATACATACTTGTAAAGGAGATCCTTGCATTCCAATGTTTCGATCCGATTGTGATCTTTATCAAGGATTCTATGCAAGTGATACATTCAGGTTTAAATACTTAACATTCTAAAAAAGTGATACCATGACATCATCATTTGCATATTAATCAAGCAGTCACATTACAGTGCCCGTTTAACCATTACCTTACTTTTTCATCTCCAAGTACAAATAAGGAAGTGTGATTCAAATGTGAAGACTTTCTATTTCCATCTACTGTGAGAAGTGTCCAATAAAAGAGGTAAGAGGTGTAAGTGTTCGTTTTTGTGTTTCATGCAGGTTACCTACAAGATAAAATATAATATTTCAACCCTCCTCAAATAAGTGTTAGATTAAAAATACATATTGTGACCAAACATTTTTTTTTTACAATATTCATACAAGGGACAGTTCTTGTATGAACTTCCTTTGTATCTGTTTGTAGGATTTACCTCAATACTGTATTGCTAGACAGTTAACTAACCCAGAATGCAATTCAGAGCAAGCTGTTCATTTAACCATCTAGGAGCTACACAACCCAGCTCATATATTCAGTAAGCCTCCCTTTGTATTAACATTTTATTAAAATCTCCCTTGCTCGCTTGGGTACGTTCACCCAAATGTCACAGGGTTATGTCTCGCTTCCGCCTACAGTTTGCTGGGCTATATCCTGTTTCTTAAATATTGTCTTAAATATATTGATAATGGTTTGCGTGCTCTTGTATTTGTCTGTATGAATGTTGTGGTCACAACCTCATTGCATCCCTGCTTAATGGTTTAAAAATTAGTGGTGAGCACAACTTTCCCTTTATAGTTTATACAGGAGCGGTGGTCAGCTCCGTGTTGTAGCTCCCACCCTTTCCAGCTATAGTCAGGTGATCCTACTGGTAGCCAATAAAAGGGCAACTATAATTGGGAGTTTTAGCCATGAAAGCAGCAAGTTTCATGTAAAACCCAGTCCCTGTGTAAAATGTATAATGAAGCAATACAATTCTTAATGAATCAGATGCAAGTTAGGTGTAGGACTGGCCATACCGAGGATGACTTTGACATATTTGGCCATCTTAAATATATTGCAATATATGGACAAACAATCCCTGTTTATTTTAAAGGGTAAGGCAATTTTTATTAGCTGTATGCACAAAATGTCTCATTGTCCTAAATATATTGATAATGGGTTGAGTGCAGAGGATTTCAATTTAACGGACAGTTTTAAAGCCATATTCTCCCAATAGGTCATGCCATTTGAATTACCAATCCCAACATCCTTCTCTCCATTACTCACTCAACCAAAAGGGGAGCAAACAAAGTAAAAAAAAATGGGGAACCCAGCAGAATATTTACAAAAAAAAGCATACAACTTTATATAAGCCACCACACCTGCCTTTTTCTTGATGTAAGTTCCAGTAATTCCAGTACCATGTACTTTAAAACAAGTTCAGTATGCTCAGCTTCCACATAATGCTTAAAAAGGCAGTTTGGTATTGCCACACATTTTGTTAAGCATGTATCATAACTCCCAAGCTAATAACTGGGCTGTCTGGGAATGCTGACAGCAGCAGCATTGATCACCTGATATACTGTATATATATATATATAAAATCCGAAAGTAGAGGTGCACACTGGGATTTAAAGTAGAATTA
>CM044437.1:78744324-78769873 GCA_024363595.1 Xenopus borealis
AATGTCATCTGACCGTGCTTAAAATGGTTTTTAAATGGTTAGGCTGTAAATGTTATATTTGTAGCTTGCTTACACAGATTTTAAGATGGTAATTTATGACCATTTTATTTCTTAGCGACCTCAATGTGTTATACATTGAAAAAAATATTTAAAGTTTTGTTCTTTTAAAGCTCCCTTTTCAAGGGTCAATAAATATTGCTTTGCTGTTAAATTATATTTTTTCTTATTTTATGTAATAGTTCCTTTTTTGTATTCTGATAGATGCTTTATAAAACCACAGTGAAATCACTGCTATTATATATATATATATCTATATATATATCTATATATATATCTATATATATATATAATTTACACAATGCTATCATGTTCCATAACAAAAACTGTACCTCTTTATTTGCTTTCAAGAGTATTCAGGTGCCTGTTCCATCTCACGTTTCTCTCCATAATAATAATAATAGGTTCATCCAATGTTCTTTATTGATTCTACCCTCTTATTTTGTATTGTACCAATACTATGAAAATGCTAACTGTTTTCAAATGTGCTATAAATTGTATAGTTGTGATTCTCAATCCCAGCAAGGTGTGCTAACTCCATAACATGTTTAATTAGGGGGAAAGAAGACACACATCCATTAGATAGCTAAAATCTTTCTAGATCTTCCAATTATTTTCCATGTCTCTCTTCTGTGTTTGTAGCAGAAGAATCATGTGCACACCCGAGCCCTTCAATGAAGAGTCCACAGTGCACAGACCCTAGGAAGTCGGCACTTCCTCAATACTCTCATGAACAAAGAAATAGGTACCAGTGAGAATCTAAATGAGAAGAATCTGTGAGCGCAAAGAGCAAGCACCCATATAGTTTTGTTATAAAAATGGTGGCTGCTATTAAAATATATAAAAGTTGTGTGCCACTGTAACTGAAAACAGTGTGTTACGCTTGCATTAGGCATTTGACCCTGGCTGTTGTGTCATTGAGAATGCTGTAAGATGCCATAGACAGTCACTATATATATAGGGCTGGTGGGGGCGAGTTGCACCTCTGTGTACTTAAAATGCTAGGGCATATTTTATAGTCCAGTCTGGACCTGATGGTAAGAAAATTCCATGACATTAGCAGCGTCAAACATTGGTTGATAAATATGCTGCATTTCAGGTCTTGTTCACTGATTTTTAGATGATGGTGTATTATTGCATTGTTTATTTTACATAATTAATTGGCCCTTAAAACAAAGTGCCACCCAAACAGTAGTAGCTGATGGCCACTATACCATTAAATTTTCAAGTGGAATCCTGCTTAGAAGAGCACAGTTCCTGTGTTGGCAGTTGGCAATATAATGTCTTGCTTGTATGAATCTCTCATTTTTTACCATATATCATATGAAATCGCTTCTTCTAACCCTTTGTTCATTTCTGCTAAAGGGAGCAATTTATATGCACATCTTTATTTAAATAAGAGGTCTACTATTATGGACACGCTATTCTATGTAGTACTAATAAAAATGCACACTGATATTTTATGACTCTCTTTTTAGTAAATAGAATGCCTTGCTTCTGATATATTAGTCTTGCATGGGTATACAATATTAGTTTGGTAATAAAATCAAGGAGATGAAGATAGGAGCAGACTCTTGAGGATGATAAAATATTCTTGGGATGGTGGATGATTTGTCAATTCAGGCATTTGTTACAGAACTTGAACATTCTGTATGTTAACTGTTGGCAGTCATAAGGAGATGCAGTGCAAAATAAGTGGGAATAAAATGAGCAAGTTTTGATAATTTCTCATATTAGTAAAGGGATGTGCTGCTAATTGGAAGGCATGACTGCCATCAGCACATAGAAAGCATGATTAACATGTACACATTTCTCTGCTGTTTTACTTAGGCTTTGACAATGGTTTCTTTACTATAAAGGTTAGGTTAGAAAATTCACTACCTTAAAGATGAGGTCATGATATTGGAGATGTTCAAAAATAAGTACTCATTTACCAATGCCACAGACCCTAAGGGGTGCGATTTTGTGCTCCTATGGCCCAATGCAGAGTAGTCCCCATGGTATTGGCCAATGCAAGCTGTTTTCCCTACCTTGTGCCTAAAACATTTTACTTAACCCCTGCCATAGACAAATGTGCACACAGTCTTCAGCTCCTTGCATGCCCTGGCTGTCTCTAGATTTTATGCCTAATAATGCCCACCTGTCATGCACTCTGTATCTAGTTGCCAATCTAGAAACATAAATTGTTGGCACTCAGGGTGCAACCTGATTGTTTAATCACTCAGTCCTTGAATGCTTTATTTGAAAGTGATTTAGTTCTGACAATGTTATGTTAGGTAATTATGATTCAATACATAGACATGCTGCTTATAAATCAAATTATATAAACTAATCATTAATTAGCAACACTTTTTTCTGGATTTTACCAATTTTGCAGCAGCTGTAACTAGGAAATATAGTCTGTATTAAGAGGAGTTGAGGGGGAGTGTAAACTTTTAAAAGCACTGATATGATCCTATATAGTGGAATTCTGCTCTACGTTGATAAAAAAATTACATAATCAATGTAAATCAAGAGAACAATGAATGAAGGAAAATATTTCCTGTCACTCTTTAATGGATCAGGACAAATGAAAGTAGTAGATATTAAAACACATGTGACAATGGGCTGTTTCTTTGGCATGGTAATCCATAGCAACTAAAAATTCCCATTAGTGTGAGTAATTTCTCCTAAACCTTTTTAAGTTAGTGAAAATGGACACAATATTTGAAAAACTATGAAAACATTACAAACACTTTGCAAACTCTGCAAATATACCTGCTAACAGTAAAGTGAAATATTCAGTAAGGGATTTGTATCCCCGTGGTCCAGAAAGCTTAGAGTTAAATGATAAGCCATTTCCCATAAAGTCCTTTATTAGCAAGTAAATCTATTTCTTTATAAAAAAGGTTTTTTTTATTTTGCCTTTAATAATAAAACAGTAGCTTGCACAAGGGGGTAGCTAAGCTGCACGAGTCTATATAAATGGCAAAACAATCCGGTTGGGGTTTATTTAATGTTTAAATTATTTTTAGCAGGCTTAAGGTACTGTATGGAGAACCAATTTAGGCAAAGATGCCTTATCCTGGAAACTCCAGGTCACAGTAATATATCCCAAATGTGTAAAGGTATGGGACCTGAAGTTTTATAGGACCTGGAGGCTTGTTTAAAAATGTAAAGGTGAACCACCCCTTTAAAGGGTCCAGTGTGGCTTGAAACTTTGCAAGAATTGAGGTCTACTTTTTGAGCCAATAAAACACTTTTTGCACTTACAATTACAGTGTTACTTGATTTGACACTGGGCAGGTGGGCCTATGGACTGCATAGCACCTGACACCTGAAAACATACTGAAGTAACAAATAAAACACTCCAGTATTGTGTGATATATGGTTGTTTTGGATGATCTGTTAGCTCTTGCTCTTCCATGAATACTGTGCAAATTTTTCTTAGAAAAAAACAGTCTGTCCTATATAATTGGATGTTCCTACTTACCTGTGGTAATAAATCTGGCTTCTATCTTTTCTCTGACCCCATCACTAAATTACTTTATCTCAATCTCAGTTGGAAATAAATGAAAACACAAGGAAGACCTGGAAAAGTTAAAAAAAGAGTTAATGCTCCAGAAAAGGGCAAAGGGCCCACAACCAGGAAAGAAGTTAACAGTAACCCAAAGCAACCACTCAGCATGTAGAATTTCCTAGTCACCTGTTTAAATGCAAACTTTTTATTGGTTACTATGGGTTACTGCACCTGGGTATCTTCCAACATTTGATAATCACTGCAGCCCAACTTTATAGTGTGTTCCAAACTATACACACAGGGACATATGTTTAAAGGTGTGCAAAAATTATGCAAACAGGTAAAAAAGTGGTCAAATAAATGGTACTTAGAAATGTCCATTGTTTTACATATGCATGAATAAAAACCAAGCTCTGAGTTGCCTATTGACATAAACACATTTTATTATTATAACACCAAAGCTTAAGTAGTCACCAAAGCAACTTTTTCAGTTATTTCAAACACTCATAACCAAACACACAATTGTGCTTTATAAATATGCTTTATAATTATGCCCAAGATGTGGATCTGCATACAGTAGGTTTTAGTGCATCATTCACAGCTTACTTTTTGCTGTTTAAATGTGAAGGATGGTAGGTGGTAGCTCTAGAAAGACACACAACCATCTAAACATTAATATAACCTCAGAATAATTCATGTTATTAGGGAGGAAAATTATTGCTTTTTCTTGTTTCTTGCCTGATGCAGTCTTATAATAAGTGTTTGTACACAGAAAATTAACTTCCTCTTTACAATGAGATACTGACGGCATGAGATTCCTGGTTCAGTGAGTGCAACAGCTCAGTGCTCCAAGATGTCAGCTCCTGATTTATGTTCATATCACAAGTATACAATACAGTCTTGTGTGTTGACCCATATCTTCAATTCTTTTAATTCTAAGCATCACACACTCATACTGTATTCTCAGTGTTCTCCTCTGATACTACTGGTGCAAAGCTGCTCACACCATTGTCCTCTTGCTGTTAATGAACCACAACCACCAACCAAAGGTCAAACCTCTACTTTAATAGGGGATTGTTGTGCAATATTCATTTTATTGTGCAGTAGGGATTCTTGTGGAAGTCTGCTGTAAGCTGTGACTGCTCACAAAATCTTCCATACAGCTCAGCCTTAAACCATGTTTGTAGCTTCTGAAACGTGATCAAGATCAGATTGTGCCAGCTTTCTCTGAAACCAGCAAGCAGAATGATAACTAGGTCATATCTTTAACAATGACAGATATTGGTATCTGTAAATTGACCAAATTATTCATACTTTGAAACTTTCCACAGATCCAAATGCAAATCACCTACTAAACCAACTGGAGTCAAGTTAAAAGCATTGATTTAAAAACTATCACAGACTGGGGAAATAAACAGAGTTGCTTCTCCAGGAATCTCTGTTCCTGAGCCTGACTGTTCAAGTACATATGCTGGCCAGTTACAGCCATACACCCTACATCTTCACTGTTTTTGTGTTCCCACCAATATATAATGCATAATAGATTTCCCTGATTGTACATTTCTTGGATTTCACATCATTTTTTGCTGGCCCTCTGAAAAATATAAAACCCAGCGAATCTAGGCAGGAATCTAGTTCCTGGCTCCTCCGCCACCTGAGGCAGCTTGTGTTGCTGCCGCCCCCCCTCCCCCGTGTGCTCACCATTTTGGGCCAGAACACCAGCACAGACTGCATAATTGCGCTGGAAAAGCCGAATTTCTGATTTGAAAACCAGAAGTGCAGCTCTTAAAGTACCAGGAGCAGCATTTTTGCCACCCCTGGTACCCAGTGGGGCGCTGCCGCCTGAGGTGAGTTTCTCAACTCGCCTTATTGGAGGAGCACCCCTGTATCAGGGTTTGTACACTGTCCAAATGCCACATTTGATGCCATTATTATATTCCGCTCAGACCTTGCGTAATCCATTAAAGTCAATGGGGAAAATTCAAGCACAAGTAATTTCTGCCGGAAGTCACTCCAGGACAAGGCTTAAAAAATGAATGATCACTATATTTTGCCAAAGAATTTTCAAACTGCTACTTGCAGTTATGCCTGATTTGTTTGGGAAGGTGTATTCTTTCCAAAATCAGTAGGAAACAGTGATTCACGGCGATGTGTGGCACATTTAACACAGCATAATAAATAGGCCTCTTGGTGCTCTTGCACTTGTGCCCCCTGGGTTTGTAAAGCAGCCCTGACATAACTGTGAGTAAATATAGATCAGGCAAGTAACTTTATATTCTTACTTTATTTTCTTTTTTATGCATTGTATAGGATTTATGGTGTTTCCTATTCCATTCCATATTTCTGTCTATTTCACTGTAAGCTGCCAGTGAAAACTAGAAATACATTGTTACAACTTTCTTTTGCACAAAATATTTTATTTTGTATTAATGCTGTCAGAAGTTCTTGGCAGATGTTTGTGGAAGCCTGTCTTTTCTTGCCTCTGCAACAACAGAAGTTTGGTTATGTACAAACTGCAACAGTGGCTAATTTAGTATTTGCTACATGTGAGTTAACTAAGGGCTGAACTACACGGTACACCTTCTTCAGATCCAACGTGCTGAGAGGAAGAGCATGTGGCAAGACGGATGCCCCAAATATAATGGAAGTAATAGAAATATCGCACCTACAAACTGCATGGATCTGACACAACATGACTGTCGGATGCAAATGCTGCAGTTTGCGTCTTCATCCAACATGTCGTATGCATGCAGTTTGTAGGTGTGATATTTATGTTATTTACATTATATTAAGGGCATCCATCTTGCCACATGCGCTTCCTCTCAGCACATCGGATCTGAAGAAGGCACACTGTGTAGTTTAGACCTCAATCAAGGAATATGAGTTTTTTGGGTTTGTAAGTTGGGCTGAAAAAGGACAGATGAAAGAAGGCAATCCCCCTTTGTCATAGAGGTATTACACAAAGTGTATATGTTAAACACACCTCTCTCACATGTTTCAAACATGGCACCTCTTATCCAGAACATCAGCAGCATCAGTAACTAATCCCATAGGAATACTCATAGCCAAATAAAGATAATCTAAAACTGCAGTGTATGTCAGTACATGTGCTTAGGAAAAAATAGTGGCAGAGTTACAGTATAGAGATGCTTTAATAGTTATAGTTATATATTTTCGGGCACATTTCCTTAACAAAGGAAAGTGCAAGAAAGGTGGCACCATTTAACAAGACTTTTGCTCCAAATACAACATTGTTTCCCAGCATTTTAATGTAAGTGCACCTTCCAGAGTCCAATACAAAACTTTTCACCACAGGCAGGTGGCAGAATGATTTGCATTAGTGAATTGAACAGACATGGCTTCCATGCCATAAAAGACAGGTTGGGGTAGGACATGGCTATGCACTTAAACACCCTTCATTTGTCTGTATATCAGATAGTGCAACACTTATGGGTGAGTGTGCTTATAGGCGTGACACACAAAATGTGCCTGTACTTGAATTTTGCTTTCAAATAGGTGCAACCACATCCCCATTTTAGTTCTGCGCCATTCCTGATCTCTTTTACTTTCACTCTTTGCAGAAAGTAAAAGTGCAAGTTAGGTCACATCTAAGTTTATGTAGTCATGAGGTGTGTGGGAGATATACTCTATTGTTTCAGTCCAACACGGTGTCCTCAAATAGCCTACAATAAAAGAAAGAACTCATGATGAACTACACTAAGACCATTTGCCAGATCCAAAATACATCTGATGTAGGTAATAATTCCTTATCAAAACAGACAGTGCACTGACAAGCTGAAGCATTACTGTAACTAAATAAATTAATCTGCTTAGCAAATGAGAATCGGCAGAAGAAAACTATAACAATATGACTCTGAATATTATTTTGCAGTCAAACAGGCTTCACAAACAGCAGGTAGCCAAGGACCAGTACATGTAACTAAAGGCATTTATACCAGTATTAGAGGTGAGGACAAAATGTTTGCCAGTTTCAGCATTTGTAGAGTTTGTGTTGTATAGTTTGTAGAGCATTTAAGGAACATGGAACAGATAAATGTGCTTTGAGTTTGGGCAGAACCAGAACTGATGTAATCTCACTTGCCTATGATGTAGTAGCATTAAAGTGCTCTGAATTGCCTGCAGTAATGTAGTAATGTGAAGTACTGGCTCATTCTGAAAGCACAGGGTCAGGCACAGTCAGGCTGTCTATACACCAATATTACAAATACAGGTGTGTTAACTTGCATACAATTTATCAAAACCAAAATTAATTTGTTACATTTTTTTAATTTTATGCAAATTGTGGACCATTCTATAGTATTGATGACTGATATTAGGTTGTAATTCAGGGGGAAAATGCACTGGTAGTAATAAAAAAAAAAGCTTCCATCCATTTTGACACTCTGAGACTGTGTCTGTCTTGAATTTGATGTGGCTGTGTCATTTTTGCCCAGTGTTTCTGTTCTCATTAGGACCTTTATCAAGGATACCAAACAGTGATCAATGGGTAAATCACAGTTTTAGCCGCACCTGAATAGCACTATTTTACCCAAAATAAATGAGATGCATTTTAGCAGAATTGACACATAGCAATGTGATCTGAGCACACATTAATTTAAGGTTATTATGGGCGGATGACTATATCTGGGTCTCTTACATTTACTGTAGGCACAGTTCTGTATTTTTAACTTTTCATTCATGACACCATTGAAAGTCAGTAATATTATATTAAAGCAAAGTAAAGGCCAGTGGAGCACCTTGAAATATTTATCTTTTACATTTATGGAGAACCCTTTTAGAAAGTCCTAAAATCATCATTACCTTTCTGATATTTCACTAGTAATGTTCTTATTGATTAATTAATTTCAAATTGCTATGGGAGCAATTGCTATTTTCCCTTTCCTAATTTGTAATTTAGCAATTAATTAATGTCCACCTATCAAGTCCTGCTATTGTTACATAATGCAAATTATATTAAACTGTTGGTGGCCAAACAAGGAACCGGTTTAGTGTATGTGATTCAGCTAAGCAAAACATTACACATTCGGTGGTAATGATTGTAATACAATTAGTAACGTTGTTATTCTCACCTCTTTAATTGGTCTCAAGAGATTTCATTATATTGTATGCAGGCTTAAAAGCAGCACTAGGCAAGTCAGTGTATAACAAAAAACAGGTGTTCATAGGAATGAATATATGTATATACTGTATGTGTGTGTTTTGCAGCTATCATTGTGAATATCCATTTAATCCTGCAAATAAAGCCAGTCACAGTTTGTATGATACACTCTTTGATCACAATGAAACTTGTAGGTGGTAGATTACAATTACAGCACCTAAAATACAGCAGGAGACAATGATACTCTAGCACACAGCGACCCTTGCAGTAGGCAATGACCCTTAGCTCTGGAAATTCTTAGCATCAGAGTTCCAGGAAAAAGCTGTAGTCTCCCGGGAAATGCTAATGAGTAAGAACTAGGGCTTATTAAAATGCAGGTTCCAGATTACAAGGAATAAAAGAATCATTGATGAAAACAATAAATATTGTCTTTGTTTTAATGTGCAAGGACATGGATATTCTATGGTTATGGAAGTTCTATGTGCATGCTATATCTTGTTTTATAATACGAGGTTCTTAAAGGGCATATAACATTTTACTTAAGATTTCCTTCAGCCTTGACATGACATCCTGGATTAACATATTATTGGATTAGTTGAATAAAGGGATTGAAAGGGTAGACCTTCCTCTGTTGTTCAGGAAGTAACAGGTGGTGGATTTGCCAGAGGGCCTCGAGGTGGAGGTAGGCCTCAGGATACCAAGGCAAAACCCTATCTAGCAAAGCAAGTGACAATCTAGCATCCCATCACAGTGCAACCTAGACAGTTTAGAAAGTATTCCCTAAACAACACTCATCTTGGTGTAGGGGCCAACAACTGAAAAGGAATGCAAGCTATAATTATCCCTAAGAGGCTTCCCCTGGAGGGAAACCATTTCTCTGTGCCCATGCATTTGGTGATATATGAAAATGATCTTGGTCACAGAGTATTAACTCACTAAGTTATGGAAGAGGGCCAGGTGCACCACCCTGAGCCTTCGACTAGGAGAGCAGATCAGTGGCTGCCAGGTCCAGACTGAGAATTTAAATAGGCCCTGGCATTTCAGGTACACAGAGGCTCAATCAGCCCACATAGAGGCCCAAACAGCCCCCACCAGCCCACTAAAAACTGATATTCTATGTCACCTTATAGCAGCCCCTCTGGCACTTGCCAGAACCCACAGATTGCCAGTCCGGGCCTGGTGCCTGCTCTTCTACATCCAGTTGGTGAGACTACATTTACATCCTATCCTGTCTCCAACCGCACTGGGGTACTAGTAGGGGTTATTGTGCACACAGGACCCTGAAAACATTTTGGTGGGTCAAGTGATGTCTAGTAATAGTAGTAATAGAAGAGACTAAAAGAATAAATAATGTTGAGGGAGAAGAGGTAAAATAAAGTGGACAGTGGGTCTTGGTCTAAAGTTTTCTGGTGGGTCCCTGGTTCCAGTCAACCACTGTCTATAAATATGGTAATTTAATAGCATAATCCCTAGGAATGACAGGATATGCATGGAAGTTAAGGGTATATTGTCAAGGGCTGTCAACACTCTCTAAAATGACCTGAAAATACACAGGTCTACTGGACATCAGTGCATTCAGGATTATACTATCATAGTACAACCTGGAATACTTCCTCACTGTAGGACTGCATAGGTTTGCAATGTAATACATTGATGTGATTTAATGCAAAGTGATTTGCAAACTCTTGAGTGCCTGTGTGCCAGCATTGCTAAATCATGGGTTGCAGGCACATTTTCTTGAGACATTTACATTGATACTATAAATTTATGGATGAGCATACTTCTTCCTCACGCCTCCAGTATTTCTTATGTACTGCAGGAAAAAACCCATTAAACTCCACTGGTGTATGTACCACCTCATAGCTAATTTGTAATTCATTTCTTGTGTTTTAGAGGCTATGCTTGTTTCCTATATAATAACAAGAATTGCTTTTCATTCCCTTCCTGAAAATGTATAGCTAACATATATTTTTCCTCTCTCTGATGTAAGGCATACCTTACTCTCTGACAGAAAAGAACTAAAGATACATTAGGTAATGAAATGGCATGCAGTAGTTTTTTCTTGAATGCCAATCCTTCAATCTGGCCAATTATCTAACAAATTCAAAATTATGTTTCTGTTGGTTGTACATTCATAGATGTATGGATTGGCATCAAGAATTGTATGTTTTTAACCTGATGTGAAGACCAGGGTAAATTCTGGATTCCAAGTGACTGGCATAATCATAGTTACCAGGATATCACACTATTTTAAAATTATGATGAAAAGACTACCATGACAATTAGTAAGGTTATATGTTAAGGTACTTAAAGGTACTGTTGACTAGGTTTATTTAACTACTTTAGATGTAGCCCCATGCCACCTTTTCCATTTGGCCTAATTTATATACTGTATATCTTTTTGTGTATCTTTCATGTTTGCATTACATTAATGTTTTGTGTATGAAAAATGTTTCTTCATAGATTGTTGGTTATCGTTGTTTTTGTGACAGCATGTTCTTTTAATTACCTCTGTGTCTTTCTATATTTGCCATTATTAGAGCACAAATGTATGCTGTCATTACTACAACTATGCACCAAAACTGTTGGAAATATTTAATAATCCTTGTCTCACAAATTGGTTTCATGATTTGTTTTGTATTATGGATTTTGATATATGATGTGTTTATTTCCTTTTTTGTATGCTTCTACAACATAGCTTTTATTTCCTGCTGGAAATAACTCACCCATGCTAGTTATGAATTGCAAATTGCTGACTCATGCGGGAATCAGCCACTTAGAGCAAGTGAAATCTGTCAGCAACTCACAGCATGAGCATTTGGTTTGGAGTTGGTAAAATAAGAGTTAGAGGAATACAGACAAATAATGACAGTTCCCCTTAAAATAGAATATCCATACTGTTTATTATATTTAATGGCAGATAATGGCAGCACCGAGATAAACCTAACTGTGATGCTAGACTCAGAGGGTCTTATACACCACACAACACTAGATCATATGACTCTGCATGAGATTGATATACCTCTTAGACCCCCCAGTTGAAGGAGTGGCCTTAGTTTGGCACTGGGTGAGTCACCAGTACAGGTTCGCTGAGTGACAAGAATAGCTGTAAATATGTACTGTCTGTCTAAGAAAAGTAATTGATGCCCATGAGAATTGTCATATAGTGCTGTAATATTGTCATATAGTGTCCACATAATTAACCAATTAAATGAATAACCAAGAACTGAGAAAATTCCTGATTTCTCTGGAAATTGAGAATCAGTAAGAGTCATAAGTAAGGCAAACTGCCAACTAAATTTTGCAGTTTGGCAATTACCAATGATAGTAGTTTTTCAAACTGCTAAAGAACAGTTACTAGAGTCAGTAAAAATGAGCAAATCATGGAAAGAGTGCCGTCTAGAGTGCTTGTACATGGTCATGCTGTTATTCCTAGTGAAATGAAAGGCACATTATGAAGGGTGTTAATGTGATAAATGAAAAAAAAAAAACAATGTGTACATCAGAACCCTTTGATACAATAGAGTGTAGTAAGGGGCCCTGGAGTAAGAGATTACTGCCATCGCCTATGAGTACACTCACTCACAGGCAGGTATATAATTGTATGGAAGCCATCAAGCCATGGGGCAATATCACTACAGCCATGTATTCGAGACTGAGAAACAAAATTGTGCTAGAAGTGCTAGAAGTGACCCTTACTATTCAAGGTTGCCACTCAGGGAGAGCTCTGTAATGCAGACTACTCTAACTTAATATATCTTAGATTTTAGGGTTTGGATCGTAACCTTAAACTTGGTTACCTTGGAAGCCCTTTTTTCCTCATTTTAACATGTTTCTGAAATGATTTTTGCTCTTGGTAATGAATATTAAAATAATATCATGCAGATATCTGTTGAAACATGCTAAAACAAGTACAAGTCACTGTGAAAGTCTATTTTTTTAAATGCTGATGAAACATTTGTAAAGCAAAAGTGTACCAGACAGTGAGCAGTAGAAAACTAACGGCTCTAATCTAATTTCCTTCATCCGTATAACTGAAAAATAAACATGAAATAAATGTTCATTCAATGTGTTTCTTTAAGTCTAATATTCCTTTTGCTTACACTGCAGCAGCAATCTTGTATTTCTAACAAAGGCAACATACTCAGAGTTTTTGGGATTAGTTTTTGCTCTTATGTTAATGAGAAACTTCTACAAAATTGTCATATCTTTAATTCAAGAAGTAAACAGAAATATCTTTGGTTCTCCTCTTTCAAGCTACCTCTCAGTCATTCTCAAAGCTATGTCAGGATAGATAATTGGAAGTTTTCAGTGTGAAATAACTGCAGTATGTTGGATGGAATTTTATTGCTGTGCTGACTTTCACATTTTAAAAAAATAGGCACAGCCTAATGTTTCTAGCTAAAGATTAAAAAAATGCTGCACTGTACCACCCTTCCAAAATGTACTGTCATTTACAAGATGAAATCTCCCTCTATGAGATACAGAAGGTTCCCCGACAAATAATAATTAAAACTAAAAATGCATTTCTCAATGGAATGGATAATGATATGTACATTAAGTTAAAAAAACAGGCTCAAGGACAAAGTCCAGCAAGTCCAATAGTATCACAGCAACAAATCTAGTAACCACAAAGTGAAGACCTACAATCTGACTCTGAAACAAAGCTTATTTGACAATTTAAATGGTAATGTAATGACAAAATGCAACACCTTAATGTACAATAATAATGGTGTTGTACCATAATCCTTTAGTTTGGAAACTCATTGTGAGTAGGGCCCTCTAATTCTATTGTACACTACAAACCTTTGTTTGTTATTTACTGTTTGTTCCTTGTTCATAATCTAATGTAAAGCACTGCATAACTTGGTGCTATATAAATAAATAAATGACAATAATGATAAAATTGCCACCACATCTAAGTTGGAGGTAATTCCAGGTTTCCCTATGTGTACTTGCATGTAATTCTCCATGCTGTGTCGAAACACTAGCACTGCCACAGGTTGCTAGGAGAATTAAGTCAATATTTAGAATACTTCCATATTACATTTTACTTTCAATTTATATGTTTATTTTTTATGTGTAAAATGAAGCCAACAATGTAAGTATACATTTTAAACTACTATCTACTGTTTTGAGGAATAACAACTATTTTTTATGATTTGCAACTATAGACCTGGGGAAGGTCAAATGCTTTGCTTCAATGTTTTGGCTTTGTTATAAACCAAAAACATTATTATTTACATGCAAAATGGGCAGAGAATGTGTGTATAGTTAGTAATTGTATTTTGTCTGAAATACTATTTGGTATTCATCTTTCAAAGGGTATATAACTTTTTAATTTAATTGACGTGGGCCACCCTTGACATGGGTTTTTCCTGTTTTACAAGTTTTTAAATTAAAAGAAAAAAATATACCTACAGTTATAATAACCATGTGCCTGTAACTGTCTGATTCCTTTTAATCTACTAAGAGACATTCTGTTTCTTTATTATTACATAGTTACAAAGTTAAATCCTATAGAAATGATCCCTGAAAGTATAGATTGTCCCAGATCTACTTTGGTTACAGTTTCCTTCCTCTAACAAATATAAATGCTTACCTAACATAACTCTTCCCCACATAGAAATGAACAAGACCCAGAAGACAAAACCCAATAGAAAGGAGAAAAGGAGGAGACAGAAGATGCAGAAAATAAAAGAACAGAAACCAGCAAGAAGGGAGAACATGAGAAAGAGGTTACGAAAAATGGGAATAAGGGTAGATAAAAAAAGCCATAAAGAAAGGTGGCTGAAGCAAAAATACAATAGCTTAGAGAACAACAGCAATGGAAGATGAAGCAACAAAAGAAAAAGAGTATAACCAATGTTAATATTGAAAATGTATGAGGAAACCAGAAGTGGAATGCAGAACACATATCATCAACATTTTCTTGAATTCTGCATTATAATGAGAATAAAGCTCTGGCTATCCCTGTTATTACACTTACAAGACATTGTTGACCAAGGATATATTTAAGTAAATATGTATATTTATTCTCATATACACATGTACATAAGTATTCCTGGTTATAAGGGTTCTTTAATGAAAGAGATAGTTCAATCAAAATATACATTTATTTACAAAAGCTATAGCCACATACAGAAATAATACACATAAACAAGTTACAATACATCAAATATATAACAAATATTTACAAGGACAATTACAACTATGAATATGTTGGATCTAAATCCACTGCCTCCCTGATACTCATCCTTCCATTTGGTCTGGCATCTGTGTCCTCACTCCAGGAACTCCCATCTCTCTCTGCCTAACTTAGTCTATTGCAATAGCTAAAAGACTGTTCATAGGTACATGTGTTAGGTTCTGATTGGTCAGTGACCAATAAGTTAGGGCATGGATTTCTCAGGCAGACAATTCACGAATCAGGACACTGGAAGGTGGACAAGGCAGTTTGGCAATAGGAAGGACTGGATTCTCAGCTGATCTTGGACAAAGGGGAGGGGATTTAGCAATTGTGTGCTAAATAGTATGTCTTTGAAGGTTGTCACTGCTGTGTCCTGATACTATCTAAGATGTAAATCACATAGCATTCTTAAATACACCTCACAATATGTACATACAATATATCCTTGTTGCAAATAATTAAGATATGACACAAGCAAGTCTCCTTAAGGTAACAGACATTACAGCCTGTTTTTTGCCATGAAGAATGTAATACATAGGGAGGCTTATTTTTCAAAATTCTGATTAGTTTTAGGTTATTTATTCATTATTTTTAATGATTCGATAAGATCAAAAAAAGAGAGGTTGAATAAACAGCTCCCATTGACTAATACATGACTTTGTAAGCTTTTAGGTACCAAAAGTTTACAATATTCTTTCCATTTTTTCAATTAATATAATGTATATTCAGAAATAATTTTGAAACCATAGTTTAAATTCATGATCTTTAGCGCAAAGCTAATGAATAAATTGATAAATAACCCCCTAAATGAATTATTAATGAAGTACATTGAACCTTAAAATGTATACAGTGCAGAGTGTATGAACACGTCTTTCGTTGTGCAAGATATACTGGGTTTCAAATTGAAAATCTCACCATTTTTTCATCAGGTAAATATGGAGGGGAGTTGTAAGGTGAAGATAGCATGCTTCTCTTTGGATCCCATGGGCCTTTCTAATTATTTTGATAAAATGTCAGAAACCTGTCAAACACATAGCTAGCTTTGTTGTTTCACCTAGTTATCCATATTCCAGAAAACTGACAGTTTGAGAATGTTCTTTATCTTTATAAGAAAGCAAACTACATAAATAGCAGTAAAAATCTCTAATCTGCACAGGTTTATTAAGAAAAGCGATGAGTGAGAGTTGACTAATGCACATGCTTGTCTTGCATGTTTTGGAATTATTTTCATGTATCTAATTTAGTCATTTTCATGCAATGGTAATTTGCTTCATATAAATTCTCTCTTATGAGAAGCTTTGCGGAATAGATTGACACAGGATACTACTGGCATATCTGAGAAATATAACATGCTCGCCTCCAGAATGTCAATTACTGGATTTTAATTTCAGTACAGCTCAAGCATGCATGAACTTTGAGGGGGTTTTCTGTATTTTCTGAACAAAACAGGACTATGATTCTAATCTTTTCATGTTCCCCCATAACATTATCCCCCATGTTAAATAAAACTTATTTCCAATTAGATTTATTTCTATCATTTTAAAAATGGAGCATAATACCTGTTGATTCTCTGCCATCTATAGTTTTATAAAAGTACTGCCCCCCCAACACATTCTCTTTACGCACCTGCAAGACCTCCATAACATTTCTTCAATGTGTTCCTTAAAACTTCATACCACTTCATACTACAGTGAAACACAGGTTTGGCCTGAAAATAAATGAAAAGCGTAGCATAAAATTATTGAAATGCATTCAGGACAATGTTTGAGCACAGTGGACTGATATTGTTACGTATAGTGAAATCAGAAGCATCTCATTGATTTCTAAAGAGAACTTACATCATGGATTTCCCTTTAGTTATTGATTTCATAATATAGGTAGGGCAGATGATACTATACTGTATATGGGGTGTTTTGACTATAGCAGTTCTCCCTAATAACACTGGTAGTAATACTATATAGACCATGATCGTAACCCTAGATGTCTGATGGTCAGGCTGAAGAGCATATGTTTTATGCTACTGAAATTGTGTTTCATACAATTAACTATTTTAAACAAATAGTTTGACAGAAAGATATTTTCTTTGCTGGACTTGCCTTATATTTTGTTTGCACGTGTTCTGTGTGATAGTTTGCTGAAAATATTAGATACAGAAGATGTATAGCCCATGTTCCTAGACAATGACAAGTACAGATCTTTACACCTGACATAGGTCATAGAACTGATTCACCTCTTTCGCTGAATTCTGTCATAATAAAACTAGAATGTCAATAAGGAGATGGATATGGATATGGAAAGCCTAAAGTATTTTATATCTGTTAATAAAGTACTCTGCCCCCAATGCCTAAAATGTGTTCACCACAGTTATACTCAGTATGATTGAAGATACCTAACCACCTCAAATATTCTTTAAAACAAATGTTAAGCTATTTAGGCTGGAATTAATGCTAAAACCTCTACTGTGGGCAGCTGCATTGGTGTCCAAATGAGCCCCAATACATTCTGCTTACTATTTTATTACTACCTGAAATTAGCCGACATCTCTGAATCAATGAGCTAAATGGATCGCATTGGGTTCATCACACAGGCAATGATTTTTTTTGCTTATGCCACTTTGAAAGTATTCCTGTGAGTGCTATCATACTCCTCATAATCCCTTAAAATATTAAAATAGTACATCCTGAGAATTATGACTCACACAGCTTGTTTAATATACATTTGAATGCATTCATTTAAAGGAAAGTAATTATTTCTAGCATAATTCTTATTCACAGACCTGTAGTACTTGGTTTAAATCAGCATTGGTGTGCTTAGTTGTAGATTGGCTTTAGTGAGCTCCTATTTACATGCTTTCTATAAGTGGCAAGCTTGTTAATATAAAACAATTAAATTGATGATGTGTTTAAAAAAGGGTCTTATTTAAAGTACTGTAGGTTCCGCTTAGCATGATCAAGTTAAACCCATTTAGTGATAATGTATATATATATATGAAGATTGAAGGACCCGCACTCCATATTCTCAAGTGAACAAAAGTGTTACTTTATTTTCAGATGCATTTCCTTATATATATATAACTTTGCATTCTCCAATAATCCTGTAGCTTTGACATGAATAAACAATGTAACCGCACTTTCTGCTAAAGTTTCAATTTGAAATGACACCTTGGCTTAGCTTTTAAACATAAATCCAAAATACAATACAGTTCCACTGAACTCAGATGATGTAGAGCTACTGTAGACAGTTTTAAAGGCAAAGATCATCATTGTGTACTACTATACCATATGCTACTAAAACTCTTGGCCAGTACAATCATTTCAGATATATAAAATACAGCTGAGTTCAAAGAAAGCATTTTGAACTAAGAACCTTTAATGAATGGGGTTTAACGCACCACTCACTGCGAGTGCAAAAGCATCCTGCGCTTGTTTTCAACAATTATAATCAAAGACAATACTTACAATGCTAAGCTTGAGGCCATTTACAGTATGAATAAATGAAAAGCAATGATTAAAAGAAAGACCACAGCTTACTCGACAAACAGTTTTGGCCCATGTAGAAGATATTTCATTTACTACTACGCTTTTTAAACATATCTTTAAACCAGAATGTATGTTCGTAGCCACGTGTCTTTAATTTAAAATAAAAATAAATTCACATCCACAACAACTTTTTTGCTTGCCTGATTTTTTTTTACATACTCCATTGGCCTACTTTTTACCTAATAAAAGTTTCAGATGACCCATTTAGCTTGAATGTCTTAAATGCATGCATGCATGCAATGAGCTGTAGTTTTCCCTTTTTGCTTGGCAATCTGGAACCACATTTGTGAGATTATATACTTTACATTTTTTGTGTGAAATGTTTCATACATACATATAGTTGCTTTTAGATGGATTTATTAGTGTGGAATCTTCTTTGCAGCTATGCTATGCTGCTTCCTAACTCCACCCATTAAATTGTAGGTTCCTATCTACACTTGCTTCTTTGGCTAGTTTAAACAAATCTCCAGCCTCTTTGTCATCATTACACCTAGTGCAGGTGAACCTCTCCATTTAGGTGCACACTCGCTTGGCTATGGCGCTGGCCCCCTAAAAGTTACGTACTTCTTGATGATCTTAGTACAGATATGGGATCTGTAATGCATGATGCTTGGGACCTGGGGTTTTCCAGATAAAGGTTATTTCCATAATTTGGATCTTCGAATAGTTCTAGGCTACCTTTTATTCGATATTCGATCATTCGACGATCGAATACAAATCTATTCGACTGAACGAATAAATCGTTCGATCATTCGAATGATTCGTACGATTCGAACGATCGAAGACTTCGATCGTACGAATCGTATTCGATCAGGACTTAGCCTCAGAAGCCTATGGGAGTGCTCCTATAAGCTTCTATTGCAATTCAGTAGGTCCAATCTTCCAAAGTAGGCAATCGAATAAACTTTAAAAATAAATCCTTCGCTGGTCGAATGATCGAATATTCGTCCATTCGACTCTATTCTAGTGTATTTGATCGTTCAACCATTCCCTATTCAATGATCGAATATGCCAAAATTCACATATTCGACCAAACGAATAAATCCTACGTTCGAAATTCGATCGAATTCGTTTGAACTTCGAATCCTTCACGTGAATATAGTAAATCGGCCCCTTAGTCTCTCGCATTTAGGGTAGGGGCAAACAAGCAGATTCGGGAGATTTGACAGGCGACTAATAGCCTCTTCTGCCTGGCGACAATCTCCCCGAACTGCCTTCTTCCTGCCTTCCGTGTGCTTCAATGAGGAATCGCCTGCACTAATTCATTTGCGTCGCTTCAATTTCCAAATTTGCCCGAAGTTTCGATTCCTCATTGAAGCACAGGGAATACAGGAAGAAGGCAGTTCGGGGAGATTGTCCCTGAATCTGCTCGTCTGCCTCTACCCTTATATTGATTTTTCTTCCTTTGCCTTTACTGTGGAAATAGGCTTTAAAGGAAAACTATACCCCGAAAATGAATTTTTGAGCAACAGATAGTTTATATCAAATCAAGTGACATATTAAAGAATCTTACTTACCTGGTATATATATTTAAGTAAATATTGCCCTTTTATATCTCTTGCCTTGAACCACCATTTCATGATGGTCTGTGTGCTGCCTCAGAGATCACCTGACCAGAAATATTTCAACTCTAACTGTAACAGGAAGAAGTGTGGAAGCAAAAGACACACCTCTGTCTGTTCATTGGCTCATGTGACCTAACTTCATAGTTTGTTTGGTATGTTTGTGTGCACTGTTGGATCCTAGGATCCCAGGAGGCTGTCCTTATTTTTTAAAATGGCAATTTTCTATTTATGATTACCCAATGGCACATGCTACTAAAAAAGTGTATTATTATGAAAATGGTTTATTTACATGAAGCAAGGCTTTACATATGAGTTGTTTTAGGCAATATCTGTTTATAGAGACCTACATTGTTTGGGGGGTATAGTTTTCCTTTAAAAAGAATTTTTGTGTTATATTTGCTGTATATAGTTGTGTGTGAATGGGCTGAAAAAAATATGTTATTCCCGCAAGTGTCTAGAAAAATACAGTTTGCTTGAACAGTTTAAAGAATATATCAGTTTAGAAAGAAATAACTGTGCCCAGTAACAGATCAATCAATGTCAAAGAAACGGACAATTATTACAACCTATGATGCTATTAATATTAATGGCATCTCTAACCCCATGTGAACAGACATGAGTGTGCATCAGACTACAACTGTAATCAAGACTAATTTGCATGTATTTAAAATATCAATAAAACTCACAAGCTTCTATACCTCTATTTCACTTCATAATGACCATCATTCCTGCACCAAACATTTTTGACAGATTAGTTTAAACACAGATTTATCACTAAAGGATTGTTAAACTCATTTCTGCTGCTTCCGTTTCATAAATTCAGACTACATATGGCACTATTTCCTAAACAGATGTTGCCCGCAGAATTGTAAGACATGATAATCAAGATTAAAAGCATGCTGGGAATTGTAGTCCAACAACATATGGGACCTCAGTTTAAGAAACCTTGATGTATGGTAAACGCATCATGGTTTTCCAAATATTTGCTTAGGTAGCATTAAATTACTGGAGTTTGTTTTGTGTAGTTCCACGTTTCCAGATTGAAAGCAATTTTATTCAGCCATTGTTGATTAGAATGTAGATTTTTATTTAAAAACATATTATTTTCAAGTCAATTATGAGCAGTTAGCAATGCAAATTCTTAATCTATAGTAGATCAATCCAGCATCCATTAGAGCATAATGTTGCCTTTCAGCCTTTGCTCATTAATTTGCTATTCAAAGACCATTTATTTTAATCATTAAGACTGCAGGAGCAACATGTAGTAATGGGTTAATGCACACACCAGACTAGTTAAAACGCTAATTCCAATTAAAGATACAAAACAAATCAACATAAATAATACATCTGGGTTATTCAGCTTGGTATCATTCTGAACAGCTTGTTGATACACAACATATTGGTACAATTGCTATACATTTCCCTCTTGTATAGTTACACTTGAAATATCCCACAGTCACCATGCAGGAAATCAGCAAAACCAGGAATTATAATCTGAAAAGGGTTTTTCAAAGTAGCACAATAACTGAGCCTTTTAAGGGAAGTTGAATCACTAATTACTTATATTTATTACAAGTGACATTTTACAGCTTGTTGAAGCTGACCTGCTCATGTTAAATGTATACAACACTACTTTTAGAAACTCTACAAGCTTTCATTAGAAAATCTTAACATCTTTAAGGAATTAATTGGGCATTCTATATTTTGCATATGCCATTAAATATGTTTCATGGTGGATACAATGAGGTTTTAAGGAACACTAAGTCTAAGATAGAATTTAATATTAAATGAAAACATATGCTGTAACATTCATGCACATTTATCTAAATGTTCCATGCCATAATAAAATGTGAAGGAAGCAAGAAAGAAATGCTTTTTTTTAAACTGATACAGCACTATGTATCTCAAGGATTTCTCTGGAGATCACTCATAGTTACCTCTGGACATACACACGCTTGTTAATTTTTATTTTATAAATCTTCTTTCTAAATTGTTATTTAAAGTAATTATTCAAGCATAGATTGTACTGCATCATTCTATTCATGTTAGATCATTTAAATCAGTCTGTTTGCACAAAAGGGAGGTTCAGGGCCAGATTTAAGAGGCAGGCGCCCCTCGGCTGCGCGGTCCTGAAGCTGGGTCACGTGGTCCTAGCTCCCGCACCATTCTAGTGAGAGCAGGCTCACCGGAGCACTGGGAAGGTGTGCGTCCCCAGTGCTTATCAGCATGCGGCTGGACTGAGCATGCTGCCCCTACGAACTTGCCGCCCTAGGCCCAGGCCTTTGTGGCCTCACCACAAATCTGGGCCTGGGAGGGGTTGTGGGGCCAAGACTAAATAAAATATACAATGTACAATGGAAGTGTGACTGATCTGCCCAAATTAACTAGAAACATACAAATGAGAGCGGATTGGTCAATGCACATTCTCAGTCCCCTGTTTCATAAGGAATTTCATATCTATACAAGTGCATACATTTAAAAATATAGGAATTTGTTACACAATTATGATCATAAAATTGGTAAACCAACATACCACATAAATTCAATATGGTGGTCCTAATTGCTTACCTCTTGGTCATAGGCTGACACCTCCCTGTCTCCCTCCATGGTATGGGAAAAGTGTCTCCTGACCTGGGCATTGGACTCACAGATCACAGGTTTGATCCTTCCTTGTCATTAGCTTTTAGAAAAGGGTAAGAAACAAATGTACCAGCAAAGAGCTGAAAGTTCCTTGTTGAGTGGTGTAAGTTGGTGGAGAGTTGTAGACTCAAACAATTATCCTAATGCAGAGGCAATGAACAAGAATTACTTTTCCTCACTTGACATTGTTAATTGCACACTTGTACAGGCCTAAAGGGATGTAATAAGTTGGGATTGAACTCAATGGGGGGAATGTAATTAAAGTCACAAACAAAAAAAACATTGCACACCAATAAGAGTTAAAATCCACATCTCGCGATATAATATTGTTCCCCTTAAATGGTTATTGCATTGCGAATTGTTATTGCGAATTGTGGATTATAATTGCGCACTCTTAAGAAGCGCTTGAAGGTGTCATAATCTCTTGGAACAAACATTGCGACTTTTTCAGTAAGAAGTTTTATTACATTGACAGCGCATTAGCACAAAGTATAAAATTTGCAAACGGCCTTCCACTGGCGGAAGTGGTCACTAAACAGTTTCCGGGTTCGCAAAATGTATATTGCATTCGCGCAAAGCAAAATTTGTTCGCGCAAAAGCTTAACTTTTTGCATTGCGAATAGTTTTGCCGTTATCGACTTATATTACATTCCCCTATAAAGGTTCCCTCTTCTACATTCCATGGAGTATATGCTAGTCTTTTGTGGAGTCTGCAAGCTTGCACCCCATTCTTTAAGTAACCATATTTCATGTGATATTTTGTTTAAAAGTTGTTGGCTAAATTGTATATTTGAGTTAATGGTCATCAATCAAAATGCATATCTGCTAGCCCTCCAGAACCCTCTAGGTGCAAGTGCTTTATCAAGTACCCTGTCTCTCACCATAAAACCAGCTAGAGACTCAGATGAGAGCCCATGTCAGACACTTGAAAAGACTCTTGGATCAAAGGGATTTACAAGTTTCCTTGCTAGCAACAGCATTACATGTAAATCAGATGTATTTAAAGTCATCTCAATACCATCAAGTAATTTGCTGATTTGTGCTTTAGTTGGGGAAATACCATTGTTGGTATAATCATTAAAATAATGTAACCATTGATGGCTGGTTGACTCAGTAGACAGTTCAAAAGAACCTTGAACATGTGGAAACAAACAAAGGTTAAGGACTGGATAGTATTTATCCCAGGGTACTAACAGAGCTCAGCTCTATGATTGCCAAACCCCTTGACATAATCCCAAGATTGATGTTTTCATTGATGTTTTCCGACAGATAATTTCTAAGTTAGTATCCTACTGTCTCGTTATGCTGAGTTTTCAAACCGTATTTTAAAGGTAGACAAGTTTCTTTGTACAGTACAGTGATTACTGTCACTTTTCCAAAATGGAACTAGCCATTCAATTCCTGAACTGTAGAGGCTGTTTTCACCATAAATAAAGCATTACCTATAGTTTTCATTTGGTGTGGAGATGGTTATCTGTGATGTCAGCACAGGAGTTGTACTGTTACAAAGAAGTTCTCCTGGTGTAACTAATTTTTTATTTGTTTCCTAAGATCTCCCAATGACAATGTCTTCATATGGCCAGAGCACATTAGATTCAAATATTTATAGAGAATATATCTCATTCTATTCCAAGAACTTTGGAATGTTGAACTATGAGAAAGCAAAGGATTACAGTCCAAGGGCAGAGCAACAGAACACAATGGCCATGGCTCAAGAAAAAATGGTGACTTTGTTCATGAGTTGTTTTTTGTCACATAACTATGTGGGGAATGCATCTGCCTAAATTGCAAAACTTGATGATTATCCTGGAGTTAAAAGATTGTATGCTGCCTACATGTATGGAAAGGGAAGTAGGAAGGTTATATTTGTCAAAAGGTTTGTTAATGTTTCTCAGTATCTGTAGTGCTTTGTATAATTTCTTAATTTTCTTTAAAACTGTACCTTGGTCTTTTGCTAATTCAGCCCTAACACATAGATAGTGGGATCTGGGATCCCATGCACTCACCCACTGATCTGGTAAGTTAGTTGGTATTGACTTGCTAACTTGCTGTAGTATCCATTGCTGAGGAAAAACTTAATGTAAGCTACTAAATATAATTCTTTTTGTTTTTACAATTCCTTTGTTTCTGACTTGGCTTATCAAGTAACATAGCTGACACCATTTTTGAAGTCCAGGTATCCACAGCAACATTGAGCCAAGTCACTAAAACAGAGGTCCTAATCCTTGTCTAAAGTGAAGTTACTTATTCTCCTAAGAATACTTATTCTTGATGGGTTTCACCCCCCTATTTCTATATTCTTATTTTTTCTCTTCCCCACATTATGTGCTATAATTACTCACTGTGAAAACACGCAATAATTACAATACTTTTTTACTTTTAGAACATTTTTTACAAATAAGTATTTAATAAACCAGGCAATAATTTACCTTAGTACTGGCTTGCAAATGCAAAAGCATTTACATGTAAAGTTTTTCCTCTTTTTTCCTATGGTGAAATATCCAAATCCAAACTGACAAATGTGGGAAGTAGAAACAGAATGCTTCGCCATTGAAAATTATTGTGCATTTACTTGCTTCAAGCACGACATCTTGGATATTAAAACGGTTTATGAAATGAAATTGTGAGAACAACAGTATCTATTACGTTACATTAAAATACAGGAATACTAGCTCACAAAAATAATGAATGCATGCCATCTATTTAGTATGGTAATATCTAAATAAGCCCAACACATATCTTTGTAGGTTCATTAAGTTTTAAAATAAAAACATACATTTTTTTTAAAACTATGGTGACTATTTGCATGTTTAATTCCAGTGGAAAGTACAATTAACTATTTACCTAGTGTATTTAATTATACAATTTACTTTTAAGATTTCTTATATGTACCGCATATTTGGAACAAAGATGGTGCATTGCAAGACTAGCAATCATATT
>CM044437.1:78782970-78802937 GCA_024363595.1 Xenopus borealis
TAAAGTAGTTTGTGATTTTAACATTTCAACTAAGTGTAACTAAGAAAAAAGATGTTTAGCAAGCAAACTTTTCAAGAAGTTTGAGTCATGGAGGTCAACTTGCTTATTATTTTAATTAAAAAAAAACATGACCAAGCTCTCATACCAGATTTGACCTTATTTATTATTTAAAATGCTCAAATTAATCGGTTTGGGGAAAAAGTCAAAATAATAGTAAGAAAAATCGCATTGTATGCTTTTTTTGGACTTTTCCCCAGAATCGTATGATTTTTTCATATTTTTGTCCAAAAAACCTGAAATTATCTAATTTGTTCAGGCTATACCCAGAGCAGACCAGGATAGCTTCCAATTAGGATAGGGACCTCTGCCATTGACTTATACACAACCTCAGCAAGTCTGAGAAGGCAGATTTTCAAATTTAGGCTTTTTGCAGCATTGGGCTTTAATAAAAATTGCCCCAAAAGTCAGACCAGATGAGGTTTATTAAATAACCCCCAAAGTGACCTATGAGGTGTAAGAATAAGGGACAGGTATACACCCTGAGAAACACAGAACTGAAACCAGTTGTTTGGTTTCCAAACAACCATGAATCCTTCTGAATCAGGTTCCTCATCTGTTTATTTTATAGGTGCAGAATTAGAGAAGATAGCCTTACCAAAGTTCTCAAGTTAATATACACTGTGGAAAAGTCTCCAAAGAAAACAATATCCTTATCTAAACTCATTAAAAGATATTTATAAGACTTGACGGTTATCTCCAGTAAAGCAACGTGCAGCGGAAAGTATAAAGCTGGTTTTATAGGCACGGTTTCTGGACTCTTACCCAGTGGTTATGAATAAATAATAATAATAGTCTTTACAAAACAAACTTACACAAAATAAATTTTTTCCCTTCTATGTATAAAACATTCTAGATCATTGTATCTGCACATAATTTAATGCTGCAATAAAGATGTCATTCATAATAGTCATTTTATGAACTTGAATGGACACCTGTCCCTTGAGAACTGCACTGAGACCTCTAACTCATTTCATGCGCTTCTCCGAAAGCCTTGCAAACAATATTACCCTGCAGTCAATAGTGTCCCTGTCTAGATTTGACTGCACACTTGTTCCAGACCACTAAGCTATGCACTCTCCTTCACACACAACTAATTACAGAATGATTATAAAGCCAGGGACTGCTGTGATTCATTCTTCTATTTATTTGTGTGATCCAATTTATTATTAGCAAGCTGGTAGCGGAAGCTATGATTTCTTTGGTGTCTAACTTGTCAGAATCAGAAATCTACAGCTTATGCCCATATTTTGCAGTACAAGTATTCTGAGTACAGAACAATAATTAATTTAAGACGATTGCCCTGTTAGGTGATCAGAAATAGATTATATATATATATATATATATATATATATATATATATATTTATATATATGTAGCATGTGTTGAGGTGTCTAATACAATTTATAACACTTGCTCAGTGCTGGATTGGAATGCTGGTGTGCACCAGCAAACTTTGGTTCAAGGCCCAATGTTCACATTATTTTTCCTTTTCTCACTCAGCAGATTTATTATACTAGTCTGCTATTTACTGTGTCATACTTCTCAATACTGTCGTCCATTTTTCCTGCCTAAGATATGGGCATACACTACACAATGAAGCCTGGGTCCACCAGAAGTTTTCCTGGTATGAAATGTTCCTGTTGTATGAAATGTATGAAATTGTTCAATAGTAACAGCTGCCCTGCATGTGTATTTTACTGTATGTACTGTTTTCAGCAGATAATCACATTCACAAGCCAAGGCTTACATGCCAGTTTACGCTCTTTTTGATCACACTCCAAAAAACCTTCAGCAATGACATTTACAAATGCAGATCTCTTATCAGAAACATGCCACTGAGCGATCACACAGTATTCACCTTAAACAATTTATCTACATGAAAATGTCAATTTCTTGTGACAGGTTAATTAGTGCTTCTTTTA
The DNA here is from genome assembly GCA_024363595.1 of Xenopus borealis. Lineage (NCBI taxonomy): Eukaryota > Metazoa > Chordata > Amphibia > Anura > Pipidae > Xenopus > Xenopus borealis. The sequence continues at coordinate 78,784,953 of CM044437.1, forward strand.
TAAGTAGGTAACGTAACAAAAGCTGTATTTTCCAATACACCGTTTTGGCAGCATTTTGCTTTCAACATTTGAATGTATCATGTATTTTATTTTTATTCAACATTGTCCAGGTACAATTGCAGTTTAATTAATTGAAAAAAATGGGAAATAATATGATTCGTTTTAATTAAAGGATGCTACAATCAGAAAAATAAACACTATTATGAATTCTACTGCAAATGATTTCTCCCTGTATAACCAGCAAAGTGCCCGGCAGTTCAATTTCTCAATGAAAAGTAATGGGTGAATCGGTCCCATTCACAAAACTAAAACATAATGTCAAAGGGCAATTTTTTTGCAGTGAATATTTTCTGTGGTAACTTGGCCCACGTGGAATACATATGAGTCTATGGGCATTTATTTGCTGTGATTTTTTTTGTGCATAACACACTGGGGTCTGTGGGTGTTTTGACACCAAGTTGCCGTGGTTTTGTGAAAATATTTTCTGATGAAATGCAGAATGCATACCTGGCAAAAACGTTTTCTAATCACTATTAATGAGCATGTGACAATGCCAATCTAATTGTAAATATAATGTCATGGCAAGGAAAGCATTAGAGAAATAGGATCCATGGGGTATAAGCTCCTACAAAAGATGTTCATGCAAATTTGTATTCTGTTTTAAACTGGACAGCCTAGGCATGCTGCAGTTTCCCTGTGTACCCTGGGGGATTTTTCAGAGGTGATCTTGCATTTACTAGATAACTGCATGCCACTATAAATCAGTCACTTAATGCAGGTTCTTCATACATTTCCTTGCTGCAATATATATCTTTTCCTAATTGATTTTGAAGCAATATGGGATGTATCTTTTCAATGTTATTTTCTAACTGTTCCCCGCTGTTACATAGATCAGGGGAACACTGCTCTTGTATTTCTCAACTGTATGGATTTTATTTGTATGAACTCCAGTTGCATGGAATGTACCGCACATACATAATAGGCCAGAGAAATGGAATAGATCGAAAATATAGTGGGGGATGCACACAGCAAAGCTCATAGGAGGGGGATATGGTTCTGCCTATGTATTAGCTTACTGCTTAATTAGTATAAAATCAGAAATTACAGATGAGACAGAAATAAATTAATTATGTAGATTGAATCAATTTCTGCATGACTAGATTTGGGTTTCTGAAGGAAAGGTGTCAATAACTAAACCTTTGGTTCTGTCTACAGTATATATATATACATATAAAGGTCCTAATGATATTGATACTATGCAACAATAAATATTTGAGTTTTCGTAACAGGGAGTGCTGGTCTGAGGATAATTGGTGTATACAAATTTAGCATAAACCCCTCCCTTCACTGGGAGGAGTGCGGATACATGCCAGGACTGGTGGCACTCACACGGTTATTTTATATGCAGACAAAAATTTTTATTGAACTCAACGCTTTGGATCTTCATCAGGAGAATACAGACAAACAACCAGATATCCTATAACCTCACAAATTATAAACCCATGGTCAGAGTTTAGGAGGCTTACTTCAGTCTAAACCCACATAGTACTGCCAACAGGGTTCCCAAATTCAGAATTTAAACCAAAATACAGTAGATCCAGTAGTACTTGGCTTGTGCGGTGGAGGAAGAAAGTCAAGATTAAAAGAAAACATTAAAGAAAGCTATTAGGATGGCCTTCACGTAAAGTAGTGAAAAGTATTTACATATTATATAACAATATTGCAGATTTTTACAACCCTATGTAGGCTATCAAAGCTGAAAACAACTACATCATCGTGAAAAGGGAAAAGCAGAGTCTGATGAAAGTATTCCTGTAACTATTGTATGTCCTGTAATGTCAAATATATTTTAAATAAAACAGCCCAAGGTTAAAGTCTTGTTTAGCCCACAAGGGATGACCATATCCAGCCGGTATATCAATTTGGATTCAGTCCTAAAATGATACTGATACTGATATGGGTTTTTTTCAAAACACGTCAGGTAGTAGTGCTGCTCCAGTAGACTTTGGCACTCCATTTCTAAAAAGAGCAGATTTTTTTATATTCAGTTTTGAAATCTGACATGGGGCTAAACATTTTTCAATTTCCCAGCTGCCCCTGGTCATGTGACTAGTGCCAGCACTTTAGGAGGGAACTGCTTTCTGGCAGGCTGTTGTTTTTCCTTCTCTATGTAACTACAGTAAATGGAACACAGTGGGACATGGGTTTTTACTATTGAGTGCTGTTCTTAGATCTACCAGGCAGCTGTTATCTTGTGTTAGGGAGCTGTTATCTGCTTATCTGTTACCTTCCCATTGTTCTGTTGTTAGGCTGCTGGGGAGAAAAAGGGAGGGGTGATATCACTCTAACTTGCAGTACAGCAGTAAAGAGTGACTGAAGTTTATCAGATCACAAGTTACATGACTTGTGGCAGCTAGGATATTGACAATATGTCCATCCCCATTTTGAGAAATGGCACTATTAACTGATGCATTTTGAAAAAAAAAATTCCCCATGACAGTATCCCTTTAATAATGCTAGATCTCTATTACCACCTCTCGGTACCTGGCGTAGGAAGTCAATTGCCATGCACCAGAATGTGAGTAGTCCATGTCCCATTTGTAGGAAATGCCTTGCCACTGGTTGTTTAGCTTTCTTTTCTTTGAGTGACTTCCTAATGGCCGATCTGTGATTTGCAATCCTGTCTCTCAGTTGGGTTGTGGCCTTGCCCATGTATTATAGCCCACGCAAGCACTTAACAATATATACCACAAAGGATGAGATGCAGGTAAGTCTGTGTTGTATTTTTAAACGTTTTTCTGTGTGTGGATAAGAAACATCTTTATCTGTAAGCATCAATCTACATGTTGTGCAGACGGGCAGTGGTCGCAGCCCGGTCTTTGTTGCCCAGTCAATCAATTTGGTGTTGCTATAGTCCTGCTAATAAAATCCGTCTATGCTAAAATGTCTCTTATATTCTGAAACATGGGGCATGGGGCCTGTTAAGGACAAAGTGTTATCCATGGCAATAATCAGCTAGTACTTATGTACGCATCTCCTTAGATTTTTAGATATGAGTATTTGGTGGTGAAAATCATTTGGGTAGACATTTGGTCATCTTTAGGTTTCTTTGTAAGTAAATCAGCCTGAGGCCCTCTGGAGTTATTGCTAGTCTCCTCCTTGTAGCCCCTGTCTAGAATTATTTTGTGGGGTTATGGGATATCTCAAATTCGAACGATTTAATCGATCAAATTTTTTTTATTCAATCGATCGAATTGTGGTAAAATCCTCGAATTCGAAGGATTTTACTTCCCTTTTATTCATATGGTCGAATTTAGATTTTTTTTAAATTCAAAATTCAACCAATGATAAATCTGCCCCACGGTGTTTTGTGCACATAACACTCTGGATAAATACATTTTCTATAGGTTTACTCTCAGGCAAATCAGTTGTTTTGTGATAGCAGTCTTCATATTTTATTAAAAAAAACTCAACCAAACTCCCATGCTTGATTTGACCTTATTTATTAATAAAATAACTCAAATTAATTGGATTGCGGACAAACTAAGATCAATCACTGAAAAAACCCTCAATCGTTTTTATTATTATTTTAAAGTGAAAGCTTAACATTTTTGGTGGTCAGATTTTTTTTGTTTCAAATTTTATTTGATACATTGTGTAAAAACAACAGTTTTAAAATTTGCAACATTTAATATTAATATATTTGCATATATTTTACATAGTGTAAGCAGCATACAACAACTGAGCCTAAACTCTTCCAGACAGGGCACTGAGAGGAAGAGTTTAGGCTTTCTACTGATTTAGTGAAGAGTAGTTTAAACTAGGTTTCCTTCATTTCATATATTCATTTAAAATAATAGATTTTAAATTCAACTAATGATGTGGTTGCTGGACTGTATAATGTCCAGCAGGATTGAGATCCTAAATGATTCAGATGTGGGAAAAATTGCTAAATACAAAAAAAAGTCGATCTACAATTGAAAAGCAATTTGTTTGTCCAAGAACATATAAAGTTTGGACCGAGAGCTTAGATAAATCTGTCTATAAAATGCTGTACAAAGGCACATACAAAATACATTGCTTTTTAAATAATATTAATTTTCTGGCTGAATGAAAATCATTTTTAGAATGGTCCTGCGCTATAAATAAAAAAATAACGAATAACCAGTACTAGCTCAGATCCTTATTTGGCACAGTAGGAACATGTGATTTTCCTTTGATTTTGCTGTGTTTCTTTTTATAAAAACAGCTAATCAAAGCTTTCTACACAAATAGTTTATGTTTGAGAGCTCATACAGTGTTGGTGACTAGAGCCATTTAATGACTTCTAAATCAAAGCAGCCTCAGAATTTTCTGGTTCATATGGCGTCCAAAATGAAAGGTCATAAATTCTATTTTAAAGGAACAACATCAATAAAAAGGTCACTATGGTAACAATGGACACCTCATTGGGATGGGATCTAGGAAGCAGAATATCTGGCTTGTAAGAAAATCCATGCCTTTAAATTGCAGGGCTCATTGATTATCACATGTCATTGGGAAGGGGGAAGGTAGTAGAATATTCCTGCCTTTAATAATTACAGCCCTCTTTTTTCATACTCATCGAGTAAATGCTTCTATCACAGCCAATAAATAGCACAATTATTATCTAAGATTTTGAACTATTTCTCCAGAATTTACTTTCTATTAAGCTTTATTGTATATATATATATATATATATATATATATATATATATATATATATATATATATATATATATATATACATTTTTTGGTTATTATGCAAGAAAAATGAAAGAGGAAAATGCATTTACAAACAAGTATTATTTGTTGTCAGTTATCGCACTCCTTGGTGGTAAAATTGCATAATTTCCTTTAAGATGTTTTTATCACATATGCTGCATGTAGTTGCACACTTTAAGGGACCTATTTATGAAGCCTCGATTTTTCTGAGTTGAGTTTTTTAGGGAAAAATAATTTGAATTTATATTTTACCCCAAAGCTGCTCAAAATCAGAAAACAAACATTTTCCATCCAAAGAAGGTCATGTAGAAGTCAAGGCAGATCTCCCTTTTACCATTTGAAGATGTTTGTTGACATGGTGATCCGCAATGTTTTTCGTACCATAATCCAAAAAGTAGTGGATTTTGGGGTGTAAACCAGAAAAAATTGTCAAAGTCATACGATTTTGATGAGACTTTCCTTTCGCAGACTTTCCTGAGCTGATTTTTGATAAATGAGTTAAATTCCTGGATGGGAGTTAGGTCAACATTGTTCTAATAAATAAATGGGATAAATTTGACAAATCATTATTATTATTTTTGTAAAGTTAAAGTTACACTACCCACTGACACCTATGGTATCTCTGCAGGTTTTTTGTTTCAAATTTTATTATTAACATTATTGACATGTATTTATATAGCACCAACATATTTTGCAGAGCTGACTAATTTGATACATTGTGGGAAAACAGTTTTAAAAATTGATTGAATATTAATAAATCTGCATATATTTTACATAGTGTGAGCAGCATAAAATAACTGAGCATAAATTCTTCCAGACAGGGCACTAGTAACTCATGTCACTGGGTTATGGTGGAAAAGAGATAAGAGGGACATTAAAATAAAATGATTTTATGCTGATTTCCCCCCACTGACTTTTTGAGCTGATTTTTTTTTATAAATGAGTTAAATTCCTGGATGGGAGTTAGTTGACTTTGTTTTAATAAATAAATGGGAGAAGTTTGAGTTTAGTAAACCCCCCTAAATGTACATTCTTATTTCTAGTGGTAGCTAAGACATAAATTAGGGAATGTAATTAAAAACAAAACGTGAACAATATGGGGCCCATTTACTAAGAGTCGAAAGTGAATTTAACTAGAATTTTTTAAATTTTCATTTTTGGTAATTTTGGGTTACTTAGACTATCGAATAACCCAAATTTCGATTCAAATTGAAAACGATTGAAAATTCGAATTTCAAAGTATTGTATCTTTAAAAAAATTTAAACTTTGACACGTCGCCACCGTAAACTGCCAAATTGCCATTGTAGCCTATGGGGGACCTCCTGGAAGCTTTCATGAAAAATTTTCTAAGTCCCGGAAAATCTAATTTTCTTTTAAAAAATCATTTGAATCAAACAATGCATTCAAACAATTCAAAAAATTTTATTCGATTGAAAACAGACCTAATCGAGCCAAAAATGTTATGGTCGAATTTCTGATTATTTTTCTATTCGAAATTCAACCATTAATAAATCTGCCCCTAAGTGTTTAATATGTGAGTGAACAATATGTGAATCCATCTCCACCACAAGGTATCATTATAAAACAAGGTGGCAGGGCATTTCATGTGGTGGAGCCTTGAGATGAATGCATTTGTAGCATGTTGGAACCTCTACATTCATTTTATTGTCAAATCTGACAAGGACACTTTTTGCTTGGAATGTAGGTGTTCTCACTGTGGACATTTTTTCAGGACTCTGGTATTGCTTTCCACCTTCAGTCCTAAAGCTTACTGGTAGGGATTGTTAGAAACAATTGGTACAAGAAACCCGAAGAATGTATTCATGGTTTTTAATGGTAGCAGTTTTCTGTAACCAATAAATGATCTATAAATTCTAGTTTAACTAAGCAGCTGAAGCTGTTTAAATCTGGAATTTATGTAATGGTGGTGGTTTAACACCAAAAACAGTAGGACTCATTTATGAACATAAGCAAGATCATGAAGTACAAAATCAAAAGTCAAATACAAAGATCCCCTACACGTTGTCTATAACTAATTTGATGTATTGTGCCGAAGTACAAAAGGCATGAATGCAAGAAAGCCCTGTAATGAAACCAGCCTTGAGGAGGTGTTACTTACATTTTGCATGTTCCTCCTACACATGCAACTGAGCAGTACATAGGAGTCACATGCTTACAGGTAGTCCAGACACTAATTTACATGAGTTGGTATATCATGCGCAAAGGAGAAGAAAAAAAACAACAGTGTTCCTGTCTTCTCTCCTTTCTGAGTGTTGTGAGGATAATACAGTATATAGTCCCTAGTACCTTTCTTAATAACACTTAGGGGCAGATTTATCAAGGGTTGAATTGAAAATTCAATTAAAATGTAATCATTTTTTTATGGTGAAAACGGTCAACTTTGAATAGGGAGTTCAGATTCGATTTATGTATTTTTTAAAATTCAAATTCGATTTTCGAGATTCATTATACTCTAGCCCTTTAAGAATCTGAATCTGATTAATCACCACCTAAAACCTGCCGAATTGCTGTTTAAGTTAATGGGAGCAGTCCAGTGATTTTGAGTTGATTGCAGCCTTCCTGACATTCGAGTTTGATTGAATTCGATTCGAATTTTATAAAAATTTTCAGGTTGTCTCAATTTGTCCGAGTTTAAAACATCCAATTTTCATAATAAATTTGATTGCTTGAATTTTGAATTCATGGGAGTTTAGGGGAGTTTTAAAAAACTCACATGAATTTGAAATTCGACCTTTGATAAATGTGTCTTAATTGTATGCAGAATTTTGCAAGATTTTGCTCTTGCATTCATGAACGCGCCATCTTTTCTCGAAGTGACTTCTGCTGCTGCCTTTCCTGTCTTTCTTTATTATGAGTGCTCATTCATCTGAGGTTTAAAAGATTTTTCTCAAACTGGATAAATATATCTCTTTATTTATGAAGCTCTAACAGAGAACAATAGCGTTCTCTGGCGTGCATGAAGCTACAAGGCAAGCCTCAATCAGAGATACATACTGAGTTAAAAGCCGAGGGTGATATTGTTAAGGACATTGCTGGACTACAAAATCAGCCTCCTGCAACTCAGTTCCCATTGGTTTTGAAAAAGATCTTGTAGTCTTTGTAAAATGTAATCTACTCAGAGCCCCTGCTATAATTGCTTGTAACCCATGTCACACACTCTGCCCCTTCACTTCTTTTATTCAACTCAGTTCCTATTTTCAAGAACAGTTTAATGTTTTGCACAAATTTCTTTGCTTTGCAGGTTCAGCATTATTCCTCTAATATGAATCCATAGATATCTTTGAGGAACTAGTTTTTTCTTTTAAGGAAAACTATACCCCCGTGAACAATGTAGGTCTCTATAAAAATATATTGCATAAAAAACTCATATGTAAAACCCTGCTTCGTGTAAATAAACCATTTTCATAATAATATACATTTTTAGTAGCATGTGCCATTGGGTAATCATAAATAGAAAATGGCCATTTTAAAAAATAAGGACAGCCTCCTGGGATCGTATGAACAGTGCACACAAACATACCAAACAAACTATAAAGTTAGGTCACATGAGCCAATTAACAGACAGAGTTGTGTCTTTTGCTTCCACACTTCTTGTTACAGTTAGAGTTGAAATATTTCAAGTTGAAAATGTTTAAAATATTTCAGTATTTTCAACTTCATCATGAAATGGTGGTTTAAGGCAAGAGATGTAAAAGGGCAATATTTACTTAAATATATATTACAGTTTGGGAAGATTCTCTAATATGTCACTTTATTTGATATAAACGATCTGTTGCTCAAGTATTCATTTTGGGGGTATAGTTTTCCTTTAAGTATGATAATAAAATTAAACTTGAAATTTCTATGCATAATGAGCAGATTGGTAAAAACACTACTATAATACCCAGTTGCTTGATGTCAACTTTTATTCTAACGTCATCAACTGGCATTGACACAGGTCTGTCTTAATATAACATAGTAATGTACAGATATACAGTATGTTAACAGGCAGGTAGATGTCATTGCCTGATTTTACTTACTATAAACGTGAGTTTACTTAAAAGGTAAAGTATTTCCAGTAGATAGAGGGATGGTACCTTCTTATGTAGCAAGCTGATATTTGGGGGTACAGCAGAATAATAGATTCCAGGCAAGATATGCCAGAATGAATATGAAATATTCATGAAGTCAATGCAGATACTCAGTACTCAGATGCAACATTTTCTTGTCGAATGGGCATAATGTTCAATAAAAAAACATGTCCAAAGCAAAAAAAAAACAAAAAACAAAAAGGTCAGGTCCATTGGTTTCCACTTGTTTGTTACTATTTACTGGTAGAATACTTTGGTGGTTACATAATAAAGGGTTAAAGTTTTTTTCATGTATTTTTACCTACTGTATGAATGTAAATCAGCATTTACTAGTCACCTTCTTAAAAGGAAACCTCTTATCGGTTGCTCTGGGTTACAATCCCTGATAAAAATTAGAGGTACATTTACTAAGGTTCGAAGTGAGTTTTCAAATAAAATTTGAATTTTCAATACTAGAAATTTTGAAGTAATTTTGGGCTACTTCTACTTTTGAATAGCCCAAAATTTGATTCGAATTGAAAAAAATTGAATTTCAAAGTGTCTCTTTAACTTTGAATTTGACACTTTGCCAACTTAAAGCTTCCGAATTGCCATTGTAGCCTATGAGGGACCTCCTGGAACCTTTCCTGAAATTTTTTCTAAGTCCTGACAATTCAAAGGTTTTTTTAAAAAAATCGAATGAAGCATTTGAACGATTTATATTCAATCAAAAACATACCTATTAGATCGGAATAGGTCAATTTTCGCTCAAAAATGCCCCCCCAAAAAATGCAATGTTCAAAATTTTTTCACTTCGAAATTCGACCATTAGTACATCTGCCGCTTAGTGTCTTTTATTATACATGGTGGTTACAGTCTTGAGAGTTTTAATTGTATGATTATGTATATTTTTTTGTTATGAGTGAATGGGCGAATCTGACCCTTTTGTATGAAAATTGACAATACTGTATGTCTAGCCCCATGTCAGATTTCAAAATTAAATATAAAAAAATGTGTTTGCTCTTTCTAAAAATGGATTTGAGTGCAGAATTATGCTGGAGCACCACTATTAACTGATGTATTTTGAAAAAAACATTTTTTCTCATGGCAGCGTCCATTCAACTACACCAAGGGGGGGAGGGCAGTGTGAAATTATAGCTCACCACAGTCAAATTCCACCGCTCAATTTTTTTAGATTTTTTCAAGGCATATTTATTAAATGGTGAACCCTAACTTTGTGTGTAAGGCCAGAAAATCTGGACCGTGGCATACTTTACAATGTTAACAAAGCCATGATATTGATGATGATGAGCAGAGTTGTGGGCATGGAAAAAACCTAACTTTCAATGTAACAAGCTCATCTGGAAGAGATGCAAGCCTTGGATCATCTGGTGCTTCAGTTATGAACTTTGGGCCATGCTATAATCTTCTTAAAAGGTTATCTGATACTAGTAATGGTCTAAGTGCTAAATACTAATTTAAGGTGCCAGAGTGGCAGTAGAGAAGGAAGTTATTACTATCACGTGGGCTTTTTCACGTATCTTTCAGAAAGTGCAAGAGCGACATAAGCAAAGTGCCTACAGCACTAGACTCAATAAATGCTTTAGATAAGAGATTCAATGGTCTCCATAGCCTTCTTTCTTTCCTAAAGGGTCTGCTGACAGAAGAACTTGTCGTTTTCTATTATAATTGCATCCAAATGTTCTATTCTACTAATTCCAGAGCTCCTTAATGTAGGCTAGTTGTTTAATGTTAATCAGTTGGTCCTGTCTGTTTTTTGCAGTTGCAAATGCCAGCGCAAATGCAGTAAAGTAATGAAAAAGAATCAATGGGAAAATATAATTAAGGTTGTTAAAATAAAAACAGCAAAATCAGGAATACAAATTTATTATAATTCACAATGTAATATTGTCCATAGTGCTTTTTTAATAAGCTGTTTGAAGGTGGCATGCTTTCATTTTTCAAAAAATAACATTTCAAGGAAGAAGATTTATTACATATAAGACTTGCTGGTGTAAACTATAAAATCAGCAATCTTTTTTCATCGATGAATAGCTATATACCCGTGAGTGTCCAAACTCTGTATTAAATAATTGGCAAAATGACCACAGAAAATTGCACAAAGGAACTACTTTTATTAGATTCCTCAAAACTGGCAACAACGCAACTTCAGCTTGGTCCCTGCAGAGGGATGTGTTAACTTGTTTTCTGTTGTAAAATCAACAAAAAATGTATTTTGAACTGGTGTTTTCAACTTAAACATGACAAGGTACAGGACATTGGGAGTATGCTGTATCAAGAAGTAGGTAAAACACACAAAGATTACCTGTAAATCCTAGGAATTAACACATTCTTTACTAAGAGAACCAGTTAATCCAATATCTGAACAGGGAACATAGTTCTTCATCAAATCTAAGACTGTGGCCCTCTAACCGTAGCAAACAATTTGGTTCTAGTTTTCACAACCACTCCATGGAATCCCTGACTGATGTTTGAGATAAATTAAAGGGGATGCTCCCCAAAAGAGTGAGAAATGGCAGTTTTTGCATACTGCTAGAAAATATTTTTCTAAGCAATTTCTAATATACATTTATTAAAGATTTTCAATTATTGTACAGTGATATGTAGGTGGCATTGCTTTCCAGCAGGTGAGTGAATACAAGGTAATTGAAAATTACTCAAGTTCATCTAGTGATTGGTCCAGTTGTCAGGAGGATTTTTCCCCCTCTAAAGCAAATTATTCCTCTGGATCAACTAGCACTAAGTAAGGTTTTATACATAGGTAAAATGTTGTCCTTGATGGTGTGTGTCTTTTTTCAGCCTAATTGTTATGTTACTATGTATTCCAACCAATTTAGGTCTGTCTCTTAGCATTCCCTCCTCTGCTTTCCCTGGTACTGCTGAAACATTATAGGGTCTGATCAGTGCCGGGCCATGCCGACCAGGCCCCCCAGGCAACCCAGCCAGCCACATGCCCCCCCTCTGCCGCACGTGCCTACGATACCATGCGTGCATGAATGCTAAATGACCATGTTACCCCCACCTTGCGATGAGTGTGCATGCATGCGCAATGACCCACATCGTCACCCCAACATCATGTAGGCAGCATTGAAAGTTGAAAGGTACATGCCTGGCGCCCCCCCAAGATTTGCTCCCTAGGCACCTGCCTACTCTGCCTACCCCTAGTTCCGTGCCTGGGTCTGATTTAATAACATCTAACAGATCGAAATGAGTTGCTGATTGTTTGCTCTTGGTAAATGCACTTGTGCTCCTATTAAATTCACTTTTGCAATTTATCAAGGCACTTCAGGAACTGGAGTTTTAGCTGAAGGAAATGTGATTTATGATGTGAATGTGGTGCAATAAAACATTGCATGCCACAATAAGCCACTATAAACCAATAAGTACCAGTAATCAACTGAAAATCTCAAAACAAAAAAATGGGTGAACACTCACATCCTTATCCTTACCGATGCTTAACAAAACAAAAAGTGAATGTAGTCCCAAGCCTCAGCCAGTCAATGGAAGTCTTCTAGTAGCATAAACATCTACTAAAGATATTATATCCAGGATCATTATTTAACTTACAGTAAGAGGATGTGGATGCTCTGTTAGACTGAACTTAAAATATTATAGTAGTCTTTCAGTGGGGAAAATATATGTGGGGAAAATATATGTAAGTACACATACAAATTTTGTTCAAGGCAAAATTTTAATGTAAATTAAGTAGAGTGGCTGATCTCACAAATAAGTTGAATGACTTTGAGCAAAGAGTACTGACTTGAGCCCTAAAGTGTATAAATCCCGAGTACAGCTCCATCTCGGCCCCAGCCAGACCAACAAAATTAGTTTTTAGCATTCTAATGTGAATCGAAAAGTGTATCTAATTCTTCACTTTCATCTCAACAAGAAGCCAAGCATTATGCTGTGCGAGTATCAATGTATAAACAATCAAAAGAAAATTTTTGGCTTTTCAACTTTTTGCAGTATTGTTACAGGCACATGAAAATGTTTGGGAACCCCTGCAAAATACTTTACTCCACTTTCAACAAAACAGATAACAGTGGCATGTTTTTATTTCCCAGGAACAGCTGAGTACTGGGGTGTTTTCTGACCAATGATTTTTAGTGAGGTTGTATAAAAATTAAATCAATTGTGAAAAACTGGCTGTGCAAAAATGTGGGTACCATTCTAATTTTGCTGTTTTGATTGCATGTAACTGCTTAATACTGATTACTGGCAACACCAAATTGGTTTGATTAGCTTGTTAAGCCTTGAACTTCATGTGTCCAATCTTGAGAAAAGTTATTTAAGGTGGCCAATTGCAAGTTGTGCTTCTGTTTGACTCTGAAGAGTGACATAATGGGATCCTCAAAGCAACTCTCAAAAGATCTGAAAACAAATATTGTTCAGTGTCATAGCTTAGGGGGAGGCTAAAGTTTAAGAGGTTTAAACTGTCAGTTTCAGCTGTATGGTAAAACCCAGGTCTGTCAAGCCAAGAAGAATACAGGAGTGGCATATGCTGAGGATTGTGAGAATGGTTACAGGTGCTCTCCTGCTTTGGTGGTGCTAATGTCTACCACTAGTTGGGGCATGGGAACATGTTTAGTGATGCAAACAATTTCTGAATTTCTTTTGATCTCTACAACTATGAAATCTTATCCAACTTGTAGGAAACCTGCTTTTTGGCAGAGTATGGGGGTCTGAGTTAAAAGTTGCCTCTTATTGCATTTAATGTATTTGGAGCTTAAGTTCTCCCAGCTTCTCACTACATTTAATGTACTTTGGGTGCCATTACTATATAATGTATATAGGATCTAGAGTGGATCTAGATCACCTCCAAAGATCTGCAAGAACATTTTGCTGCAGATGGTGTATCTGTACATCGTTCTACAATTCAGAGCAATTTGCACAAAGAACATCTGTATGACAGGGTGTTGAGAAAGTCCTTTCTGCACTCACGCCACTAGTAGTCACTTGTATGCAAAAGCTCATTTAGACAAGCCAAAGTAATTTTTGAACAAAGTGCTTTAGATTGATGAGACAAAAATGGAGTTATTTGGTCATAACAAAAAGCGCTTTGCATGGAAAAAGAACACCGCAATCCAAGAAAAACACCTGCTACCTACTGTCAAATTTGGTGGAGGCTATGTGGCTAGTTCAGGGACTGTGTGGCTAGTTCAGCGAAAATTCGCCTGCAGAAAATTTGCAGGCATAAAAAAACGAGTTGCGTGTCTAAAATAACACGACGCGGCAAAAACGATGCAACGCGCGTCAAAAACATGCCATGACTCGTTTCGCGAATTTTTCACCAATTCGCTATTTTTTGGCGAAGCAAAACAGGATAGATTCGCCCATCACTACTACTAACATGGATTTATGCAGCTTAGCTACTATGTAGGCACATGTACTGTTTTATCATTACTGAAAATGGAAACTAGTAAAAAAATAAGAATTATTTCTTTGAAGGACAAAGAAAGTCTAAAATAGAATAAGGCTAGAAATGCTGTATTTTCTATACTAAACATAAACATGAACTTACTGCACCACAAGCCTAATCAAACAAATAATGTATGCTTTCAAATTTAGCCACAGGGGGCTGTCATATTATACCTTTGTTATACATCTTTGCCTGACCCTGACCCTGCACATGCTCAGTGTGGCCTGGGCTGCTTAGGGATCATCATAAATGATCAAAACAGCACAAGTCAAATAATATCTGCCAGAAGGCAATACAGCAAGACTGATAAATAATCAGAATATATGTTGTCATGTCATCTAATGAGGATGTTATAGTTTTAGTATTGTTAAATACAAACCTTCTCCAACTCTGCAGAACCAGTGGCTGCAGCAAAATAATCCTCCACATCAGGGGTGGAGCGGCAGTGATCGCTATTGCACTTGCTGCACTAGTAGAGCCGAATTTCCGTTTTAAAAACGTAAATTCGGCTCTTAAAGTTACCAGAGGCAGGTTTTTGCTGCCCCTGGTAACTGGCCACTCCGTGCTGTTCACCTTGCCTCATGGCCGGAGCGGCCCTGCTCCACATAGAATCCTGGTTTATCTGTTTAATTTTTGCTCCGTGATCTTTGTCCCTGCAGCTGGAGCTGGAAACATTAAAGGGGATATAAAGGCAAAAATAAAATCAAAGACAAATCTCCACACAGTCACAATCTGCAAGCTGGGAAGTAAGGCTGCTGTTCATAGGTATGATTGTTTCCCGGTCCAGCAGTTTGGGACCATCTGACAATTCCTATAAACAGCAGTAAATCAAAGGGGAATTTAATTGAATTCAGTCGAGTTTCTTATAAAAACTGTACACATTTTTAAATTAAAGCATATTGGAGATAGATTTTCTTTTTGCCTTTCCATATCCTTTAAATAGAACTCTATGTAAACTGTCATTATTGGAGCTTTTTAGATAAAAGAATAATAAACAATTCCATAATGTATTACAAAGATAGTTCATCATTCGTACCAACCCTTGCCCTACAATCACAAACCCAACTAGGGGAAGAAAAAAAAACCCTTCAATTTTGTCTTAAAACAATGCTTTCCCAAGACAGTAGGCTTACATGGAGCGCTTTAAATGATATCCACACCCAGATACCACTGCCTGGAATAGTCAGATGTGCCCTTAGTATTATCCTGTCTCTAGCAGCTTCTACAAGAGCTGTATCTGGATTAATCAATATACCTTAAGTGATGGATGAGCTCTGATGCTCTAGTTTCCCATACATCATGGTAGATGCTTTATATCATTTTGTTCAGATGGGCAGAGCTCACAGGATCAGTTCTGTAGGTCTACAGCTACAGTATGTCCGCATGTATACCTAATTACTACTTGTCCCTAAAACCCAAGTGATGTATTCTGACATAGATAACTAAAGGTGCATATTAATGATTTATATTTGCTGTTTTATAATGTGAACACCCAAACTACAGAGAATGGTTTCCCTATCCTAATCTATTGTCCTCATATGATCCTGGATCCAAATTCCTCTCTCTACACTCAAATCCCCCTTTTAAGCTTGTGATTTTAGAACCATAATCCCTAATGATCATCATAATCTCCGTCGTTGACGCTACACCAAGCCCGAAATATAACCTAAGACCTATCCTGAATTCTAAGCAGTAGCACTCTCCTTATGAGACATGAATCCACCCTTGCTGGGAAAAACTATAGAATAAGTAAGAGAGTAAAATATCCCTTTAGTTGCAGCAATGCAATTGCATAATCAGCATAAAATGATCAGTAAAAAATGCAATAACTGTAAATATGGTTTACCCTACAACAGAACAGGAAATGCATTCTGCACTGCAACATCCACATATTTGTAATACTGCACTATTCATCACCATGTGTTGCTTACTGCTGTCAGATGAAGATGAATAGAGAACAATGTTCTGTTTAAGCACCCATAATGGGAATTTTATATGTGTATGTGGGATGCTGTCTACTTGCTCCCATATAACACAGGGCCAACTGAGCATCCAATGAATCTACATGTTTTGCCTGGTGTGGACTAACTTGGGTTGAAGCAGGTTTTTTATATACAGTACTAGAGGTTTTACTATATATAGTGAAAGTACCCCTCTTGTAAAATATAAGTATATAATAAGTTACCGAAGAGTCCCATGACCATATAACAACAAGTGGCTGACTTCTAATATCTCAGAAGTAAAGAAGGTTCCCAAACATGGAAGGCAGGTGTAGTGGGGAGATCCCCTGCACGTTTATTTAGTCACTTGATGTATTGTTTCAGGGGCATACCCCTTTGTCAGACATGCAGAATCTTGCACAGCTGGGTGTTTTAAACCCTAAGTGATTTGCATAGCAAATACAAATACCCTTAAATGACACAGGGAATTAACCCAAATATTTGATTAATTGTGTACAAATGATTTACATAATAAGTGTAAATTATACAATCCAAAATTGCCAAAAACATAACAAAAACCAATTATCCAAAAAAGTAACCCACAAAATTGAAATATAAGTCCACAAGTAACATCCTGTGTGTAATTCTATGATAATGGATTATTTACTGAATATACCCATGGGTGGCTGAAAATTCCATGTGAAAAAGTCCATGTGGAAGCAATTTTATAACGTTAATATACAAACGTGTCAAAAACCTAAATCATTAAAGATGGTGATAGTGCAAAGTTACGGTATCTTACCCTGGCTGCAAGCAGCCCCTGGATAGTAAAATGTTTAATGAAAAAAATCTAAAAAGAAGACAGTAAAAATGAGTCTCTAGAAAAGGATAAAATGTATCAAAGACAAAGAAACAATTGTTATCAAATGCTTAAAACTTAATACACTCAAATAGTTACAAGTAGCAATTCATATTAAACTCCTCATTTAGACCCTGTGGATATTTTGTTTGTAATTGCCATATCCAGAACCACTCCCTTTGTAGCAGCTTTCTTTATATTTCTCTTTCATTTCTCCCATATATGTTTTCCAGTATTTGCCATCTTAACTGGGTTATCCCATGTCCCTGCTCGTGGAAATGTCGTGCCAGTGTAGTTTCTTTTTTCTTTACAAACTTTTCTACTTTGGGGGCTTATAATTACGCATAACTGATTTGTGTTAGTTTAATCTAACTTTCATGTTTCTGCTTGTTTGGCCTATATAAACCAACCCGCATGGGTATTTAATGCAGTAGATCAACTGGTACTGTCACATGTATGAAAACCCATTATATTATATGTTGTTCCCTTTAATGGATGCTGCACTACATCATCATGTACAATGCTGTTACAGTGACTGCAATTTCTGCAAGGGAAAGTGCCATTCACCTCATTTAATGTGATGTTTTCCCTTTATTGTTCTTTTTGTTTAGGTTTTATACAGTTGCCCACAGATCTTCCTCTTTTGTATGAAAAGAGCGGAGGTTGGTAAAAACAAGTTGCCATGTTTGGGATCAGCTTTTTAAATTCCCGAGTATTTTAAAATTGTTTGACGAACGTTGTAAAGTATTGCTTCTGCTACTTTTTTGTAAAGTAACCTGTCTAGATGTGTTAAATACTTCCCTATTGTTATTTATCAGATTTTCTTTTTTTATAACCCCCTGTCAACAAATTTTTGTATCATTTGTAATGATTCTCCTAATTCATCCTTGGAGGTGATTCTGTGCACCTTTGTTAATTGACTGCATGGCAAC
>CM044437.1:78806533-78824754 GCA_024363595.1 Xenopus borealis
CACACACACACACACAGCCGGGGGAAGGAGAAGGAAAGGAGTCAATTGATGCAACAAGAGGATGAGAGGGTGATCAGAGGGCAGAGAGGTAAGAGAAGCGATTTTATTTCATTGCGGTAGTAAAGATGCAAGGGGCTAGTGGGGGAGGATGCTGTGCTGGGAAAATTGCATTTCATTCTGTAATGTCTCAAGCCTTGGAGTCATTACTCATTGGATTGAATTGGCCTTTAATAGAATGTGCACTGGGGGGGTTCTTCCCTGACACATATGGGTGGATATAGTGAAGCAGCTCTAAGGACAAGCTTTATTCACCCAACTCCTGGACTTGGATTTATCTTCCACTAAAATCCATCTGCAGCCTCCGAGCTGTGCCTCCCCTACATCTCACAAATGCTACACTCACACTTATGCCCGGAATGGATAGCCAAGCACAAACTTTATGGTTATTTTGCTTTTCTACCTTATGCCCAGAGCATTCTCAGTCACATCCGTGTACTTTGCCAGAGCAAAGCTCCCATATCCATCCAATGCATCAGGCTAATATGTGACTGGAATAGGAGATGGGGGTAATTGGACTAGAGACTGTATGGAATCTTCTTGATTTATTTGTATTGCCTGTTTTCTATAAATAAATCAGATCATTTTTCTGGGCAAGGGAAAATTTGCATTCAATTTTACAAGCAGGGAGCCTCCCTAATGAAATATTGCTCTTACTTGGGTCACTAAATGACCAGCTAATCATTAGATGACAAACTTCATAATTCCCTGACTAATATTAGCATTAGAGGGGACCCCCATTTAGCTACAGGTACCATATACTGGAAAATCTCCATTCCCTGCATGCTGCAGAATTCTTCTTTTCAAACCCTGCTTGCCTGTTCCATTGACAGCATGTGTAATTTAGTAGATGCTGCTAGGGAGGTTTGCATGTTGGGCTGGAGATGTCATATTGGAAATCCTGGCTAATGCTCCAGCCAGAATGTTACTGTATGAGCCATGAAATTATGTCAAATGCCAAACAGAAAGGGAATTTGTATATGATTAACCCTTTCTTTATTACTAAGTCCTTAGTAGGGACAAAGCAAGCACTATTTGTATGTATTTTACTTTTAGTTTGTATTTGTTGCGTCAGAATAAAAGCTTTATAAAAAAAGAGAGAGAGAAATAAAGAAAAAACAACCAGCTTGACTTGGGATGATCTGATTAACTGCTTTTCCATCTGGGGTTGCTTTAAGACTGTGTACATCCTTAAGTGTGCTACTTGTTAAGCCAAATTCATGTTCATTTCTTGTCTACGAGGCTTCTCTCAGCTCTCACCCTAAGAGAACACTTATTTTAACCAATATTACTGAGACGAGTGGATATGAGATGGGTTTAAAAGGAAGCAGATCTGTTCCTAAGCTCATAAGTTTAACTCTGCTCTAAATGCCTTTTTATTACTAGAGAGGTTTTTTTGTACGACATTATTACAATGCAGCCATATTAAAAAGGTCCTTAGAGCACATACCCATTGAATCTACAGCATCTTCCTGAAACAGCGAAATTGCTTAAGTGATTCTTGGCATGAGAACAATGTGCAATCCTTTCATTCCCTGATACTGTATCTCTGATTATTTTGTTATTGTATGTTTTTTTTAACAGCAGGGGTTTTGCATTGTGAAATTTTGCATATTAAATAGTCTTGGTAAATGCTGCTGTAATTTGTTTTTTTTTTACCTTTTGCAACAGGTCTGCAGGGTTACATTTTGCCTATGGCTAGGGAAAAGAGCCCAGTCATTGCATGCATTTGGCTGTTTGAATGAAGCCAAGGTCTTCTTGCCACTGAGCAGCAGTGTGTTTGTTCTTCTTTTTGGAAATGTTCCGTACTGTCTAAGATACCATGCAGATCTGGCAATAAATATAATAGGAGCCTATTACCTGGGCTCCAGATTTTGCCAAGGTTTTCCATCTGACTGAAAAACTAAGGCAGTGACTTAGACTTGATAACTCAGCGCACCCCCCCCATACCCACACTGATTTGTGCTTCTTGCTCACCCCCCCCACTCGCTATAACACTGTGTAAAATCCTAGACAGAACAGATTATTGTGCTGCAGATACATCAAGTGCTGTCGGAAAACGTAAAGTGACCCAACCAAAGAAAGAAGCTTCAAATCTAGTTTTTGCTTCGGGGCACTGCTGTCTGAATAGAGCAAGATAACAATAGAATGTAATTAAACAAAGTCATGGCAGGAAGAGTTTAAGTTCCCATTCTGTGAATAAAGATTAAATGAACTACCAGAGGCTTTGAATTATAACTGGAAAATTGTGTTACTGGGTGGATCAAGTGAGTCCACGTGGGTCTAATATCTAATGGCTGCCATCTTTACAACTATAAACCACTCAGCAATTAAATATGTTCTTGTGTGGGTATTTGGCACTTGGGTTATGGTTTATCTTCAGATTAATTTATTTCACGATTGTTTTTTTCTCATATTGGAGCTACTGGGCCCTTACTGACATCAGGGAAATATGAGAAGACTGATGTGTGTTCTGCTATGTTATTAAAAAAAGACCTCTAGACATATACTTATCAAGGGCACTGTTCTTCCTTTTTGGGTGGGCCCTAGATTAAGTCTAGGTGTCAGCATGGCTGATCAAGATTTAATAAATAGCTATGTATAACCTATTAATTGCTATGAAAGGGGTTGTCCACCTTCAAACTAATTGTTTTCAGATAGATCTCCAGAAATAATGACTTTTTCCAATTACTGCCTATTTTCTAATTGTAACTGTTTTCCTAATATTGAAGTGTAAAGTGTCATTTGTCACCTTCTAAAGCAGCTCTGGGAGGGCCAACTGTTCTAAACTGATACAATGGATAAATTTCTTATCTTTGTCCCTGCTGAGCAGAATCTCTGGGTTTCATTACAGGCAGCTGTAAGAATTGATACAATAGTTGCTAATACACCAGAGATGTTGCTGTGAAAAGTATCAATAAAATGTTGCAAAATTGTATCAGTTTAGAGTCTGCGCCTGATTTACTGAGCTGCCAGACTCAAACACCAAAAACACCAACATTCAACATTAAACTTAGATTTTGGAAAAACTGTAAAAAATAAATAATGGAAAGTAATTGAAAAAAGTCTTTATTTATGGAGAACAATCTGAAAACCACTGAACATAAAAAAGTGTTTGGAAGGTGAACAACCCCTTTAAGTAAGGAATGCAAATGGCATACTGTATGTGAACATTTATCAAGTGATGTTTAGTGATCCACACTAAAGTGTCATAGGGTCCCTTTTTTGGATCATAATCAGTAACAAAAAAAATGTACACTGGTATTTGACCCTGAACAGCAAAAGTGGCCAGTTCAGGGCAAAATACCTGGTAAGGGCATAGTTGAGGAACGATGAAGTCGTGCCAGTTGCCATATTTAAGTATATACAGATGCAGTCACTTGGATTTGTAAGTTAAATGCGTCGTGACTCAGGACTAATTGAAGAAACTGTGTTATCCAAAGTTATCTTAACTCATTTAATGCATTTAACCTTTTCATTAGCATACCAAAGCACTTTAATTGGATGGGATGCTGTGACACAATATTCTGTGCTAAGTGGGATAAATGGGATAGATGAGTTAAGTCACGCATTTAACATACAAATCCAAGTGACTGCATCTGTAGTTAAATATTCAGCCTATTGATAAATTTCAAAATGTACCTCCCTCTTCTGGGGAGGGGGTAGGGTAAAGTGCCTGTGTATCTAAGATTAAACATAACTTTTTGAAAAGTAAACAACTTTGCAATATAAATCAATTAATAAATAAGCAGATTTTTCATGGTTTTTAATGGTTTCAGACAATTTCCAAAGCCTAGCCCCCTGCACTCCTGGTAATCTTTCTGACTACTTTCTGACTACTTTGCTGAGCTAGCTGACTACTGTTGCTTTGTATGAGCAACCAGCTGTCCTCAGCCTGCATCCTTCAAACCCCACAATTCACTGCACTTGTGATTTCAATAAGGAACAGAACATCACAGTGCATTACATTGTGGATTATGTAGTTCCTGCATGCTGTCTGTAACATGTGGAGAAGTTGTTACAATTTGTAACATCAGTGTTTAAGTCCCTAAGTTTAAATCCCTGCTAGGATTTCAAATGATGCAGAAAAAGAAGAAATGTTAAACAGCTGGATTTCTGCATAGAAAATGGCATGTATTCATACTTTTTGAAGAAACAAGTAACTATGATGGTTATATTAGGGGTTTCTATGTTATGTGGTCTGGAAGCAGGACTTCCCCTTTAAAACCAATTGCAATGGGCAAAGGTCATATATGATGGGGCCTCAGACCAATTAGCTAGCACAGCCAGAATAGGTAAAATTTACAATAATAATAAGCTTGTTAGAGAAATATGTTTTTGCAAATATTGTACCAGGAAATTTAATTGTTGACACTGCAATCAAAAAAGGTTGGTTTTTGCTGATCATACCTTTAGCAGAAAAAGGTGAGGAACCAAGGGCCCTGATTCAAATGAAAGACTAAACATTTTGAAGTGGATTTATCTCTTTACTGCCTTTAACTTCCCTTTAAGCAAGGGTTTGTACTATGATGTATCCGGGGCTCAAAGTCAGTGCTCTACCTGCAGTGGCATCAGTCCAAGGTAGGCACCTCCAATTCACAGGTTAGAGATCAAAGGAAAAATGCTGTGGGAGCATAAACTTATGATGTTGGGCATCACGGAATAAACTAGATCCCATTAGTTCACTGTAACCATGTGTCCTTTGCTCCATCTTTAGTACTTCCTCCTTCTCCTTGAGATTATCAAGGCAATATGACTGGAGGTGAGAATTAATAGAAATTATGGGATATCATTTGGGATTCAGTTTGGGATTCCAGAATCTTTTCAGAATTTGACTGATTCCTGGCTGAATTGAATATAAATCTTCAAAGTCATGTGACTTTAAGGACAGCGTCTTTCTCAAATTTAAAACTTCAAATTAGGAAGGCCATCTCCTATAGAGTTGACTTTAAGCATATAAATCTATTATTTCAAAAATATTTCCTTTTTTTCTGTAATAATATACCAGTACCTTGTACTTGGTCCTACCTAATCTGCATAGATCCAATACAATTCTATTGGATTTGTCTAATGTTTAAATGTTTTAGCATTTAAGGTATGGGGATTCAAATTACAGATCCCTTATTCAGATCCAGACTATAGATCTTTTACCTGTAGAATACTCAAGATTTTTTTATCTTTATTAATTATTTATAGGATGTAGACCGGGGAAAGGCAGTGGAAAGATGTTTTATGCTTATAGTACATATTTTTCAGATTACATTTCAAATTAATTCATCAAACGAACTGTAGAATACTAAGAAAACTCAACAGTTCCATTATATTCTATTTTATTTGTTAATATTTATTTTGCTTATTTCCCTAGTACAGTTCAAATTAAACTAATCTAAATAGTATAGCTTTGTACCAATCATTAGGGCATCATTATGAACTAACATAAAATGTAGTTTTGAAACCCTGATTATGAAGACAGTCATTATGCAATAACTTATTTTTCCATTTCACAGTTTTCTTAAATAACCAAACCATTTTAAACTCTGGGGAATAATTAAGAAAGGTTAACGTAGATATTTTACTGCCAAATGTTCAAGGTGATCCCTTCATTTTGCATTTATTACCACATGAATCTCACAAAAGAACTGCTATTAAAACGAAATAGTATATCTCTGACATAAACAAAACGCTCTTTGTACAGTTGCCATTATAAGTAATTAGGCAGTTGTCAAAAGCTGCATCGTGTGGTTCTAGCAGTCACTGCACATATTGATTAGGGACCTGCAGCAGCTATATTTTTACCTCCATAGATGGCAAGCTGAGGAAAATGGGATAGCTAGAAGGTATAAATCCCAATCGACAATATTTTAAGCACCATCATCCAGGGTTGGATTTAACTTTCCAAACTGATAGGCTGGTGTGGTCTGCTCCTCAAGAAAAATGGGTGGCTTCTGGTTCTTTCAACTTTTTCATGTGAAAAAATATCCCACAGTTATGTGTACATAATGTCCTCTAATGTACTTTTAAAGAGTAATCATGTCCCCTTGCAAGCACCTTCTCTCTAGAGCAGGGTCGGATTGGGTTGGTGGGACACTGGGAAAAACACAGTGGGGCCCAGTCCTTGCAGACCTTGCCAGCCCAGACCATCTCCCACTGTTGGCACAGCCTTTGCTCTTTCCTGTCCTTCCCCGCCACATGAAGAATGTACATGCCGGGAGGGGGGTGGCGAACAGAGGAGAATTTGTTGCGAGGGCCCATGGGGGTGGTGGAGGAGGGGTTGGTGGCCCAGGCAGATGTGCCCAGACCATCCCAGTCCAAAGCTGCCCTAGAGAAAACAATTCCAACCACAACAGTGGGTCCATTTCTTGTATTAGTTTAGTTGCATGTCTGTACACTCTTTTCAGCACATTAATATCCTTCCTAAAGACTGGGACCCAAAATTGCACTGCATACTCAACCAAAGTACAGTCAAACATCAAACATAGTTGTACTGCTTTATAGGCCTTACCAAAGGCCTATAAAGCAGTAAAACTATGTGTGCCTAGAGTTACACAATTAGTTATCCACAAATATTCTCCAATCTTTCTCTATTAAGATGATCTTTTATAACCAGTATTCATGTTATTTCTACCAAAATGCATAATCTTGCATTTATCAATACTGAACTTTATTTGCCAATTCGATGTCCAGTTCTCCTACTTAAGTCAAATATCCCATAGGCACAGGTCTTCCTTCTTTACAATGGAGTTCAGCAGCAATGTATGCAAGAGGGGTGGGTGCTACATGCACATCCCCTAGTTTGGAATCATTCAGAATATGGTGGGTGGTACATACAGAGCTGTGTTTTGCCTGGAGGTTTGTGTGTGTAATCCATTTAACACAAGGTACAAGGCACAGGCTGCAAACAAATCTCTCACCACAAGTGCTCTGTAAATGAACAGCAAGGTCTAATTTTTGTGCACCTTAGAATTATAGCACTTTGATAAATGACCCCTTGTTTGTGCAAAATAAAATCTGTTTTAAGTAGCCTACTGTAAATCATCCCAGAGGGAACTTGTGGGAAATGTTGTGCTAGCTAAACTACAAGATGCTTACTAATTTGCAATACTGCAAACTCTCTATTTATTTATACCAAATATTTATCCCATTATGTTTTGTCTATTAGTGCTGGTAATAATTTATTTTAGCTTAGTTTTTAAAAGATTTAATTTAATGAACATACTATTGTGACCTCCACTGAAACCTGGTCCAGAACCTGGGGTAGGCACCTGCCTAGGGCACAAAGATGTGGCGGAGCTGGGCAGGTACCCATTCAAAGGTTTTCTGCCTAGCCCTAGTCTGGGTGGTTTGCTCCACTGCTGCTCTCGCCTCCCTTCTTTCTTCCCCCCACTATCACTCTCCACTCCCTCCTCTGCCCTTCCCTTCTCTTTTTATGGCTCATGCGCAGTCTCCTAGAGCGCCTTGTCGGCTTGGCCTGGCCCTAAATGAAACTATTACAGATTTATTACTTAGCTGCAAATACTAATAACCTTGGTTAGTTTCAAATTCCTACCATAAACATTGATTACAAATTACAAGAATTACAAATTACAAAAATATTTATAGTCTCTCAGTAGACTGTGTCCTAAAAAATGGATTTCAAATGTAGCTGAAGATAATGCTGTTTATTTCGGTAGCCAGAGTCATGTCATTTTCATCCTGGCACACTGCGGGGTTAGAGGACAAGGTTTCAAATAAAGCATAAAATGATTTTCTATTATATATCAACAAGCTGTGCAAAGAAGTAATCTGAAGCCTGTATCAGTCTGGGTGCTAGTGCCAGTGAAGAAGCGCAAGTTCAGAATGCAAGCTAGACCTCGGCCTGTCAGCTTAAAAACTCATTGGTGTATTCAGCCACTGAAGCCAGTGCAAGCGCTGCCATAAATCATTGCTGAATTACAGGGAAAGATTCAAGTATTAGCTCTTCTACGGAGTAGAAGCAAGCTAATGTTTTTGTGCAGGTACAAATGCTAAGTGAAAGGGTTTTCAAGAAGTTCAAAACATATTAATTATCACTGTATATAGTTATAAACATATATAATTTTCCTTCAGTTCGCAGTGACAATAGTGATTACCTAAAATAATGCTCTGAAAAATATGAAAATCTCTAAAACCTCTAGAAATTAGAGTTTTTCAGACAATATTAATTTATTTAATAGGATCAGTGAGGCTCCCATTGACTTCTAGAGGACCTTGACAACTTGTACCTGTTTTGTATTAGTGTTTTAAGTGTTTTTTACACTTAGAGGCAGATTTATCAAGGGTTGCAGTGAAAATTCAAATAAAAAAAAAAATCAAATTTCGAGTTACTTGTGTGTACTTTGATAAGGGAATAGTCCAAATCCGATAAAAATTTGCAAAAAATGTATCACGTACTGTCTAAAAATTCTAATTTGACCATTCACCATCTAAAACCTGCTGAATTGTTTTAGCCTGTGGGTAACCTCCTAGAACTTATTTGGAGTCAATTGATGGGGAAAAACTTTGAAATGAATGTGTTATTAATTCGATTTGAACAAGTACAGACCTATTCGATCAAAAACACACCTGTTCAATCAAAATTTTTTAAATTGTTTTGGTTTCGAATTCGACCGTTGATAAATCTGTCACTTAATAAAGCCTGAATTTTTTTGTGATTTAAAAAAAAAACCTAAAATTTTTAGTTTTGTGAAAAAAAACCCCAAAATTAAATTATTAGTAAATTAGCCCCACAGTGTACACAGAATATATGTTTTCTGAGGATAAGGTTGATATTGCGTCATTTACAGGAGAGGTACATGTAAGTGTCTTTAATAATGAATTTATATGGTCTATATAGTATGGGTAGGGACGCAAGTCGGTGGCACAAATTTGCACTTCTTATAGCCCAAAAAAAACCCTCTTACATCCCTTCCCAATACTGCTGCAAACTGTGTTGTGAACCTTATAGCAGATACAAGATGCAGCAGAAATTGCAGAGCACAGTGCTGTTAGATGCCCCAGGTACCTTTTTTCCTATGGATCTACACTATTTCCTCATTGTCATGTATGACAAGCAGAAAAGGACCATGCTAATGACTTTCCACTCTGCCAGTACGCTATACATAGGCACAGTTCCTTGCTTTTATTCTGGGAGTGCAAAGAAATTTATCTCTTAAGCTCCCCATAGACGCAACGATCTTTTCCTGCCAAACGACCGATCTTAGCGAAGTCCGACCAATCTCTCAAATTATTGTGCGGTTAGTGGGATACAAACGATCGTACATCTTAAGATTTTTCGTCCGACATCGGTCTGATGATCGGCCAGGTTAGAAAATCTTTATCGGTCCCCATGCAATCTAACTATGTTTGCAGGGCCAAGCAGGCTGCAATCCTTCAGTTTTGCTGGCAATATAGCCTGAAATGGTCTTTTTAGTTGATGGACACATCAGGCATTTAAACGATCGTTTTGAGACAATCGTGGTCTCACAAGTATTGGATTTTTCAAAAATCTTTACGTCTATGGCCAGCGTAAGAGATAGAGATAGACTTTCAGTGGTTTAGGTGCAAAGTACAGAAAACGTGGAGCATTGTATGTGGTTTTCCCTGTAGTATAGAGTATATGCATATGTAAAGTAAAAGATACATTTTATTTTAAATAATAACTCAACATACATTATTCCATTCTATGGAATTAAAATCCCTGCAAATTTATTCATCTTCAGAAATAATGAAATCTCTGCATTGACAAATTAGGCTATGTTTAGTACAGAAATGTATCTAACATGTACCTTTTGAAAACTAATTAGGTGTACACAGTAGCACAGCATTTTCTGTAAATCCAGAAAGACAGATTTCATTATATTTGATATTAACATTTAAATTGGATATAGTGATATTTTTAATCAGAGTATCCGCCACCAAGATGTTTCCCGTCTAAAAACTGTCAGTTTTACAAAACGTTGGACAAACTAAAAGTACAAAGGTTAAGAAAATGGGTTTTAATTATCTTACAGATGGAACTATTCACGGTGGGGAGCATGCTGTAATTCTAAATGCTGTACCTGTAAAGGAGTGTAATTTGTTATATTTATGAAAAATAGCTTGATTTCATTACTGTGTTTGTGCTGATAACTGTATTTATATTAATATTTGAGAAATGAAAAATGTTTGTAGATGGATAGATTTTGTTACCTTTTTGTAATGCTCAATATTGTGAAAGAATGTAATAGAAATTGTCTGGTGTGAATGATTTTTATGCACAAATTTGTGCACAAGTTTCACAAACCCACAAAAGTAATAAGTGTGCCCACTTGTCACTGTTTTATTTGAAAACAAAATAAAGGAAAATGGTTTGGGGGCAAGTCATTTAATGGGATACAATATAAACAATTATAGATATTTAACAACATAAGTATACATTTTCTAGAAAATCATAATTTCTGTGCCATAAATTTCAAAACTTAAAAATGTATGATATGTTGTTATTATTCACAATGTAATGTTAACAAATATATAGTGAAGAAGAATATAAAATTGCAAAATGCAAATTGAGCTTTCACCTTGTATTACATTCCTCCACTAGAGTCAACCAAAAGACCACTTAGAAGCAAGGAATGTTACTTTGTGTACTGATCTTGGATCTTTCCAAGAAAGATTGTTCGTTTAAATAGATTCAGATAGAAACAATAGAATTTTACCTGTATCTGACAATTCAGCATTAACAGTGGCTGATGTTCCGGTACCTTCAAAGACAAAATTTTCCGTCCAGCCCGACTGACCAGCCAACCGATAATCCAGTTCTTCTGCCAATATCGGTCGGCTCCTTTCCCACTGTACACGCACTGAATATCGTAAGAGAATTCATTTAGTTCGATTTTTTTCTGTGCATCTATGGCCACTTTAAGGCTAGGAAAGGATCTTTTAGTAATAGTCTCAACAAGCAGTGAAAAAAACAAAGGTGCCAGCACACTGAGTACTCAGTTTACCATGTATTAATGGAGAGGGGGTTGAGCCATAATAATGCAATCTGTGGTGTTTCCTAATGAATAGCAGTGGATGAACTAGGAAATGTGTAAATATGTGTACAGCATGTGTAGAAATTAGAGAAAAAAACAGATTGTGCAACAGAAATGTCTTACCCGAGGCCAAGACTATTATATCTCCCAGCATTCTACTGACAAGTATTGCTGGGAGGTGTGGGTACTTTCAGTTCTGGAACAGCTGGAGGGCCTCAGATGTTTAACCTCTGTTTCACATTAAAGAACGGGTCAATATAGATTCTCTAATATGATTGTATTCTTGAGGTTATTCTGTGTATCAATTAGCAAAGGAATGAAGTGTGGGTCATTTTGTGTAATGTGGCAGTATTATTTGTGATATTCCTGGGTTCAACTGAGAATAGAAAGCGCTCTTTTCATAGACATGATTTAATCATTTGTTCGGTGGCAGCAGTTAATAGACTTGATTCAGGACTTCTCATCCAACTGGGTCAACATTGGCCTGTCTCTTTCCAGAGATGTGCAGAATATAGCTTGTAAATTATGTAAATGCAATATGAATTATGGTTTTTCAGCTTTATTAATTTTTTAGAGCATTTTATATATGGTTCTATAGCAGCGAAAAATATATATATGAGTAAATGGACCCTGTTTTTTTATATATCAGTAGTGAAAATTTTGTTATTTAAGTATTAAATACATTTATTTTAATATTAATATACATTATATGAACTTATAATTCTAACAATGTGATATATATATATATATATATATATGTAAATAAAGATTTCGATGTTGGTCTATATACAACATGTCTATATTATAGTTCAAATCTTATAATAAAATTCAAGGATGTGCCGTGAGTAAAAAATTAGGGCATATTTTTGCAAATGGTAAATACTTTGTTGTTATTTCTGTTTTATAGCTTTTGCAAATTCATCGAAATTGTTACATGTTGATTAAAGGCCTAAAAGTTAATATTAGATTCTATGTGAATAGTGGGTATTATAATGAACAGTGAAACTGTCAATGAGTCAAGGTCCAACCTGGATGGAAACAGGTAGTCTTATTTGTACCAGCAATGCTTGCTGCAGTTCATTTTCCAGTTTTAGTATTGTTCAAAATGCATTGGCATGTTGATGTGAACTGTAACCATGTGTCATGTCTGTGGAGCTTAAACTAACAATTTTCCTTGGTTTTGTGTCTTCCTGTGCCCTTTTATTTACCAAAGCTCTGTAAATAGAGATTTCTTTTTATTTACTGTATCAGCAAGCTTACCTGCACTTCTGATCTCAAGCTCTGTTTATATGTTTGACTTCTTATAATCTAATTTAATTTTGTTTACTTTAAGGTGCACAGTTATAAAAATAATGTTTGGAATTCTGAAAACTGTGTAAGGTTCAGTAAAGCAAACTAGTCTTGGAAAAAATGTATATGCATTTTCAAGCTATAGTGAACCAATATAACAAGAACTTTTGTTCTGTCATAGTGGGGTTGTGTTTGTGTCCTTTCTTTGCTTAATGCCTGTGCCCCACATTTTCAAGTAAGCAGGAGTTCATCATACACAGGGTTTAATAATTAGATTAGCTACATTCTTATATTACCTATTGCCCCACCAAATCAAGGAGATATAAAAAAAATTGGTGGAATATTAATAGAACCCTACACATTGGGCTCAAAGGATGCATTTTATTACTAAATAGAACAAACATAAGTTGTAAATTCATGCAACAGAAACCAGGCCAACTCTAAATGGAAAGGCTAACAAAAATAACTGTAAATAGTTATAAGGGTACATTTTAGGAAAATAATATGCTTAAAATAGACTGCGTTTAGTTTTTTTTCAACTGATAATGTTTTCACACAGTTAATATTTTTCTTTTTCTTTGCTCCCTAACCTTTTTTTTTTATCTTTCCGGCTCTTCTGCTTAAATGCAAAAACCCTTCAGGCTACAGTAGTTCAAAGGCAATGAAACCCTCAGCCTTACAGATAAAGGTTAACTGTTCTTGCCATTGGCTTTTGGGAAACTGCTCTGATTCTGGCTCTATATTTAGCACTATAGCCATAAAACATGACTGATTTTTGATTGTTCCAGAAAGGACGTTGAAACAGTCACATGAAATGAATTCATCCCTGCCTGAGCTCAACCCAAGTCACTGACAGTGTAATGACCTCAAAACTAAAACACATTTCAATTACAAATATACCTAGAATATCCCTTCTCTACATTATTCAAATACATTTGAATGTGATTTTGACATTCTACAAAGAAGCAATGTTCTGTGCCAAGAAGCAACTGGAGGTATCTTTTATGTGGTTATCTAAAAGCTCATTCCTAGACTCATCCAAATAATAGAAAGTATTCTTATCTGTAGAAACCCATGTCCCAAGTGTCCCAGATAGTAAACCCCATACCTGAATCACCTACTGACTTGAGTTTCAGATCTATCTACCATTCTGTATGAAAATGGTTCCAATTGTTAATATTAAATAATTTCAGTAGTGTGTACGTTACTCTTTGTACTGTCCTTTTTATGATGATGAGTGTAGAGTATGTTGGAATTATTTCCTTATGTGTGTGTGGCATGCATCTAAAACCTAATGTTTGATCAATTATTTACTCAGTTATGTCTAACTGGTAGTATTGCATAAACAGCTACATACAAAGAGTAGGAGCTGCAATACATCATACAAAAGCAAATAGCAGTGATAGGTTTACCTTGCTTATATGATCACTTTGAAATATAATTTTATGTTCATTTTTGAAAATGACATTTTTTTAGCTTATTAAGTATTATTTTGCTTTTGCTGAAGATGGTACAATAAA
Organism: Xenopus borealis; assembly: GCA_024363595.1. Classification (NCBI taxonomy): domain Eukaryota; kingdom Metazoa; phylum Chordata; class Amphibia; order Anura; family Pipidae; genus Xenopus; species Xenopus borealis. The sequence goes on from CM044437.1 coordinate 78,820,410, forward strand.
TGTGGGAGCTCTAGTAGAAATCCACAGATGAGTGATAATCTAATAAACCACTAATATTAAATGGGTGACTCTCCCCTTTATGAACCTACCATAATGCCCATAGCCTCCAAAGCAAAGCATTGATATCTCCAGCCTGCAAGATGTACATAGAAGGATATAAAACCCTTTTCACCATACACAGAGTATGAGTTGAGTATTGGTGTGTTATGTATTGCTGTAGCAGAGCAAATTATATTTTGTGGAACCCATTATGTATCTAAAGTAGGAATAAACAACCTATTACTGTTGTACTGCTTTTAATCTGTAACCCCTAGCATCCTCTGCATACTTCTGCTGCCATTAGTGCTGGAAGCAGTCTATTATAGTAGTTTTTTTGAAGCAAACATGCCTGTTTTACCAGTGCAGAGCAACATTATATATATTTGAATTACATTAATATTCTTTCAGTTTTTGGTGTTACTGTTCCTTTACTCTTGCTTAAAACGCATCAGTTAATAGTGCTACTCCAGCAGACTTCTGCACTGAAATTCATTTCTCAAAAGAGCAAACATATTTTTTTATATTCAATTTTGAAATCTGACATGGGGCTAGATATTTTGTCAATTTCCCAGCTGCCTCTGGGGCCCCGGGCCCCCAAGTCCGACCATGTCCCTTTAAACACAGAGGAGTCGAGTCAGAGGTACAATAAACTGAGGAGTTGGAGTCAAAGCATTTATATACTGATTCCACATTCCTGGTCTGTATAACGTGTACCATCCTTACTTGCAGTTATGAGTGTAATAAGTAGTAAAACGGAATGTTGCAAACAAATAGAATAAATTTGAGGCTGGTGCTATATGTGTGCTATATAGTTTAATACTCACATGTTATAGAATAGTATATAGTTTAATACTCACATGTTATAGAATAGTATTTAAATGGATTTAAATGAATCAGGCATGCACAATATACTTTTATATAATATGTAAATATTGCAAATTCTTTCATCATCACATATTCTAAGAAAAGAAAGCTATAATTTATGTTTGGAAATTGCACAAATCATTACTTGGTTGCTAAACTAGACAGCAAATGCAAAGTTGTAATTGTGTGGCTTTATTACTTAGTCAAATTGCTTTGTAAATGAATTGTGAATATACAGTATATGCTAAAAGTTATTTGTTTCCAATGTAGATGTCATACTGTATGGCTTTGTGCTGTGTGTCTGTTCAGGATTTTATATCATTAGTGAAATCTATTCAATTGATCTTAAATAATAAACAATGATAATTAGATAGTTGGATATTTGGGCAAATATATTACTTCATGATACCTATAGAATAAGCTGTATAAAAGAACCAGACAAACTCATGTATCCTAAAATTTGTACATCTTTTGTCTATATTTGGAAAACTATTTCAGCATGTAGTACACGTCTGTATGCATGTGCCAACAAAATTAATTATATACCAGTGTTGCACTAGTATATTGTAACTATGGAAACCCATCAAAATCCTCACACTAGTAACTATAGCAACACCCCACCAAAAAAAATATAATACATCACAGCAATGGTAAAGCAGAAACTCTTATTACCTGATTAAGCTAACTATGTAATCAACAAAAACAAATTACCCCTATTTAAATGTGTTTTAATTTGTCATGGAATCCTGTTTTCTGGCAAGAGCTCACATCCCTGTAAATTATATTACACAATAAGGCTTACTGATAGATTAATAATATGCTAAATAAGATTTATTTTAATCTAACAATATGATATACAGTATCTAACAAATATCATTTTGTATCAATTTGTTTTAGCTGTCCTGTATGATATACATGCTACAGTATACAGGGCACATATTAAACTACTGATATAGAGAACTGCATAAATCAGGATATGTATATGCAGGCAGGCGTGAACCCCTCTATTCCGCCTGCATGTACATGAATGTGGCAATTTCATTTAACGTAGTAGACACATCTCTATTTTTGGGCCCAGGCATTGCTGTGAAGGCAAAGGAGAAAACTGTGGGGCTGGTCCTTTTCTGACAGGTGTCTGGCTTGGGCTTTTGTGTGTATTGTCAAATCACTTCAAAATCAAATCAGTGTCACATTCTGGTACAGAAGTCCAGGGCGTTTGCTTTAGGCATTAGATCGTCAAGAACTTTAAGAGCTATGCCACAAAGATCGCTGCCAAAACATCACTTTTTTCTTAGACTTGTGCCAACACAATTGAGTTCCTACGGGGGAATCCTATTAATTAATATTATTATCCCAACCACTAACCTCATCTGGCTGTCACATTTGATGATTTGCCTGTCAAGTTATGACAGGTGTGTTGCAACCCTTTCAAACTGGTGCCCTCCATTCTCTAATTGGTGCTGTTGGCTGGTTCGCAGGAAGGAGTATACACCAGCAGCTTCACCTACAGCTGCAGTTTCTTGTAAGGAATAAAAAATGAAGTGTTTGAAGAGTCACATGCCTCTTGTAAATTACAGGTGCTAAGCTGAAGACATTGACAGTATTAGGCAAAAAAGAAATCCCTGAGGGATGTGGCTGAGTTGAATATTTTATAGTGTAGATTCTAGCATCAGCCTTCTGCTACAAATATTGATGTGACAAGTGATATAGGAGAGATTTGGCACTCACATGTAGCTTCAGACTTTAAAAGGTTGTCTGGGATGTTCTAATTGCAGATAATAATACATATACCAATATAATTAGCACATGAGGTGTAAGCAAAGAAGATGACAGTCAGAACCTAATTAAAGCAGCTGTGACATACATACCCAGTACAGTTTAAGATAAATTACTTAGATCTGGGTGAATTATGATAGGGGGTAATACTGCCTGCTTTTATTGTATCTCTGTTAGGATCCCTATACTTCCATAAATACACTCTTAGTTTAATGTTGAAACTGCTGTAACCAAATACTTCTAAAGCAAACATATTGCTTGTATATAACTAACCAAAACAAACACTCATATTTAAAAATAACTTTACAACTAGCAGTGTTTCCTTTGTTGGTAGATGGCTGGATGGTTTGGGGGATGTCACTGGGTCATGGCATGGTAGGAATGGGAATTGGAATGGATGCAAGGGTTTAAATGAACAGATGGGATGCATTACTGTGGACGGGGGAGGGGGAAAGTCAGGGTATTACAAATACAGTATACTGGCAAGTAGATCTGTGGTAAATTAGTAGTATTTGCCCTGGTCTCAGCTGAGTCTCATTTACTGTATATAGTATGAAGATGAATGTGTTTAAAAAAAGAAAAAATGGGAACCAGCATAGTTTTATTTATTGATGGATATGGGTATTTTATACTTATTATTCCACCCTATTGTATGTAATCCAGTACCATCAATGAGAGATTGTGAACAAACAGCATTAAAACGTGTGAAATTATGTTATTTTTAAACTACAGTAATACAAGCACTAAATCTTTAATCAACACTTACTTTTAGGACTTCCATCAGCTGTTTCCCTGCTGTTCATTTGCCTAAATTCCTCCATTAGCCCTTTACTCCCCGAAACTTTCTTGTGTTAAGTTTTTTCTCTCAGCCATAAGTCTCATTAACTAAAAATAGTTGATGTTTATGGATAATGGCTTACATTACATTCATGATTTACTACTTGAATTTGCGTATCATACTTACAGGCAGTTTCTAAAATTTTCTGACCCGGCTAATTTTTTGATATTGAAAAGATATTTCAGTCACTTTTTACACAGAACACAATGTGTCAGATGCTTACTGCATGTTTTCTATAAATAAAATGAAGATGTAAAAGGAATCTTTTTTTTTTAAAGGAGAACTACACCCGAAAATGAATAAGGCTAAAAATTATATATATTGAACCTATTGCACCAACCTAAAGTTTCAGCTTCTTAATAGCAGCAATGATCCAGGACTTCAAATTTGTCACAGGCAGTCACCATCTTGGAAAGTGTCTGAGACACTCACATGCTCAGTGGGCTATGAGCAGCTGTTGAGAAGCTAAGCTTAGGGGTCATCGCTAATTATCAAGCAGGAAATTAGGTCGGCCTGTGATATAAGATGATGCTACAGTGCTGATTATTAAATTTTAAATTACAATAGTTTCTGTGCTGCTTTATACTGTAGTAATTATCTGTAGTAAATACTACTAGCCTTATAGTATGACATTTATATTCTATGTGTACTGTATATTTTGAGGCAAACCCTAAGCTCAGTAACTGACAGCAGTACAGAGAATGTACAGTGCAGCAACAGAAAAGATGGGAAGCTACTGGGGCACTGAAGAGACACATATCTTCCCTGTTAGGGATGTAGCGAACGTCGGAAAAAAAGTTCGCAAACATATTCGCGAACTTGCGTCAA
>CM044437.1:78840649-78865659 GCA_024363595.1 Xenopus borealis
AAAAAAAAAGGGTTGAACTTGATGGACGCAAGTCTTTTTTCAGCCTAACTTACTATGTTAACTATGTTAACTCCATCTACAATACAGAAACCCCAGCACACTGCTTGGTCACAGGATACCAGCAGATTTGGCAGGAGCCAGCAGATGGTTGGTTTAGAATGGATTTCATTATTTAAAATCCATCCCATTCAACTCTGTATTGTTATTTAATTTGCTGCATTCAAAAGCCCATTTTTATTAATAAAACATTTCAACACAGGTAAGAACACCATGTGAAATTCCCATCAGTACATGTGCTGGGTGAAAGATAAAACATATTTTCTTCTATATTTAATTTTACTTGCAAATAAGACATGGAGGGTTTACTCAGATGCTGTTAAATAAATTAGAATTTTTCCCTGGAAGCATTGTACTTAGTCAAAGAATCTGGCTTATTTAAGTTCTCACTAAAAGTAGTGGCTGTAGCTCTCAGGACACTGAATAAAATACACAGAATAACACAAAATTACAATTAATAAATGCCTAGTTCTCTACTACTCCAGCAATATACTGTATGCACACCTGGGAGAAAAACATGGCATAAATTGCTGGGTACTGGATCCGTTTTATATACGTAACTATTTTTTCATTTTAGACACGTTAAATTTATGTAAGAGGTGACCGCACTAGATAATGTGGAATTTTAAGGTGAAAACATTTGAGACAAACTGAAAGGCACACATTATTTTTTTAAATTTTTGTCAGCAACCTGCATGGCATATATACATTTTGGTTTTTTGCTTCCCTCTTTAGTTATTCTTAAAGGTTTCAGGTAATTCTTAATTCAAAGGTTTCAATAATTCCCCTAAAATATTTGTCAAATATACTGTATGTACTTGTCCATCTATTCACCCTCTATATGGAAAATGTTGGTGGGTTAAAAAGAACAATGGGGTGGAATTATATATAACTAGGGACAGTTCTTCAATGCTTATTATTGTACCTGTTTGGAGGAGTAGGGATGATGCAGATGAAATCATAGGGGTCTATATCGCATTCTGTTGAAATGGATATTTATTGAATTTTCCATTACATGGGTTTGTGAATGATGATCTACAAGGCCATTCTGTCCCATCCTATTTGGAAGGAGTGATGGGTTGTATTCAGCTGTGGACACTTCCTGAAAAAAATCCCTATTAGAATAGGGTCAAAGATGAGCCTTCACCTCCTACTTGTCAGTGGAGTGAGGGATCTGAGCATTTTTTACATGGATTCATAAAATATGTAAAATACAATATACACCTTCAAAAAAGAAACAAATTAGAAACATAACAGAATTTGAAAATGTCTTCATTATTTGATTCATTTGGCAGACTTTTTTGAATTAAATTACCAGTTAAATGAATGCTTTCAACATATTTTCATGGTGATTTCTGTAATATATTTTTTGCCACCAAATATGTAAACCATGAAGATAAACAATGCTGCATGTATATAGAGCAAAAACAAAGAAGACAACTGTATTCGTATGTATGCCTGATATAGTATGTGCACTGCAGTACCAATAAAAAATTGCATATGTAACATATTGCTGTTCGCAGCAGTAGTGGTCCAAGATCAGTGGGTGCACCCTTTCAGACCCTTTGACATTAGACTTTTCATTTAGCACCTACTTGCTGCTTATTGTTTATGCTCTAATAAGCAGGACCTTCTGTACTTCCAGGTTCATTTGTATGTATATTGTATGTATTATACAGCACTGTGAAATAGTTTGGTGCTTTATAAATGCTTGTTGATAATACGATTAGAATAACATTGATATAGTATAAACAAATACATACAGGTTTCTATATTTATTGTATGTAACAATCAGCAATTCAGCATATTAGAAAATCCAAAACAGAAACACTGTGACTTTGCTCATGCAAGAAAATCGTCCTACTCCTAAAATATTTGAATCCCAATATTTGATATGTAGACCAATGTAGGGCTAGCAGAGAGGTAATCGAGTATTTCTTTCATTTTTATAACAAAGCAAGAAAGAGTTAAACATTCACCCATTTGTTTAAACAGTAAATATATATTATTAAACGTTGACTTTAAACTTTATCAAACTTTAAAGTGTAAATCTGTAATTAGGAAATACCGTTCTGAATGCAAAGGTTTTGACACAAAAATGGCCATTTTAAACATATGCTCTCACCCTCCCCCAGCCTTCAGAGCTGCCTTCTGCACACACGCTTCATAATCCCTAATCATCCCTCCACTTCAGTGAACTAGAAGCCCTTCAATCCAGCCCCGATGCTTAAAAAAAAAAAAAATCTTCTGGTTTCTCATATGTGGCCTAAATCCTCCACATTATGAAATTCATGAGCAAGGCCCTAGCGCCTTTCAGCTTTTGTTTAAGTATCTCATTGTTATTGCTCATTCTGTTTCACATAATACTTTGTTGACAAATTCTTAATGCACAATTGTATTAAGATAATGTTTTTTTAAATAATTTGTTTTACAAGAGCTCTAAAAACAAAGTGAAAGTTGATGTTGCTTCCAATGTTATATACAGTCTTGGATGCTTGATGTTCCTCTTTGCACATGTAGAACAAACCTTTGTTATGTACCAAAGGAATACTTCTATGTTTGCACTTCTATGATGAAGTGGGGAATGGATGTTTACATATTCTAATAAAGTGGTCTTCAGGCATATAGATATTGAACTGCTGATAAGGCTGTTGGAGAAAATAAAATTTCGCAATATTAATACTTATACCTACAGAATCTTGAAGCTGCATACCAAACCTTTTTTTTTCTAATAAAATCTCTGCTCCCTGGGTCTAATTCTCTACCATGAAATCTAGTCTGCTATCTCATGTTCTGCAGGTTGTATTTATAGCATAGGAAAGATTTGTTTTTACAAACTGAAATATTGCTTGCCAGTTATAAAAAAAAATACATATATATATGTGAGAGAGACTTTAGATTGTAACCTATTGGGGCAGGGACTGATGTGAATAATATTTGACCTCTGCGAAGCACTGCAGGAAAGGTGGAACTACACAAATAAAGCAAAATAATGATTACAAAAGATTGTGTTTTGTGTGTATAAAATGTATGGCATGCAAAGGTTTCACAGATATTTGCATGTCCTGGTTATTAACATTGTATGAACAGCAAAATGCCTTTAGTTTTAAGTTATTTAAATATTCTAATGAGAAGAAAAATAAAACAAAATGCAAATTAATATCCTACATCAAAGAACTTGCACTGCAGTTGTGTATAATCCTCCAGTGTAATAGGTCCCATGGTGCTAGTTAATATGATATGTTGAGGAAGGGAACGCCAACAGCATTTCAATGCGATAAATCACTGTCACATTTCAACCAAACAATACAGATTTTTTTCCCTCCTACCTACCTTTATGCAGTATTCAGTATTACATTGTGAATTTATCTAAATGGTATAGCTGATATATTTGTAAAGAAACAGCACACTGATTGACTTTATGTGCATATTTTCCTTACCAATAATTTATAAGTATTTCACTACTTGCAGGCTGGAGGAATGTGCCTAAAATATTAAATACATATTTGAAAGCAAGAACACTGGCTGATCTGCAAGTCATTTCAAGCCCTTCAGCAACATTTTCATGGCAAATAATTACATACCAGCTAAGAAATAGCTACACTATTTTTTTCAAGGCACCAAGCCATTCCAATAGATAAAGGAAATACAATGTAATGCTGTTTGGCTTCTCCTCTGACACCTTTCACCAAGCTTTCACAATTAACAGGGTACATGTCACTTTATTTTTTAGTAAAATGCACCTGTTACTCCTACAGTACTGGTTGTCATGGAACTGTTTTAAATTTTCATTTTTTTCTTTGATTTGAGCCCAAACACAACCATACAGGCTTTTACAGTGGAAGTTGAGAGCTAGGAGGAAGCATGACAATAAGAACAGGCCAAAGTCCAATATGGCAAAACCCAAACGGTTAACAGTGTCTTGATGAATATTCAGGTGAAGGTCAGGACTGGCAGAATTCAGAGTGGACAAAAACCTAAGGATCCGGAATCAGATAGACAGAGAAATATTAACAAGGATTAGCCCAGTAAGGAACTTAATAGCATAAGGTGTACAATTGGGCATCAAATCTGAGTCTGGGTCACATAGTTATTTAGAATTTTGTGCCAGTTGACATGGTGCTAATGTTCAAGGTCACAGCAGCACAAACCTTAATTGTGCAAAATTGTAGCCACAATGTAGTAATAAGACCATGAAAAAGACCATTATCGCAAAAAACATTTTCAGTGATTGTATACCACATATGATGTCTAAATCAGCTGGATGCACCTCCTGTGTTTTTAGCTGCCCATCAGAATCCCCCTTTCATCACATTTGTATCATTTTCCCCAATTCGTTCTTAATAAAAATGTCTAGTCACAACAGAAACGTTGGTCAGACTGACAAATGCGGCCTATAGCAAAGCTATTATGTGACATAATACAACAAGACAGTTTTTGAACGAGACATTTTTCCTTTTCTTTAGGAGTAATAGCCAAATTGATTGTGAAAAATCATGTATATGCAAGCGAACACAATTTTAATATAGTGAAATGGAGCAATTTTTAAATCCAATTTTGTCTTGCTGAATAAAGTTAAGGCAAGCTGTGACTGAAAAAGACTGTTGGATCACATCCAGCAGTAAATCATCTGTGTAGCTTAGCTCTTGATAACATTTCCATATTCTTTTTTTACATGATTTGTAGGATGCTGATTTGTCAAATTTTGTCAATCTGTCTCTCCCTTGTTGCTCAGCTGTTAAACACTCCCAAAAGACACATTGCTTGGCCATGTATGTTTATACCAATGTTCTATTTTTGTGAAACATCTATTCAGTATTCATTCAGGGAGTTCCATTGCCTGTGCCTTAATCATATGTCTGTTGGAGATGTCTGCAAGTTACAGAATCCCTATGACATTACTGCCTTTCCCCCTGGACTACTAACTAACTCTTCTCTAGGACAACCTTGACAACTTTGGGCCCTAGGCACATGCCTACTCTGCCTACCCTTATTTCCTGCCCTGATCTGTGGTCAACTAGGGCAACCATATTACTAAGGTTGACTAATGTGACTTTAGTTTACTTTAATAAAGAAGCAGTATGTAAATAAGACATATGCAAAATATGCATGTGACTTTTTGTAAACACAATGGATTGGTCAAGTGCCGCAGATTTTCATTCTCTGGAAGGCAATGGCAGAGACTTGATAGCTATTATTGTTTGATTATTATCAGTACTAGCCCCTAATACAAGGATTACCAGGAGCACCAGGTACAAACCATGTTTAAGGCAAATTAATTTTGGTCTGAATGGAGTCCTCTAAATGTTTTTCTGCAAATTTCTTCCAACAAAAGAGGTAACAATGCATGAGTATGTAATATTTAATCTGGGCATATATTGACCTTGTGGCTGTTTAGCAGCCATGATAACATTCCCTGGCATGGAGGAAAGACTTACATAAAGGAAATATTAAATAGTTAGCAAAATCACAGGTCCCCCACTATCCATACTGCCAGTCATCTCCTGCACAAACATTTTTTGTACCAAAGGGCCCCTGATGCCACAGGGTTTGTTTCCTTAGTAGTTATGCCACTTCTTTGGATCCTTTTATGGTTGATTTCTGTAATTATTAATTTTTTTTTTTGCTCTCATATGGGTCATATCCTCTGATGAATGGTAATTACTGTAAGCATTCTCCTTTACCTGGGTACATTGTCAGCATTATCAGCTAATTCCCATAACTCAATTCTTTAGAACTTTGTTTGCTTGGCACCTAATGTATGTTATTTTGTTTTTTTCTGATTAGCTGATGAGCAGATATTAAGAGGCAGATTTACTAAATTCACATGAAGGATTCGAAATTCGTTCAAATTTTCAAAATGATTCGAATTCGAATAGGCCAGTTCACCAGATCAAAGCTGCCAAATTGCTTTACAACCCTATGGGAAGCTCCCATAGGTGTTTTAAAGCATTTTAAGATCGAATAAAAAAATTTGATCGAATGGTTAAAATCGTTCGAATCGTTCAATTTGAACAATTTAATAGTTTGATTAAATATTTTTTATTTTATTGTTCGATCCACCGAATTGCAGAAGAAACCTTCAAATTCGATTTTCAAATTTGAAGGTTTCAAATTCGACCACAATTCGAAAAAGAACAAGAAAATCCCTGTTCAACCTTACTTTGGGTTTTGCTGTTGAGAAATAATCTTTTCCACTCACGCACATAATCATGTTTTTTTATTAAACATAAACTAAGTTTTGGGCTTCCTGAATTGGTTCACAGACTTTACCTGAATATGATTCCATGACTCCCTTGCCCAGTAAACACACTTATGCTCTTACTTATACACATTTAGACATTCAAAAAAATTTATTTAAATCACCCTCACTTATACTATCATGAACTCATACTTAATGGGTTGAAAATCTATCTGTCTGTCTGTCTGACTGTCTATCCTTATCCCTACTCTAGTAGTAAACAAACTTTATATAGGCTGTAGGACCTGTTTTTAGTGATGGGCGAATTCCCACGATTTGCCGCAGATGAATAAATTCATGAAACATCGCCGGTGTCCAATTTTTTCGACTCTGGTGTCCAATAACGGAGGCATGCATCCAAAACGAGACGCAGCTGCGTTTCACAAATTATTCGACGGTTTTTTCGCAGATTCGTCCATAACTACCTGTTTTATATTCTTTATGTAATTCTGTTCAGTTTGATGTTAAAATCTTTGCAAAGCTATTATATGCTGATAAAGATTATTTGAAAACAGACACAGCACTATTATTTCAATACAGCATAGTACCAAGCTTTGGTTCTGCCCTATTAGACCTTAGACTTTGAGACACGTAAAGAAAATGACTTTCTTCACAAGGGAGCAGAGCAAAACACCAGTGTTTCTTGTCTGCTTGAGAATTCTAGAATATAAAACAGTTCTGGGCCTCATTGAAACACCAGGACCAGCAGAGAGAGGTGATTTTGCTTTACTGTTTCTCTCTGAAACAAACTATAAGGGCAAAATGTTACCCAAAATAACTGCCTTTCTTAGAGGAAACAACAAGAACGAACAGGAATCCCTCAATTAGTGAAATATAATTTGTATGAGGTGAACAGATTGGGTCAGAATAGTAACTTGTATAATTTGGGAGCAGGAAAGAAGTTGGAAGTCTATATTTAGAAATTCCTGGCTAGAAAACTGGGGCAGTTGAGGTGCCAGTTTTTCAAAGAAAAGAACTAATAGTTACTAGTGGGATTTTGCTTTGTGTGATGATTTTGATCCATGATTGTCCCAGTTTTTGCTGCTGAGAGTCTTTGATTAAACATATTGCTGCATGTACACCTGCAAATATATTCTTGGGCTTCATAGGAACATTGGTGCAAAGGAATGATGACTTCAACATCAAGGTGAAAGAGGTCAATATCTTGATAAAAAAATTATGCTATTAATAAGAGCACTCCAAAATGATTGACAAGTAATGGCTTGCTGTTTCACTCGGATACAGACACAGATCATTTGATTATTCCTGGAAAAGGTTAAGCTTTTGCATACTGTCAGAAATGAAGTACTATTTAACCCTCCACCCTTGCTGTCCGACAGATCCAAAACTAATCAGTGTATTTCCGCTATAAAATTAGATAGATGGGTGCATTTTATCTATTTTTTATATCAGCACTTATTATAAATAATGCATTAATAGAAACCAAAAAGGAAATATAGCACTGTGTATATGTAACACTCACCAGGAGACTGGCAAACTCTCCCATATAACAGCTCTTGGCATATGCGGCAATGGTCCAGCTTGTTGGCGCGTGTCCTGATTTTGGTGCAAACCCCCCAAGTAACATCACTTTGTGTTATGATTCTGCACTTTTATTTCGTTCAACTTGTTGACAAAATGCCCCATCGCTGAATTGTTTATTTAGATCATGCACAAGCTTCTTTTGGTTTGTTGTCCAACCTGTTTATTGACCTTGATTCTAACCTCCTTTCCGGAGCACTATCTTGTCCCAACTATGTTTCTATTTTATGCCTTTTTATACTCCATGCTCTGGTCTGATCTCTGTAGTTTTCAAGTTCCATGTCACTCTTCCCGGGCTCCAAAAAGGGCATCAGTGAAGACTAGTAATGGCAGGGGAGTAAGGCCACACTAGGGGGCTGATTTACTAAGGGACAAATTAAATTTCAAAAATTTCTAAGTAAATTTGGGCTACTTTGACGATAGAATAGCCCAAAATACGAAGTACTGGCCCTTTAAAAATCCTTCCAATGTGACTATTCCCCAGTTTAAAGCTGCCGAATTGCCATTTTAGCCTATGGGGGACCTCACAGAACTTGGCCAGAAAATTTTACCAAGTTCTGAAAATTCAAAATATTTTGTTGAAAATCGTTCGAATGATTTTCATTCGATCGAATACGCCCGTTTTTCGTATTTTCCACTTCAAAATTCGACCATTAGTAAATCAGCCCCTAGGTGCCCCCATGTTCCCTGATACTACTATTATATTCTGCTATATTACACTGCTGATGTATCAACATAAATGTACAGTTTAAATAACATCTGTTCAAGCTTAGTGATTTTTTAAAACTTTCAGTGTAGCAGTCTCTGCTTTTTTCTTTCCATGTTAAAATAATGTACTGATACATAGAAAGGCACCAATGAAATTAATTTATAGAGCATATAAAAACAGTACAATGTTTATTAAAAGTTATAAATTAGCAAGGACTTTTACTACATATTACTGAACTACCTAGTATCGCTCACTATTATTTTTAATATATTTTGGATTAAATGGTAACAATAACTGTATGATTAAATCAGAGGGAAAAGATAAAGGAAGCATTGTGAAATGGTCCTGAATTTTAAATCCATGCAGCTTGAGAGTCTGCATACACAAATACAACACTCTGCATGCTTTCTTTTATATTCGCTTTCCATTAAGTAAAATAACTGATTTGTGAAGGGAAATTAATTCAATAAGAGAATTATTATTGCAGCTCTTTAATGCTAATTAAGCATCTTGACCTATATTCATAAAAGATGTGTGATCTAATTTAACGTGACCAAAGTTGGCCCAGATATGTGCAACAAAGAGTTAATACAACATAACTGACATTAGAATTAATTGTGCAGAACATAATAGCTGTGTGGGGTTTTTTCCTCTTTTTTATCATAAATCAAGCAATTATTTGTCATTTAGGGAAGCTAATAATAATCAGGATGTAGCACATGTACAATTTGGTAAAGGAAAAAAAGAGCACACCAGAAATTTCTCAACTTATTCTCCCCAGTGGTAGATAGGTTTTTAATATTAAAATGTAACTTTTAATCTAATGATATCAGTGGGTGACAAAATTTTGTATGATTGCTGTCTTTGAATTAATGGCCAGAACATCATCTGATTTGTTCTTTTTACTAGTTTATTTAATCTGAATCGTTAGTGGTAGGTCGGGAGATTGCAATGATCGAGCATTCGATGACCATAAGGACATATCTGCACATCTTTGTCCAGCTTTATAGACAAGTCAGTCTGATTAAAAACAAAAAGGAAATCCATGCATAATGGAAGTGGTGTTTGATTTCCGATACTTTAAAGCTATTCAGCCCCCAGGGAACTAAAATGCAGTACCTTCCCAGGAACAACAGCCAACATACCCAGTCTTGAAAAGCTTCTATGCAAAATGTACATCGAATGGGGGGTTCTGGGGGCCCAAGATTTGGTTGCAGGGGCCAAACTGCTACATCCACAATACACGCTAAAACCTTTGTTGAGTTTGCCAGTGGGCAACAGGAAGCCTTAGGACCCAGATAATTCTCCTGTTGGCTACTGTGCCTGGGATGGTTGGCTCCCAGGGGAAGGGAAAGCCAAATATCTAGAAAATGCTGGGAATCGAACATACTTACATTGTGCATGAATGAGTGATATCATCCCTAAATAAAGAGAATTTCCTTTTTTGTTTATAATCTGTCTGATGTTTGTGTATATTTTTTTCTATTTTTAATGAATGAATAAAGTTATGTTTTAATATTATCTTGGGTGAATAAATTGAGAAATTTATTTAAAGGAACAGTTCAGTGTAAGATTAAAAACTGGATAAATAGATAGGCTGTGCAAAATAAAAAATGTTTTTAATATAGTTAGGCAAAAAATGTAATGTATAAAGGCTGGAGTGACTGGATGTCTAATATAATAGCCAGAATCCAACTTCCTCCTTTACAGCTCTTTAACTTTGATTTAGTCAGCGACTTGAAGTGGGACCACATGGGACATAAAAGCAACAGTTATGGCCTGTGTGGCCCCCCTCAAGTCACTGATTGGTTACTACCTGGTCACCAGGGTAACCAGTCAGTGGAAAACAAGAGAGCTGCAAAGCAGGAAGTTGGATTTCAGCTATACATCTAGTCACTCCAGACTTTTTACATTACATTTTTGGCTAACTAACTAGTATATTAATATTTATTTTGCACAGCCTATCTATTTACCCAGTTTTTATTTTTATACTGAACAATTCCTTTAAAGAGTTTCTTTTTTCTTTACCACATATTATAATTACAGATTCAGGAGCACCTGGCCTCTACCCTTAGTACAATTACATATAAACTATGATAGCTCCAGAGTCTGCAGACTAATTTATGTTTTTGTAGCTCATATACAGCTAACAGTGAATCCACAGATCTATACTTTGGGGCAGATTTAGCAAGTGTTGAATTTCGAGTTTATGGGAGTTTTTAAAAACAAAGACTAGGTCCTGGCAGCAAGAACTGATATTAAATAATGTTCAAATGGGTTTCAGGAAACACATATACTCAGCGTTCCTAGGAATCCGGACCCTTCTTCAAGTAAACTTGTTCATGTCTTGTAGAGCAATAAAATATTACAACAGTTTATAACTGGATTTTTCTGAACAAACCTGCTGTTTTATTATACATGAAAACATGATTGAAGAGCACCCTTTTCTGCTATACTGTTGGTTTAATATAATTGTTTTGGGTTTAAGAAGCCCTGATCCAGCATATTTGAATTCTTATAGTAAGCACCACAAAGTCTATTTCACCATCCTCATATAATGCTTGTGAGGGTTCCTTCTTGGTGCAACAAATCTAGTGAAAGGAATTTTCTTTCATAGCCAGAATCTGGCAGCTTTCCTTTTAGCAATAGTTTTAGATTGAAAAATTAACACTTAAAATTACTGTTTATTCTCAGTGCTGTTAAGCTTATCCAAAGCAATTCATTTACTAATGTGGTTATATTGGCAATTGAGGAATACCCTGTTGAAAAAATGCTTAAGATAAAATGTGGATAATGACATAGATGCTCATATTTTAGGGAAGATTTATTTACCATGCTGACAAATGTCATTCTTTCATGCTGCACTCAGCATGTTATCCTATAGTACAATATAAACAAAATTATAATCTTATCAAACAGACTTACCCCTATGGTGCCAGCAACCATTTAGGATGCCAGAAGCATACCCACTAAAGCAAAGATCATTTCAAAGAAGCTGACAAATGCTTTAATAGTGTCATTTGAAAGTGAATTATAATAGTGGTTTCATTGCATTCTATAAGGATTGATGCTATAAAAAAACAAGCCTCCTGCAGTTTCCAACTACATACTGTACTTCATGGAAGGTATTCATTTTAACCATGCAGACAAAAACCCAGGGCTTTCGCACATCTTCAAAACACTGTTGTTGTCAGCATCAATATGAGTGGACTTTAAATACAAGGTTAAACACTGAGCTGGGAGATAGGTGGTCATAACGT
The DNA here is from genome assembly GCA_024363595.1 of Xenopus borealis. NCBI lineage: Eukaryota > Metazoa > Chordata > Amphibia > Anura > Pipidae > Xenopus > Xenopus borealis. The sequence goes on from CM044437.1 coordinate 78,852,459, forward strand.
TTGTGTTCATTTGCCCTTTGCTTTGGCATAGGGCATAAATGAAAAAATATATGTATGTTTTTGTTAGTGTAACTTCAGGTAAACCATGATATCTTTTTGGCTCATATAGGACTAGGTTTAATCGTGTTTTTTCTTTCAAGCCCTTTAAAAAATGTAGAGGGTCGAATTTCGAAGTTTTTTTACTTCGAAAATTCATCCCTTAGCAAATTTGCCCCTTAGGGGCAGATTTATCATGGGTTGAATTTTGAAGTGAAGTGAAAATTCGACTATTGAATTTAAGTCAAAGTTTTTTTTTTTTTTAAACGGACTGTTTTTGATCTACTAGGTCAGTTTTTTATTGAATTGTTCAAATCGTACGATTAAATAGTTTGATTTGAACAATTTCACTGAAAAAAACTTTGCTTCTTAAACTTAATCTAAAGAGTCCATATAGATTATAGGATGTTACTCATAGGCTAAAACAGCCATTCAGTAGATTTAAGGGGGTGAATAGTCAAAGTCAAACTTTTTAAAGAGACAGTACTGTTGTGTTTGGTAGCCGAGTATAAGGAGAGTAGAACAGTGCTTTATTAGCAGGTCATGCAGCCATTACATAACAGCATTAAGACTTAATACTTAGACGATATTCAAATGGTCAAATTTTTTTAATTCGAATTTTCATTTCATTTTGTCTAAAACAACAGCTAGCAATACTACAGGGTTCAGCTTACTTTTTATATGCATGCATTTTATATACTGTTATAGCAGTGCCACAGATTTTACTCAGAGGTTTTTTACACTGCTTAATATGGAATTGGACCCATACAATACATGTTATTATTCCCTTTATTGAAATACTGTACATATTGGGGAAGGAGAATCTTGTTTTAAAGTGGCCAAGTGGTCTCACTTTTTCATACAATCCAATAGCACAGGTAGTAAGGGAAGGGAGTTGTTGGAATCATGTTCAGAAAAGTTCTGAGGAAAACATTTTTAAGTCAGTTTAGCCATTATTGCTTGTATGTGTTTTACTGTACTAGACAGATAGATAAAAAAATGAATTGTAGTGTTTTTTTGTCATTGATTTGGCATTGCTTGGAAAAGGCAATCTGTCCAATTTGCCTTACTTCAGTATTACACACTGTCTGTTTTCATATTCGTTTAGAATGGAAAATAAATAGCAAAAATGATCAAAGAGGACTGTACACTTCATACTCACAATGAGAACAGACAGGGAAAAAGAAATATAAGGCACATGAATAGAAAACTAAAATCAAGCATTGCATAGGAGGACACATGTAATACCCTCAGAGGACTGCAAAATAAAGTACAGTGTATTTGGGATGAGGTGTAATAATTACAAAATGATCAAAAAGCTTATTATATACAAATTATTTATTGTTGATCCAATCCAAAGTGAAGTGAAATTGTTGATTCCTGTCAGCAAATGATTTCCCAAACCTGTTAACAGGGACACTGGCCTAAAAGATTTCCGGTCTTTAAAGACTGACTGTGTGTCAGGTTTGGATGCTGGTGAATGGAGCCTATAAGCTGGATAACCCAGGTGATACACATTTAAAGCAGGTTCGACAGCAGAAGCCATGATATGATGAGGTTTTTTTAATGGAGAAGAATTAAATGACAATAACAGAACGTAACTGAAAGATACAACCTGGGTAATGGCAAGGCAAGTCCAATAAACAGGCAGTAAAGGTCTGGGCAGGCGGCAGGCAAGCAAGGTCCAAAGAGAAGGCAAGGTCAGAGGCAGGCAGCGTTCGAGCAGGGTCGAAATAACAGGCCGAAGGTCAAACCAGGGAATCCACAGAGAAAAAGGGGCAGGCAGCGTTCAAGCAGGGTCGAATAACAGGCCGAAGGTCAAACCAGGGAATCCACAGAGAAAGGAATCAGGAACTAGGTGGGAACAGGAACAAGGAACAAACAGGGAACACAGGAACCTGGTAATACAGCTCTTTAACACTGGGGACCAGGGTTCGATTCCCGACCGTTCCTGACACTGTGGCTCAGTTGAAATACACAACACTCATTTAGATTAACTAGCCAACACCCTAATTATGGTCAGTCAATAACAGAAAAAAATCAAAGGAAGCAAACATGATTATTAGGACAAAAAATACAAATAACAAAATAATAGACAAAAAAAAGTATAAAAAAAAGTATAAATATATATATATATATATATATTTGTCATAATATTACAGTATGGACATTATATACAGAATGACTAGAGCTGAATGCAATGGTGGGATGCTAATGGCATTGCAACAACATGGCTTCATCAAAATTACCAAGCTTGCAATTACAACATGCCCTACTGCAATAGAAGTGTAAGCTTCAGACTAGTGTTAGGGTGAGGTCACACATGGTGTTTTTAAAAATGTGCAGCCGAGCATAATAAAATGAAGCCCTATTGAAAATAATGGAGTACGCACTATAGCAATTTCCCATGGGTCGCTTGCGAGCAAACATCTGTCACGCAACATCAGTATTTGCTTTTTTCAGCAGAAATGCCAATTCGCCAAGGAAACACCACATTGTTGAACTGTGGTGTTTCCTTGTTGATCTGCAGGTTTGGAAATACACTTTGCTGAAATACGCTGCATATGGAAGCTAAATACTTAGCTTGCGCATATATGTATTTGTTGCATTATATGCTGGAGACATAATTATGTTGCATATTGACGATCAGTACTGCTACATTTACATTTAAATGCTTTTCCATTAGGCTTTTTTTCATAAACATTTACTTAAACTCTTCTGAGTGGAATTGTGGGGAACAAGAAAAACAGAAATGCATGTTGGGAAAAGAAAACTACAGGCTGAAAAACGCATATTATCATGATGGTTTTGTTTACATATTTATGGTCCACCGTCTGTTTTTAAAACCACAAAGAAAAAACACCACGTTTGACCTCACCCTAAGAGAATATCCACAGATTTAGAATATATCTTTGTGTGTGGTCTGTTGTGAAGCCAATGCAAGTTAGTTCAGTGGACAATGAGTTGTGATGGTGCTGAATTTTAAGAGGCAAAAACCAGCACATAGAATAAAAATGCTTAATTCTTCAAGTCCCCTACAGGAAAAAGATTTAACCATCAATCAAATCTTTCCTTTTCCCTGAGAAAGTCAGTTTCTGTGAGCAAACCCTGCCTTAAAATGTAAGTTTCCCATTCAAATGAATTGGAATCTGTAGTTCTCCCCGAGAGGACGGACATCTAAAAATGCCTTCTCCAATCCATTAAGTGTCTACGTAACCCTGTTAGTGAATTTTGACTGCTGTCTTACTTTTGATGTCTTTATTTTCCTTGTTTTGTTTTACATGCTCATGATTTTAGCATTACTACCTTGACACATAAATTAAATTCTGTAACATGACTGCAATGGTTAGAGCTCAATATTCTCTCAAAATCTATTATATGCCTCATGTTGTTTTGGAAACTTGGATACTAAGGTAATGATTTTCAGAGGTCTGTTAAAGCAGGGGTATATTGGTAATTAGCAATGAAGTCAATATGAAGCATCTCTTAATTACTAAACCATTAGTCTGTTCAGTCCATTCTCACTCACTATATCCATTACTATGTCTTGCTTCTGTATTTTTAAGTAGCTGTTAGACACTCCTGTAAAATCCATGTATTAAGAAATAAGTCTATTTCAAATTCACCAGAACAGTGGAATTAATAGAATATTATAGGCTTTGCAGCAAAATCTATTTAGGGGTTTCAACACCCCAATTTTTAAGGTCATGTGTTTTGCACTGATGCTGTGTATTGATCAGAAGCTTCACTAGGCCCTATATGAAATAGACTTTGCATTATAGAAGATTATGAGTTTTGTTCAAGCACCAGTTGGCATTCCCATGATTGATCAGTGGGTTAGATAAGACAAAACTGGTTTAGAACCTCTGAATATAAAACATAGCTGTCATTTGAAGTCTGATGTTATACTGTATGCAAAATTAATAATAACACATAAAGCATCTGGCAATAAATGAGTTTATTGACTTTTGTAGCATGCATTTATCTGCTGCCTTAGTCAGGTGTACCACATGTGGCTCCTACAAGGAACAGAAGATCTTAATGGGAGGAAACAGAATTTAGATTGGCAGGGGGTAGCATGCAGAATTACTGTAATCATGTTGTCAGGCAACGGTTCCATGGGTTGATAAAGGAAAGATGAGAAGCATTTAAAAAAGGGCATTAAATGGATGGTTTCATGCAGCGATATGCCAGAAAATGAGGCTCCTGTTTGTTCTGTCAAGAAGAAGATGTATTGGCCAAAACTATTTTAAATACATTTGGGAGATATATATTAAATATACTGTACATTTCAGCTCTCATGTAAAACAAGAATAGTGTCTTTTTGTAATATAATTCTGTTCACTGATTTCTAACCTTTTGAACTTAGTAAAGCACAAAAGTATCAACTTTCATGTGCCTAGTGTTCCTCCTACTGAAGTGTAAAAAATGAAAAAAGGATTTAGAATTTACAAGACTAATGATTTTTCTAACAGCTCTTGCCCAGGCTGGAAGAACGCTATAGAAAAGTAGAAATAGTCTGATGTAACCCACCCGTCTCATAAGAAGATGCAGAAGAAAGGCAAAGAATCTTTAATAAGAACATGAATGTGAAAAGTGTTATACGTTCTAATTAGCAAAGTTAAATAGATACAGTTCTTCAGGCAAGTTTCTAACACTGGATATGAGTTTAAATATATTTTCCCAGTAGTGTCAGATAAGATTGCATACCTACCAAATATGCAGCATTGTATATGTAGAACCAAATTGTCTTTAGTGTTTATTGAAGAAAATGGAACATGTTTTGTAGTGTCTGGCATATATCAACTATATACCATATACCAGCTAGGCTCCAGGTGGGTTATGTTTTTAGAAAACTAGTAAGCTGCTTTACAAATCCAGACGCCAATTTATCAAAGGTCGAACATGCACATTTTTTTAAAATCTGAATATACTCGAATTATTAATGGGAGGTTATTTAAGAAAAAATGTGAACGTCTCAAACGAATAGTACCACCTCGAAAATTTTAATCAAATTCAAAAAAAATGTGACTGAACTCGAACCAAGTTTTTTCTCTGGAAAAAACTTGAATGTCAGGAAGGCTATTAACATCTTTAAATGGGTCACTGGATCTCTGCCATTGTCTTCTACATGAACTCGCAAGGTTTTAGGTGGCGAATAGTCAAATTCAAATTGTTCCCAGGGTCAAGGTTTGATAAATCTTGAATTTCGAATTTGAATTTACTATTGACCCTTAAAGGGGTTGTTCACCTTTGAGTTAACTTTTAGTATAATGTAGAGAGTGATATTCTGAGACAATTTGCAATTGGTTTTCATTTTTTATTATTTGTGGTTTTATAGTTATTTAGCTTTTTATACAGCAGCTCTCTAGTTTGCAGTGTCAGCAAATTCCCCTAGCAACCCTGCATTGATTTGAATAAGAGACTGGAATATGAATAGGAGAGGGACTGAATAGAATGATAAGTAACGAAAAGTAACAATAACAATACATGTGTAGCCTTACAGAGCATTTGTTTTTAGATGGTATCAGTGACCCCCATTTGAAAGCTTGCAAATCATTAAAAAACTATGAAAAATAAATAATGAAGACCAATTGAAAAGTTTCTTAGAATTTGCCCTTCTAGAATATACTAAAAGTTAACTTGAAGGTGAACCACCCCTTTAATAAATATGCTCCTAAATATGCTTCTTCAGTTCAACTGACAGGTGTGGGAAGTTGTCGGCACATAAACTCTTCCACTAATCCAATCACAATGGCACATTGTAACTCTTCAAGGAGCTAACATCTGAAATTTAAAGAGCTTCTGACGAACCCGCTCGGATTAGTAGCGAAACGTCTTCAATGATTACTCAGCAAGTCCAGTTGTTTTAGAATTACTTATATTAGAAATACTATGACCTGGATGAATGAAAATCTTCATAGTCAAAATTATAATAATATATTACAATCTTTATAATATACCACAGTGTATTATTTTCTTTTGTGCTTCCTTTAAGTGGTTTAAGAACAGACTTCCCCATAATGGTTACAAATTTTCTGGATTTCATTGTGTTTCGCTTTGACAAATAGACATGATCATTGCTCAGTAAAACAGAAGGATTATAAATTACTTTATGAAGGTACACCATTATTGGGGGTGTGTGAGTAATCCCTAGATCAACAGCAATATTCAACCTTTCTTGTTTCTTTCAGTTGTGTCTTATAGTAGTGTTCCTTTATAATTCTGTGTCTGATAAATCAATCATTGACTCCATAAAATCAATAGCTGTATTATTATTCTGTTCATTGTTTCTCTGGTTTATTTTGGACTGCGCAATTGCAATATTTTTCAAAACTCAATACAAAATTAATCCATAAAAATGCAATCAAATATTGACAAATGCAATACAATAATCTAAACATTAGTCTATACATTATTCTATAGATTGGACTAGTGGCCCAAATAAGTTTCTCTATGGATGTTATACATATAGTTGTTCTCAAATAAACATGTGTATTTGTTATGACAGAAAGTCATAAGGGAAATACCTCACATCTGTTAAATCAATATACTGTACCTCAAATGATACAGCATCTCATTACAGTAGCCTGCAGCTCATTAATAGAACGCCCAATTGATAAAATGTATTTGCAATTAATTATATTAATATAACTGGAACACTATTATAGGATAGAAATAAAGCTGGACATCTGAATTTGTTCAGTAACGGGAGCCTTTCCCCATTTAGTCAGATGCATTTCATGCATTCATATAGCTTTTTGCATTGCTTCAGCTGTAGTCTAGTAATGAATTTAGGATGTGGTAAGGCTTATTTATCAAAATCTGAATACTTTGAGTTTTAGTAAACTCATTTTGAAATAATTGCTTGTTTGCCTAACACAACTCTCAATAACTTCTACATGAACTCAGCAGCTCTTCTTGGGCTTAAATTTGAGCCTAATACATCTCTATAATTTGATTTTTGAAAACTGTAATTTGAATTGTAGTAGAAATTAGAATTTTGATAAATCAGCCCCTTAGCATTAGAAACAACTTGCTTCAGCTTATACAAATTTCAAATGTTATTTCCTGCACTGAAACTAACTACAGGCCATATATTTGCTAGACCTTACACAGGTGCTCAACTTGACAGTGAAATAACCCATGCAGTAGAATCGTGTGCTAGTCTCAATTTTGAAAACCAGACTCACAACCTGCATTTTTAACCTGCCTGGCTCAGCCCACAACTATCTAATCCAACAACCCATTAAACTGGAAGTATTGTTGCTGTAACTGGAAGTGACATCATCAAATGGGGTGAGGGCAGAAAAATACATTTTAAAAATCTGTAAAGGAGTAAAACTTGCTATACTTAAGACCCACAACCCACAGACTTACAAACTAAAATGTATACCCGCATGTGAAAGTTCTACCCGCAACCTGCAGGTTACCCTTTTTTGCAGGTAACCCACAGAATGTCCTTAGTCCTTTCCTTGCCAAAGTACATACTACATAATTTGCAAGAAAGGTAGTAGGCTACCAAAAAAAATTGAATCTACAGAATCTAACCTTTTGGGGTATAAGGTTATGTTACAGGTTACTTTACATGTGTAGTAGTGGGTCCTCTCATATATTATTGGTGCTGCTATACCTTTTCATTTGGACTAAGCCCAGAGTTTTTCTCATAACTGACTATGTTATAGGTTAAGTTACAGGAAATGTAACAACATGCTTAAAACAGGAAAATCTATCTGGGGGAAGGGTTAAAGGAATTTTAGCAGTTGTGTGCATGTAATTATTGCTCACATTCCTTTAAAAAGAAATATATTAAGGAAAAATCTTTATCCCAGATGTATGATCACCCATATAACATCAAAACCATAATGTACAAGAGAGGCAAATTAAAAAGGGCATCTGTATTTTCTATGTGAAATCCAACTAGACAACACCATGAGAATGTGCAGGTGTGGAACAAATGAAATCTGATGGCCACGCAGTACCTGGAAGGGTTATGGAATTAACCTAGCTTTGCTGTTCCAGCAGTGTGCTCTATAACCTCAGTAAATGGCACAGCTGTCATAGTTTGGAGCAGGTCTTACTAGTAATTTTTCTACATAAATACAAGGTAAATGCAACTAATTAATTTGCTCAAACTTTGAAAATGGATCACAGGAGTTGATCCAAAGGTATTTTTTTATTTATTAGATATATGTTTTATCACATATCATATAAAAAAAAAACAGATTTTTTTTTGTCATTCTAATGTTAATTTCAAATTGATCCTCTCTTTAGGAGGCAATAGGGTGTACTTTCTTCTATATTTCAAAAATAGAATTTTATATTGTAATTTTAGCCCAGCAGTGATGTAATAAACAATCCCCAAGTGTGATCCCTACATACTGATTAGTGACACAGATGTGTTCACTTGCTATACTGTATGTAATGGTAGTATATCTAAAGACCTCAAAGAGTGATCCATAAAAGTACTTAAAATATGTGTTTGTGTACAGCAAATATCCCTTTTCCCTATAGATGGAACCAGATAAAGGTGGTGTTGTGGCCTTTCTTAACAACAAAAAAAGATGGGGGTGGGGAATCGATTTTAAAATACTAACTGGCAGATGGAAAGGCATCATTGTGATAAAGAATAAACCCATCCAAGACAGACGCCCCAGAGGAAAAAATTATTTACAGTTCATTAGAATTCAGCTTTTTTCAACATTCTGAAAATTCTAATTTCATTTACTATGAACTTTTTGAAGCACATGTTTTGCTGGTGTAACCTTTCCATATAGCACGACACTAAGATGTTAGATTCCATCTGAGCAGCACCTCTGCCAATGCAAAGGTCTACATTTTCAGCTCTCTTGTAGAGCTAGGTCAGGGATGATAGAGATAATTAGAACCCTGGGGGAACAGGCAATTCAGTAGACTGCCTTATGTTTATCCTTCACTTCAAACTAAATATTCAGGAAGAATTGCTAGGTACAAAGTCCTCTGTTTCATTAGTTATGTAATTAAAAGCTCACTGCTTAATTGTCACAGTTGGTTCTTTGCAGATTTCAGGATCTGCCTTCAGAGTGTATACTGTGTACGATTTTCCCAGGATACACATTGTTAGGAACATGGTTAGGAATAAAACAGATTGCTACTGAGACAAGCAAAAAGAGGTAGCTATAAAAGGCTTTCCGTAACTAGGTAATTTTGTTGGCAAAGTAATCCCCTGTGTTACTTTAGAAATATAGTCCTTTAAAACTATTTAGTCACCCTTTCCATCAGTTTTAAATAACATATTAGTCACATAAAACACTGATAAACGATAGTGTGAACAACATATTGTAAGCAAATTCTAGGGAATTTTCTACAAGCCTGCCTTGAATGAATACATCTTTGCCGAATTGTTACACTTTGTATAATTTGTAAACATAAATGTTTTATAGACAATATAAAATAATAATGTATAGTGATGTATAACTGCATTTTTTGAAACAAGATATCAAATACTCTGTCTAGAGTGTAAATTACCCTTTGTAACTGCAATATATATATATATAATATAATATATATATATATATAATAGACAAGAGAAAGACATAATGAAAAGGGATTTGTCGTGTCTCTACATTATAACCAAAAAAAAGATTGCACAACTTTTTCCAGAATTGTTTTCATAAATAAGATGTGTAAAGGTGAGAACATGTATACTGTGTCTAAAGGAACAGTGTCAAAATACTTTAAAGCAATGCCTTTTACTAGGTTACAGGGTATTGCTATAAAAGGCACAAGTCTAGAAACCCAACCTGTTTTTGTTTAATCACCTTACCAGTAAATGTAGATTAATTGTGGACATGGAATACTTGGATGGCTTTAGACTATCTTGTTCATCGTGTGGTGCAAGCACAATGGTTGTGTTTGTAATGTTGCAATATAAAAGAAGTTTTCAGTATATAAGAGGTTCTTCTAGCTTCAACCATCAAGAAACCAATGACATTGTGATGTCAAGGACATCAAAGAAGTCGTCTTTTGTAAGCAATTGAGTCAGTTTACTACATGAACTGCCCCGACTACCCCAAGCATTGTGTTATAGATACACCTGAATCATAAAGTGTTAATATTCTTTATTAGGAATAGTCTGTACAGCTGTGAGTCTTTGAAACTCTCATTTTCTCTGTAGCACAATCTCTGAAGATGATAGCGCAGTCTCTGAAGATGACAAGCTTAAACTCTGTGCTTTTTTAAGCATCAGTGTGTAATTTTGTCATTATGAAATTGCTTCTATTTTAGTGCCAGCAATCCAAATTCCTTACTGCCATGAAGCAACCTGGAGCGGCAATAAGACACAATAGTGAGTGATTATTATGTTGTTATTGACAACACTTTAGGCTGGCATCTGCCAGCTCCACATTTAGATCATCAGTATATATTTGAACTCAGACAAAGCATTTAAATCTTTATTTATCTCATTTAGTTCAGGTGAAAAAAACCCCCCCAACTATTTATCATCATTATTAATACTCCATAAATGAAACAACCAAATTGCTTAATTTAATATGATCATTTGGTGTTTTTACCTATTTGATTCTAAATTTTACATGTGCAACATGATCACTAATCAACAGATGTAATTGGCAGATGGTGCAATATGGTTGTTACCTTTCAAATTATCAATTAAAATCCTTGCCAATTACTAACTAAAAGCAACTGGATCCTCGCCACTGGCAAAACTAAGATCAATATGCTACTCTCAGAATGGAGTGCATACATGTTTGTTAAAGTAGTCGAAGCCATTAGAAACATGTTATAAAATATAGAAAAAAAATTGTTAGAATTTTCCGATTGACATTGCTTGATATTCAATTTAAACTACTTAGTCAGTCTTAATTTTTAGAATTGTAAGCCTATTAGTCTGGCCAGGAAACTGGCCAGACTAATGTACTTCATAAAGGAAAGGTAAATTTGCTATTCAGTATATTCCAGGGATTAGTACAATATTTTATTAATAGTTTTGCATCTCCCAATTATTTTTTTAACAATATATCTCATTTCCCTTGTATGTACTGGTCTCACCCAGTTATAGGTGTAATGGAAATGCAGGTCCCTAATATGACAGTACCACCAATTTTCTGTTGAAACCCTCACATGAGAGTTCTGAAGGTTCCAGAAATACATAATATTTTTCTAAAACAGGGCTCCCTGTTTATGTCTGGAATATATAAGCAATGCTTAAGGCTCCTATGATAATGTCTCATAGAATATGAAATACTGTACCTAAGAAAAATGTACCGTATATAACAGAATATATTATATATTTAAAGCTGAATACTAAATTGATCAGGGTAGCTGTGCCTAACCCCAGCAAGTAAAAGTCCCAAACACCAAAAACTCCCCTCACTGAAATATACATTATTAGGAAGTGTATTGGATAGCTCAATTCAATTTTCTTCTAACTTTTTAGTACCTGATAAATAGCAGCAGTTGTTCACTAAATGTTTACATGTTTAAAATAGTTAATGTACTCACTGATATAGTTGAAAACCACAACCATGTCCTGTACTTTAGGGGGCCCTATGGACACAAAAGCAACATCTGTAAAAGAGGCAATTTCTAATCAAACAAGCCAGGATTGGTGTATACAGACAGGTAGAAGGGCTGGGATCATGAAACTGGTGGTCATAGTAAAATCCGCATGAGATTTTTTTCCTAGTATGTTTAAAATTCTAGAATTTATTTTACCCTGTATATATTGTACCTTATTTTTACAATGCATGTAGATCACTAAACATTACTGTTATGATTACTGCCCACAGAAAAATTGTCATACTAGTAGAATATTAACAGTATGACTGGTTGTTTCAAGTATCCTTACATCTGTAAAAAGTGTGGTATTATGACAAGTAACAAAGGAATGAAATGTTGATCAATCTTTTGAATATGTCAAGAAAAGAAATAAAAAATCCGATAGAGTCCTGACAAAGCAGATACAAATAATGCTTCATTGTGGCACAGTAGGGACACTGAGCAGTAAAAAAAATAGTATGTTTTGCGATCAATACAGGGAATTTGCAATCCTATGTGTGCTCCTCTCTATTTTACTCATGAGATAAACTACAGAAGATCGATCAGCATGCTTTTAATGCATTATACCAGAGAAGTGGATTCATCAACTGTGGTGTTCTATTCTTACATTATTTACTCTGGTCCCTATGTAGTGCTGTTAAGGCAAATGCACTTATAATATCTTTAAAATGTAACAATTAAGTCTATAAACACTCTTAATTGTATGTGTTTAATGTGAAACTGACAGATAAATTAATTGTATGCAAATGTATTCATAGAATCAGGCAAGCTAATCTGTACCCACAGAAGACTTTCCCTCTCATGAGTGCTGCTACACACATCTACCATCATGGCTATGATTCCTGCTCTCCCTCATGAACTGAATCTCTTTAGTATAGAGGATTCTGCCATCTCTAGTCTGATTATTTTCATTTATTAATATAAAATATAAATATTCTGCAGCACTTTTACATCAATTAGTTACATCAGACCCTGTCCCAGTGGAGATTACTATCTAAATTCCCTATTTACTATGGCCAATTTTATTAGGACCCTATTAACCTGTCTGTATCTTTTAAAAGTGTGGGGAAAACCCACCAAAGCACAGGAGAACATACAAGCTCCTTGCAGATGGTGCTGTATATAGAATTGAATCCAGGACCCCAATGCTTCAAGGCAACAGTTCTATCCATTGCATTACCATAGACCTTAACTTCCCCTTTAAGAGATTGCTGAGCAGTGAGAACCTGGAAATGTGCAGCACTTATCTTATCATAATGTTAAATCAAATACATTCTGGAGCAAAAAAATCATGAATTTCCGAAAAGCTAATTTTAGTGCCTTGAGGGCTGACCTTCAGAGCATTGATTGGGGCATTATGTTTTCAGCTAAAAACACAGAACACAAATGGTTGTCATTTAAAATTATATTAAATCATTACTGTTCTCAGTTTATTCCCTTAAGGAGTAAATTTAGAAGCTCTAAGAATCACCCTATGTGGCTTAATATAGAAGTAAAGAAGTTAATAGGAAAGAAGAGAAAAGCATTTAAAAACTACAAAACTGTTGGGACAGAAGCTGCATTTAATGAATATAAACAATATAATTAATGTTGTAAATCCGTAATC
>CM044437.1:78868144-78893207 GCA_024363595.1 Xenopus borealis
ATTTTGCCAAAGTGTTTGATACCGTGCCCCACAAACGGCTTTCTAAACTAAGGTCTGTTGGGCTTAACAAAGTCATACATGGATAGGAAACTGGCTACAGGATCATGTACAGAGGGTTGTTAATGGTACATTCTCTGCTTTCATTAACGACTTAGGGGAGGGTATTGTAAGTAATGTATCTGTGTTTGCAGATGACACAAAGCTATCCAGCCAAATTAATTCCATCCAGAATGCGGCATCCTTGCAACAGGATCTTGACAAACTGGGCAGCTAACTGGCAAATGAAATTCAATGTTGATAAATGTAAAGTCATGCACCTGAAATGTAAAACTATCCAATCCACTTGTACCCTTAATGGGACTGCACTAAGCAAATCCATTATGGAAAATGACCTTGGAGTCTTTGTAGATACTAAACTTGGCTGTAGCAACCAATGCCAGTTAGCAGCATCAAGGGCAAATAAGGTCTTGGGCTGTATTAAAAGGGGCATAGAGTCACAGGAGGAGGGGGTCATTCTTTTTCTTTAAAGAGCATTTGTAAGGTCCTATCTAGAATATGCTGTACAGTTTTGGTCTCCATCACTCAAACAGGAAATTATTGTATTAGAGAGGGTACAGAGAAGGGCAACTAAGCTGGTAAAAGGTATGAGGAAAGACTTTCCAAATTGGGGACACTGTAGAAGAGGTGCTTAAGCGGTGATATGATAACTATGTATGAATATATAAGGGGATCATATAATAATATCTCTAATGCTTTATTTACCAGTAGGTCTTTCCAGCTGACATGAGGTCAACCATTCCGATAAGAAGAAAAGAGGTTCCACCTAAATATTCAGAAAGGTTTTTTACAGTGAGAGCTATGAATATGTGGAATTCTCTCCCTGAATCAGTGGCCTGATACATTAGATTTAAGAAGGGTGTGGATGGCTTTTTAGCAAGTGAGGGAATACAGGGTAATGGGAGATAGCTAATAGTACAAGTTTATCCAGTCACTAGTCCGATTGCCTTTTTGAAGTCAGGAAGGAATTTTTCCCCCCTCTGAGGCAAATTGGAGTGGGTTCAGAGGTTTTTTTTTGCCTTCCTCTGGATCAACTAGCAGTTAGGCAGGTTAAAAAGTGAAAAGGCTGAATTTGATGTATGTGTGTCTTTTTTCAATCTAACTTACTATGTTATTACGTATCTTAACATTAATCCAGATTTATAAAAACAAACAAAGCAATGGTGCATTCAATTTAACTCAAAGCAACACTGCATATCTTATCATCCATATACGTCACTAGCAATGCTCTGCGGTATGCTGTGCTGCAGTGAGCAATTCTCTTTATTATTTTTTCATCCCTTATAAATGTATGCTTCGATTTATATAAGGAAAGAGTACAAACATCACCAATGAGGCCATGATTGTTTCAGTTAGTATATTTACACCTGACTGCTTCTCTAGATCCCTTTTGTTGCCTTTAAAAATGACAAAAATTCACTTAAAATTTAATTTCAACCTTTAAATTTAGCACAGGATGTGTTTATTTCAATGAATTTCAGATAAAGGAATAGTGCTGTCAAATATTCGGAATAACTTTTCTTTCTGTTGCACTTTTTATCTTCAGTAAAAATAGTTCTCGTTGTAAGGAAAGTTTTTGGCCCAGAGGATAAACTAGTTTTCAGAATTGGAGATTAATTTACCCACAACATATTTTTCTGCACATGCACTCTTGCAATCTTGCACCAAATGAATTGCACTCTAAAGCTGGATCCAGTGTTTCCATCACAGTTACACTCATGCATTCAAAAGACAAGTGCAAATTCATTGCAATTTACCAATAAGCATGAAAATTTGAAGACACACTGGTAAATCTTACACACAAAATACTTTGGGGGGGTCTCATAATTACATTGGAATTCTGGTGAATAACACTCTGCTTGGTGAACATGGTGAATTGCATGGGAATTCTGCACCTTACACTTGATACATAAATTAATCATTTTGAGTGCCATAATGAACAGGCCCGGATTTGTGGCAAGGCCACATAGGCCTGGGCCTAGGGCGGCAACATTTTTGGGGCAGCATGCCATTCAGACGCATCTTTGAAGCACTGGGGACTTAATGCTCCCCAGTGCTTCTGTCTCAGTGAGCGTTGCATCGGGCGCTTATGACCCTGTGGCCACAGGGGCAGTTCGACCGGAAGTGGACGGAGCAGGGACCATGCCTCCTTGGGGTGCACAAAACTTGAAATTTGAAAGAGTGCTAAAAGGCCAGGCAGTTAGATGACTATTGCTTTTAACCAATTTCTGATTTATTTTCTTGGAAACTACCACGTAGTTTACTCTGATTACATTCAACTTACATTCATAAAAGAAAATATCCATCAAATTCTATATTGCTTCTTCATCTGATGTAAAGGCAAGCAGTGAAAGGGTAATAGATGGAAAGCAATATTTAATACACTTAAGGAGACAAAACAATTTGAGAAATAACCATGAGTTTTAAGTCAGGCAGTAAAGTGAGAGTTCTCAGTCCATCACCCAGTTCTATAGAATTAGCGTCAGCTTCACAAAGAATGCTCTTCTAAAAGAACTTGACTTGCATTAGGTACTCTATTCAACCATGCTCCATCTCTATAGTATATTACCCACATGATTCCTATACACATGAATGAAATGACTGGTTGCATAACATCTAACTGTTTTTCAGCATCTGAGATCCTCTACATGATTTGCAATTAATGAAGGCAAAACTGGAGCTGTTTTCTTTTGCAGTAGGAAACAAGCTGAGCAGGCATTTTCTTTTCTCTGTTTCCTATTAAAACAGAAACACTAAAGCATTTTTACTGAAGGATAAGTTGTGCTTCACTGTACATAAACAAATGATAATCACCTGGGAAAACAAGGGCAGCCTTTGGCAACATCATTCTGTTTTCCATTATACATTACCTTGAGGAAAGTGTGGATGTACATTAATTAACAGGATGGATTAGTGGTGATAAACTTGTAACCCATTTATTTACTTACAATATTTAATTTCCCTCCAGTATTTTAATGCAAAAAATATAGGTAGATATAGAACAAAATAACGTTTTAATGTAACTGAATATCTATAATCTATCTATCTATCATAAATCTATCATCTTTCTGTCATTTTTACTTTTGGAATACTTTAAGGACATGTTTAAAGCCCAAAGCACTGTAAAGTAAATATAGATTCATATGATTTCATCTTATATGTGTTGGAGCCATACTCCTGAACCAGTATCCAGAAAGTTTCAAATTACGAGAATGCCATTTTAAAAAGATTCTTTCTAATGATTTCCTTTCGATCTGTAATAATAAAACAGTCATTTTTATTTAATGTTTTAGGGACTGATGTGAATAACGTAATATCTCCTTCCCATTGACTTTAAAAATTACAATTTTATGCAGCGATGAGTTTGCTTATCACTAATAATAATATTAGCAGGTGGATTCCTCATCTAAATAACACCACTCACATACCTCAAGCCCATAGTTGATACCTTACCCTAAACCTCTGATTTAACCTTTCTAAATTAACATAGACATTAGTTCATAAAATGCATCTACAATATTGATAGAATTAACCTAATTATACATAATTCTTCATTCATAAAACTCAACCCAATCCAGTTAATTTTGGATATGCCAGCTATGATCCTATTTATGATACTTTTGCCTAGCACTGCATTTATTATTATTATTATTATTATTATTATTAATAACATGTATTTATATACCTCCAACATATTTCATAGCACTGTAAAATAAATGTGTTAAACAACTAAATTGCATGAAATATATACATAAAACATATAGAGTTAGTTATCACAGTCAATACTGGTACAAAAGGTGAGGAAGGACCTATGCAGAAAGAGCTTACAATCTAAGGGGAAAGGAATAATACACAAGTTGAGGGAGTGGGCAAAGTCAGAATTAAGTGGGGGAGAGATGTGTTACTTTATGTGGTATTGCATTTCGTAGTTAAGCAGAGTGACGGTAGGATTCTCTAAATTATTGCATTTTAAGAGATTTTTTGAAAGCAGAAAGTTGGGAAAAATTCAGACAGATCGTGAGAATTCCAGAGGAGGGGTGCAGCCCTTGCAAAGTTTTGAATGAGAGCATGTGAAAAGGTAATGAGAGAAATGTTAAGTAACAGGCCAGTAGAGAAGCATAGTAAGCAGTTGGGTGAGTATAAAGAGATGAGTTCAGAGATGTAGAATGGGGCAGAGATTGGCAGAATGGCATGGCAGAGGAGGAGCGGTTGCTGCGGTGTATAAGCCTTGCTGCAGTTTTCATTATGGACTGGAGAGGTGGCAGTCTCTGGGGGTGAAGGCCAATTCAAATAGAGTTACAATAGTCTAGACGTGATATGACAAGAGAGTGAATTAGAATTTTGGCCACATCTTGGGTAATAATCATATTTTGGATATTTTCCTTAGGAAGAAGTGACATGATTTAATAAGTGACTGGATATCAGGAGTGAATGACAGGGCAGAATCTAGGATAACCCCAAGTCACCGTGCCTGGGGAGACGGAAACCCATAACAAGAATATACAACCACCTACTGTATACAGGTTTGCCAAGTGTACTATTTGGCAACACCATTGTCAGTCGTGCCCATCTGTATTTAAACCTATTTCAGTTAGTGAATATCATTTAGTTTTTCTCCACCATTAATGTTGTTTTCATAAATTTTGGCAATAATCTGATTTTATACGTTGTCCAGACTGACATTGCAATTGTAAGTCTTGTTCTTGTGTATTTCGTTGCACATTAAATTTATAATTTATTTATATACAGCCCTCACAATTTGTAAAAACCCATCATGATTTTGAATTAGCCATGCACAAAGCAGTCCATGTCTACAAACTTGCATGTGGGAGACCAATTATTTTAAATTATCAAAATCTGCATATATAAAGCATCCACTGTAGGTATAAATATTCATTTGATTGAGAAATTTTTCCTACTACTGCATGGATTGCTTGAAATATTTATCCTAGCTTGAAATTTGGCCTTCAAAATTTAAACTGGCCTATGTGTGTTGGTTAATGGATTGCAACTGATCAGATGCAACAAGACTGTAATTTGTATAACTTGCTTTTACAACGCTTCACTACATAAGTCCTGGCTCAGCCCTCAGCCCAGTCTCTCTGGCAAAACATTTATGCTCTATCAGCTTTTGGGAGGTATCAGCAAAATCTGCAACCTTTTCAATAAATTGAGATGTGCCCTGTGCATAAAGAAAAAGTGGAAACTACAAACTTTCATACCAAATTTCTTAATCATTTATACTATATACTAAAAAAAACAGGTAAGGGAATAATAGACAGGTAAAATGATTTTCCCCTTTCTCCTGTTTAACTGGGAAGGATTCTAAAAATTCCACATTGTATAAATGAATTAAGAAGACAGGGAAAATTCTAAAACATGATTTGTATAGGAACTTTATTTTGCCACCTACTGGATTATGTGGCAGTAATGATGAGGGGCGGGGGGGGGGCTTCCTGCATTGGGATGTGATGCACAATTAGTAACCTGTGAGATGGAAAGTATAGCTGTATGACCTGTTGACCTGTTGCCTCTCACACTGGTCAAAATGGGTGGTTAAATTATTTTGAAAATCCCAATTTAACTCCCTAAATATCTTGCTTACCCCATCCTCTTTCCATTGAGGCACATTAAATAAAAAGTGTTGGGGTTAGTAGCCACTGTGCCCATACAACCTAGCTTAATTCTAATGTTTAAGTTCTCAAAAAGGCACTGAAAATTTACTCCTAATATCTCTCACACATTTCTTGCCCTGCACCCCATCTGACCTGTTTCCCATAACACAAGTAAAATTCTGCAATCTGCAACACAGATCCTCTATGTCCTCTTCCAGCATGTAGCCTAAATCCCCTATTTTTACACAACTGTGCATACTCGCTCCTGCTGTTGGAGCAGATCTTGATGGTCACTTGCACCTAGTTAATGCAAGGCTATTCCTTTTAGTTCATTTTATTAGGCATACCCCTGTTAGAAGATACATTCCTGCCTATATGGCCACTTCACAAAAGGGAGAAAAAACCTTCAGGAATAGAATATTGGGGTAATGTAATAAAAGGCACTAAGTTTGCCCAGGGGCAAAAACCCATAGCGACCAATCAGCAGATAGAATTTACTAGTCACCTGTTTAAATGCAAACATCTTATTGGTTGCCCTGGGTTACTGCCCCTGGGCAAACTTACTGTCTTATATTACATAAAGGGGATACGAGTCTTAAAATTACATCTCTCTGAGAGATTTGGCCACAAAAGGGCTTCTACCACATTTATGTATGCAATCAACAAAAATTAGATTTGTTGTATATCAAAGCTATATACAGTATATAGTTGCTACTTTAACCTTTAAATACATGATAATGAAAAGGTGGTTGGACCTTATATTTATATTGCATCAGTTGAGTACTGAGAAAGAAGTAATGACAGATTATAATGCAGATAGGTTGCACATATGATTTAAATGTCAGCACATTTACATTTTGCACCAGGCTGAATAAGGAATAAGTTCAATTAAAATAAACAATTTCAGTTGGCTATAGAAATAAGTAAACCACCATGGAGATGGACCTTCCGTGTACTCTCTTGGCATTTCTGCTTATTAAAGTTAGTTAAAACTGCAGCAATATTTCATCTTGATGAATATGTAAAGGTCTAGCAGTTAATTTACATTGTGTTATAAACATGTGATGACTGTCCTTTTACAATCCTCAAAAACAGAAAAAAATATATTTCTACTACAAACATGTCAGGTGCTTCAATGCCATTACTGAGAGACCCAAATAAATGACATTGTTTTATCAAATGGTGCAAACATGATTTTATTATTGCTTTGAACCTTAAATCATTGCCTCTTTCAGACCATTAGAAATCCAGTAAGAGAGGGCTCTCAAGTAGACTGATATAGAGATGAGCAAATCATCCATGAATCACAGTGAATCAGAGGCAATTCAGAATCATTTAAACTGCAAATTGGTTGTGAATGGACATGAAATATTTTGAAAGCAGTGCTTTGCATAGCAAATTGTCTGTGTTAATACAAGACTTTGTTAATCACTAAGTACAAGGCCTCCCAGATCAGGTCCATACATGTATCTACCTCATTTCTGTACATAACACACAGATGCTAGATGCTAGATGCCATTGTTAAAGTAACAGTAACACTTTTTGACTAAAGGAAGGAGTCAATCACAAATAGCAAAATTTTAGCTCCATTAAGCATTTTTAAATAATAAAACAGAGCTGCAAAATCAAAATCAATACAAAAAGAGAAAGAGATCCTCTGGACTCATCCATGTCACAATATTAATCTACAAATGCCCACTCCTGTAAACAACACAGATAGTTTGTGCTTGTATTAAAATAATTCAAAGCTGTCCAACCATAAAAAATATATCCCTGGTCTGGTCAGCCCTGCTCTATCTGTTATTGTTACCCTATGAAATCACTCCAAATCCTCTTCTAACATTAATTGAGCAAATCAAACCGCCTTGCACTCATTAGTCTTTAATACTCTGTTACCATCTTACTTTCGAAATCCACAACAAGCACCATTTAACTAAATATCAATGCAGGCTTTTTATTTTCCTTAAATTTCATATGAACATACCTAAGCCCAAACTAAGCAAAATAATAGACTGTGTGTGTGTGTGTGGAGGGGGGGGGGGGTAATGTAAAGAAAGGAAGAAAAGTGCATGATGTAGTGATTGCTATACTAGTGACATAGAAAAGGGTTTTACACACGGGAGCTTTCATAAGTTCATAAAGGAACATATGTTTAAAAGAAATAACTAATTTGTGGTTTGTGTTAATTGTGAAATAGATTTATTTATATAGATTTAAATTCCCTCTGCCCATCCCCAAGCCAAAATCAGATATTTTTCCAGATTTAGAAAGAAATATCATGCTCAGTTTTGTATCACATGCTCATAATAATTTTTGTATCAGTGCAGCATTATTTCTATTATATTGTTTCAAGCTTTTATAGCACAATTAAATGTTAACCATAAAGCAAGGAGTAGTCAAGTATGCTTATGTAGATACAATGAGGCAATTTGTCATTATTACAAGCAACAAACATATGGCTATCTCCAGCTGTGAAATACTGTATATTCACACAGTATGACAGATTGACGATGTTCCCTGACATTCAGGTCCATGCAGCAACAAAATTTTTCACACACTAAAAAGCCCTAACTCCTCATCAGCTCTTGCAGTCTCCATAAATTGCCTTTGTGAATACTTAACACATAGATTACAACATCAAATGCTTCCTTATTCATGAAGAGGAATCAAGTATTTTTAGTTTGCACTCTGGATAATTGCAGAAGAAAAGTGTTGCAGGTGTATGCTCCTCTAGGAATTGTGGAACATTGCCTGCATGAAATTGTTGCAGCTCAATTATTGGTGTGAAGCAATTCATAGAGATGAAGGAAGATTGGTTTTTTAAATGTCTGTGTTTCGTAATTACATGGGTAATTTAATTAAATTATTCTATTTATTTAGTTATAAATGGAACATCCAATGAATTTTGTGGCTTATTTTTTGACAAATCAAGGTCCCTTGATTATACTATCATGCTCAAGTTTTTCTTTTCACATGTAAAATTGATTATTTATTCTCCATGTCATAACTGTGCCAAACTCCACTGTGCCTTTTCCATTTCTGCTGAAGCTGTGATCTCAGCTTTGTGGTCTGTCATAGACCTTATTGTCTGTGGCTCCACCCTCAAACCTACCATAACAGCTTCAGCAAAAGCTGGAGAAGACATGGAAGAGTCTAAAATAAGTGGGTAATATATATATATATATATATATATATATATATATATATATATATATATATATATTTATATATATATATATATATATGATTAGTGATGGGCGAATCTCCCGAGATTCGCTTCGCCGAAAAATTCGCCAGAAAGACGAGTCGCGAGTCGCGAAAGCGAAATTTCTCTGGCGATTCGTGAATTTATTCGCCAGCGGCGAATCGCGGGAATTCGCCCCTGGCGAATAAATTCGCCCATCACTATATATGATCTAATAAAAGTAAAATACTAATTTAAAAACCCCGGTGTGCTTCAGCATCATTCCTGGATATATATACTTTTTTCTGAATTGCACCCGGGTCATTGGCTTAGTCAGTGTGTGCCATAGCCTTCATTACGTCTATATATATATATTAGTGTTATTAATGCAATTATACAGTACATATTACTAGTGCATGTAATATTGAAAATATATCCAGACCCTTTATTTTCCCTAGACTACTCAGAGACTGGGAAGAACATACCAATGCCATGCAAATAATCCCATAAACAGTGCATAAACTAAGGCCCCCCCCCCCACACTGCAAGGTAGTTATTCCAACTACAGCAGCACAGTATTTTTAAGTCAGAATTTTTAATTTGCTGAGGCCTGCTCAAAGTAGTCAGATTTGTGAAAATCAGAATACCCGAGGAATATGATTTCTTTACTCTGTATGGAGCTACTGTATTTGAATTGTAATCAATATCGGTTTGCAATGTCCAGTCCATGCAAAATTCACCCTGTCAGGTTTCATTTTTATTTTTGAAATGTTTTATGAAATTCTTTTTAAGAGGGTAGAATATAATGTCTATACTGCATTTACAGGTTCAACATGCATTGTGTTAGTAATGAAGTCTTTCAGATCCTAACACTGAATGTGATACAAAGTGAAATTGCACTATGTTATAAAAAAGCTTTTAATTTATGTATGAATATAAATATATGAAAATCAAGTTAATATATAACTGAAACTGATTTAAGAGATAAATGATAACCCACTCTTTAACAGAATAGTTTCTATGGAAACAGAGAAGGCAATTTCATTGACATATGTACACTTCCAAAAATCCTGCCATGTTTACTACCTATACTTCTATTTAATAAATAATATAAAATATAGCTGGCTGAGAATCATTTTTCATCTTCTTTTTTGCTAATGTGAAATTATTAAAAGTTGTTGTGACCATCAAACTGTAGAAGTCACAGAAGGCAGTTCTGTTTTGGTTTTCCCAACACCTTTTCTTTTTTCCTCCCAGATTTAAGGGGTCATTTAATGTTGTATCAGGTGCAAAAACACACTAAGGGGTGCAAATGTGTGGCCCTTAGAGTCTGTGCTCTGCACTGTACTGTTTTTTTTCCTGCACAAGTTCACCACTGGTCGGCATATGGCAGCCCTGTAATGTTTGTGGAGTGTTGGCTTGTTTGTCTGTCTCTCACCCCTGCTAAGTCTTTTGTTCTTTGGGCACATTTAATGTACCCAAAACACAGACTAGACAGAGTACATCTTTAAAGTGGTTGTTCACCTTTGGGACAATAAAGCTAGTTTAAAAGCCCATGTCATAAAAAACGTTTTTGTCATTTATCTTTATTACCTAAAATGTTTGCTTTCAGAGATACATACCATAGAAGCTATGGATCATCTCTGCCAAAGCTCTCTCAGTTCTCTTCTGTGTTTTGGGATCGCTGACACTGTGAAAAAAAACAAAAAACAGCAGGTTGCCATATAAGGAAGTTGACTCTGTACAGGACATGCTAGCTCTCTCTCCTACTTCATTTGCATATCTTCAATTCCATTGGCTGGCAAGATTAAGCCAATCGGATCTACAATATGCAAATGAAGCAGGAGAGAGCGATAGCATGCTCTGTGCAGGTTCCATCCTCAACTTCCTTATATGGCAACCTGTCGTTTTTACACAGAGCCTGTCCCACAATCTATAATTCATAGGAGAGAGAACTGATAGATTTTGCAGAGATGATCAGCTTCTATGGTATGTATCTCTGAAATCAGTAATTTTAAGGAATAAAGATACATTACAAAAATGTTTTTTATGACATGGGCTTTTAAACTAGCTTTATTGTCCCAAAGGTGAACAACCTCTTTAAAGGACAGCAAAGCAATATCCTACTTTGAAATTCTCCATTAGTATAAGTTATAACTAGAACCACTTTTTTTATTATTTTGTTCTAGTTCTTCTAAAATTAGCACCAGAAATGTTTTACTGTTCTCCATTTACCCGGCTGCCATTTTGCCAACACGTACATCTTGGCCATCTGTTCCTAGACTGGTTCAGTGTACCAGTCTTCAAATGTGCATGATTAGATCTGACAGGGGGAAAGAGCAATCAAGTACATGGATGAATTCAATAACCCTCATTTAAAAGCTGGAAAGAGTCAGAAGACGAAAGCAATTAATTCAAAATTTATAAAAAAGAATTAATGAAGACCAACTGAAAAGTTGCTCAGAGTTAGCTACAACATGCTAAAAGTTAACTCAAGGTTGAACCATCTCTTTAATAATACAATTCTAAAAATGTAATAGGAAGTGGGTGAGTTGTTCGGTAATAAACTCTAATCTCACATTTTATTTGTATTTATGGATCTGAGAAATATGATCTTCAAGTGTGATCATTGACAACTTTACGTCAGCAACATTTCCAATCCTGATAGTTTCCTAAAGACAGAAATGCTAGAAAGTGGTTGAAGTGGTTTTAAGCCTTTGTGTGGGTCCTTCTGGTGGCAGCCTGTGGGTCAGAGATAGCTCACTCATGGCTGACATGGAGTCATGAAGGAAAGCAAAATTACAGTACTTTATGAGTAATTAGTATTAATGATAGGACTGTTTACTCTTCTTTGTGCCTACAGGTGCTGCTATTTGATTACCACAAATAAAACACACAGAGGGACTTACATTCTGGCATCTACAAGTTTTTATTTATGATCATTATAGAATAAAGCATCACATATTAATGTGGATGAAAGATCCCTGCTAAAAGACTATAAAGTATTGAAAGATCATAGATGGACCAATAGTTTCAGTAACAGAACTACAGAACTACGTTTGCATTTAAATATGCAAGCAGTCTTATTCCCCACTGATTATAAGATCATTAGGACAAAGACCCTCCATGATATTGAATTGCTATTGCATTTGTAATGCATCTTTCTGTATTCTAGTATCTCTTTATTGACTATATATAATATAACCTATTTGGCTGTCTTGATAAATAAACATATGCATACATACATACTGCACATACAGTGGTGTGAAAAACTATTTGCCCCCTTCCTGTTTTCTTATTCTTTTGCATGTTTGTCACACAAAATGTTTCTGATCATCAAACACATTTAACTATTAGTCAAAGATAACACAAGTAAACACAAAATGCAGTTTTTAAATGAGGGTTTTTATTATTTAGGGAGAAACAAAATCCAAACCTGTGTGAAAAAGTAATTGCCCCCTGAACCTAATAACTTGTTGGGCCACCCTTAGCAGCAATAACTGCAATCAAGCATTTGCGATAACTTGCAACGAGTCTTTTACAGCGCTCTGGAGGAATTTTGGCTCACTCATCTTTGCAGAATTGTTGTAATTCAGCTTTATTTGAGGGTTTTCTAGCATGAACCGCCTTTCTAAGGTCATGCCACAACATCTCAATAGGATTCAGGTCAGGACTTTGACTAGGCCACTCCAAAGTCTTCATTTTGTTTTTCTTCAGCCATTCAGAGGTGGATTTGCTGGTGTGTTTTGGGTCATTGTCCTGCTGCAGCACCCAAGATCGCTTCAGCTTGAGTTGATGGCCGGACATTCTCCTTCAGGATTTTTTGGTAGACAGTAGAATTCATGGTTCCATCTATCACAGCAAGCCTTCCAGGTCCTGAAGCAGCAAAACAACCCCAGACCATCACACTACCACCACCATATTTTACTGTTGGTATGATGTTCTTTTTCTGAAATGCTGTGTTACTTTTACGCCAGATGTAACGGGACGCGCACCTTCCAAAAAGTTCAACTTTTGTCTCGTCGGTCCACAAGGTATTTTCCCAAAAATCTTGGCAATCATTGAGATGTTTTTTAGCAAAATTGAGACGAGCCTTAATGTTCTTTTTGCTTAAAAGTGGTTTGCGCCTTGGAAATCTGCCATGCAGGCCGTTTTTGCCAAGTCTCTTTCTTATGGTGGAGTCGTGAACACTGACCTTATTTGAGGCAAGTGAGGCCTGCAGTTCTTTAGATGTTGTCCTGGGGTCTTTTGTGGCCTCTTGGATGAGTTGTCTCTGCGCTCTTGGGGTAATTTTGGTTGGCCGGCCACTCCTGGGAAGGTTCACCACTGTTCCATGTTTTTGCCATTTGTGGATAATGGCTCTCACTGTGGTTCGCTGGAGTCCCAAAGCTTTAGAAATGGCTTTATAACCTTTACCAGACTGATAGATCTCAATTACTTTTGTTCTTAGTTATTTTTAACAAGGGGGGCAATCACTTTTTCACACAGGCCCATGTAGATTTGGAGTTTTTTTTCTCCCTTAATAATGTAAACCTTCATTTAAAAACTGCATTTTGTGTTCAATTATGTTATCTTTGACTAATAGTTAACGGTTTTTGATGAGCAGAAACATTTAAGTGTGACAAACATGCAAAAGCATAAGAAATCAGGAAGGGGGCAAATAGTTTTTCACACCACTTTATATCACATATATAACACCTTGCACTATAATTTATGATTAGAGAATCACACCTCTAGAGGAGTGGGGCTGTGGTGCTGATGTCCTAAGTTCCTTTCCAACCAGGGCTCCATCAGCAGGTAGTTTGTAAGTTCTTCCTGTCCTTTCATGGAGTTTCTCTCTGGGTACTCCCACACTCCAAAAACATAGAAGTGGGTTAATTGGTTCCTGATTTGTCTGTGTCATGTGTAAATGTGATAGGGATCTAAGCTTTTAGCTCCACCAGGGCAGGGACTCATGTGAATAATGTATAATCTCTGTAAAGTGCTATGGAATGTGTAGATGCTATATAAATGAATAATAATAAAATCATGTGTATAGTTACTCTAACCCTTGCTCTGTCTCATTTCTGATAAACTATGAACCTGAGATTCTGGAATTGAAATAGTATGCAAATTGTCCAAATTATTCTTTTTTTTTTTTGCATTCTGTTCTTGCTGTCTGCTAGAGAAATAAAAAACCTTGGAGACTGCCACTTTCTCTTAAATGGATTCTTTTAGTATGCTGACTTACAGGATTGATTTTAATTTACATTATAAAAGGTCAGAATAATAATATCTTTCTATAGGAATTTCATTTCCAAAGACTTAAGCTTTCTATTTCATTTATAACTGATCATAAGTTTGGCAGTACACCTAGTTCTTTAGACTTTCTTTTTTCTTCATAAACCTTGTGTGATTTAAAGAGCCCTTTTTTTATTTTTATTTAAAATACCTACAAAGCACTTTACAAACATTCTTTAGGAGTTGCCCATTGTATGTTATAGGGCAACTCTTTTGCTTTTGATTTAAGAATGTTGGTTCTAAAGGGCAATTTTAAAACAGATAGTGATAGAAAAGTGTGGGAATACAAATTAATGGTACTTCAATTCTCTGGAGAAGGGACTAAACCTGGGACTTGGATTTATGGCTAATTACGTGGTCTAAGAAAGAACTGCGCCAGGTCAGAATTACCAACATGTCTGGATCTGGACTAAGAGATTATATGGAATTCCTTTGACTCTACACTCCAATAATTCAGCCCTAATTTATACTCAGCCTATTTGACCCACAATATTTTGTACTTTAGCTGCTTGTCTCTTGCAGATCCCCTTGTAAATGACTTTGGCACCTTACACATAGATTGATATTCCTTTTTGTTGGTGATTTGACCTATGAGCTGAATGCTGTATATATACCAGAGAACACCACCGCTTTATTGTAATTAGCTTGAAAAAGGAACTAAAATGTTCTGAAAGCTTGCTATGATTATATTAGTTAGCCAATAAATGTATCACCTTTATACCACTTTGTTATTTTTTATTTCAATAGGGTTGCCCTATAACATTTTTACTGGCTAACTTTATATCTAACCTGCAGAAAAAGTATATTATTCCTTATGACAAATAAGCAGCAGATTTATTAAAGGGCCGAAGTGAAAATTGGAATTCAATTTTTCTTTTTTATTTTGGTCAAAACTTTCAAATTCAAATTGTGAATTATGCAAACTGGATTCGAGTTTTCATTCAAATTTCAATATTTATCATACTCTGGCCCTTTAAGAACTTGAACTCTGGTCCAGAGATCAATTTGGTAATGTTTGCAACCTTCCTGAACCAAGTTTTTTTTAATTTGATTCAAGTTTTTCTAATTCTAATCAAATTGGATTAAAATTTTCGAGTCTATTCAATTCTTCCAAGCTGAGAAAATTCAATTTTACTATTACATTTTGAATGGTTGAACTTCGAGTTTATGGGTAAAAACTCACATGAATTTCGACTCTAAGGGGCAGATTTAAAAAAAATTTGAAACTCGACTCGTATCAATAAAAGGAAAGTAAAATCCTTTGAATTCAACTATCGAATTCGAAGGATTTTACCGCAATTCGATCGATCAAATTTTTTTTATTCGATCAAAACGAATGATTCCCAATTCGGTAGCTTGGTTCTGGCGAAGTAGGTGATCGAATAAAAGTAATTATACCATTGAATAGTCGAATATACGAATAAAATTTTATTCGAATATTTGAATAATTCGAATTCAAATATTCGATGGTCGAATTTGCCTAATTTGCATATTTGAAGATTCTAATTCGAATTTAAATTAAACCCTAACCCTATGGGGCAGATCTACTATTGGTCGAATTTTAAATATAAAAAAATTTGAAATTCGACGAAGGGAACAGCGGGGAGGTAAAAAAGTTGAATTCGAAAGATTTTACCGCAAATCGATCAATAGAATTTTTTATATTCGATCTTAGGGAAGGAACCCCATTTCGGTAGCTTTAATCTGGCGAAGTAGGTGGTCGAATTAAAATTTAAAAGGGAAGTATTCGACCATCGAATTTTCGAATATTCGAATTAAATGTTATGCGAATATTTGAATCAATCGAATTTGAATATTCGATGGTCGAATTTGCCTAATCTGCATATTCGAATATTCGAATTTGATAGAAATTCGATCGAACTTCGATTTTTATGATGAATTCAAGGTGAATTTAGTAAATCTGCCCCATAGGGTCAAAAAAATTCGAAATTCAACCAGGGAATAGTGGGGGAATAGTGTGGAATTTAAAAAATTTGAATTTGAATTTTGAATTTGATCGATCGAATGTTCGAATAGGGAAATTCGATCGAATTCGATTAGAATTCGAATCGATTTTTCAAACGATTTTTAAATGATCGATTGAATTTTTCTAATTTGATCTTAGGGAATGATCCCCATTTCGGTAGGTTAAATCTGGCGAAGCAGGTGATCGAATTTAAATTTAAAGGGGAACTATTCGACCATCGAATTTTCGAATATTCGAATAAAATTAAATTCGACTATTCGAATCATTCAATTCGATGGTCGAATTTTGTCAAATTTGCCTAATTTGCATATTCTAAATTCAAATTAGAATCTTTTTGAAAATTTGATCGAATATTCGAATCCTTCATGTGAATACATGTTAATTTAGTAAATCTGCCCCTACTGTATGTGTTAGTACAATTTTATTGTTTTTATAACATAATGCAGAATTTCTTTACTATAAAGAATGTGCTGTGATGCAAAACATTTTGAATGTTGAAGTATGTAACTTTGTAGCCTGTTGGGTAAGGTCATTATCTAATTTTTTTTCTCACCCACTTCGTTTTTCATTGACTCATTTCTTTCATAAATCAAGTCCTGATTTTGCACTTTTTAGTTTCATTCCTTTGTCACGGTTTTATCTTAGTGACAGATTTACTATTGGTCAAATTTTGGAATTTTTTTTTAGAAATTTGACCATCTAATTTTTTTGTGGAGGTCCCCGCTGTAGGCTACAATGGCAATTCTGCAGCTTTAAAGAGATTCTGACACCTGAAGTCAAACTCTTTTTTACCTCTATTATAATAACTGGCTTTGAAAGCTACTTCTAACTTTGCCATAAGGTATTTGCATGATGCTTTTACATTACCTGTCTGATCCCCCATGTTACTGTATGAGGGGGCTGCCATATTTGTGCACCCGGCATCTGTTATCATTACAAACTGTAACTAACAGACTGAGGTGGGACTGTTAGGTTGGCAAAGTAAGAGTGTCAGGGTGTCAGAGAGTCAGGCTTAGGAAATCCAACTAACAATTATATACAAAAACAAACCTCTCAGCAAAAAATGATCAACATGACCTATAGGTAACAATTAATGTACATTCATATGTTAAATTTCATTTTTTAGTGTCAGTATCACTTTAAGGTGGCAAATAGTCGAATTTGAAATTTTTCAAGAGACAGTACTTCGTAATTTGAATTTTTGAAATTTTTCAATTCATATCGAATTTTGAACTATTCGATAGTCAAAGTAGCCCAAAATTACTTCAAAATTTAAATTTAAAAAATTACAGTTTTATTCGAAAATTCACTTCGACCCTTAGGGGCACATTTATTAAAGGTCAAAGTGAAAATTCGAATGTACTTGCCCTTTAAAAATCCTTTGACTTCGACTATTCGCCAGCTTAAAGCTGCCGAATTGCCTTTTTAGCCTATGCGGGACCTCATAGAACCTGTTCAGTCGAATTGAACGATTCCAATGATTTTTTATTTGATCGAAAATTGACCTATTCGAGAAATAGGGTCGAATTTCGAAGTTTTTTTACTTATAAAATTCGGCCCTTAGTAAATCTGCCCCTTAGTAAATCTGCCCTTAGTGTAGAGTTTTAACTGGTAGAAAGCATGTGTTGATGTCTTCTGTTCCATCTGAAAATATGTCAAACTTGGTAAACTTTGCTACCATTTGAGTCATCTATCATAATAATGCTACCACTTAATATTATATGTTCCTGATAAAAATAAATTATAAATACATAAAAAAATTTAAAATATATTTAAAGATTGAAAACTACTTAGGCAATGTATTACAAATAGATTAGCCACAATAGAGAAAGCTAAAAAGCTATATTTATACTGTGGATTGCTTAACCATACCTTAGTAAACAGCTCTACAAACTCTGTATGTTTAGGATAGCAGCTGACATAGTAGCTTGATGTGACATAATTTCCTGCCTGAGTCTCTCCCTGCTCCATCACAGCTTTGACCTCAGATTACAGCAGGGAGGAGAGGAGAGATGGTGAAAAGGGAGGGGGAGAGGAGCAAACTGAGCATGCTCAAGCCCTGTAGTTTTAAGTTGAATGAATGAAGTCTAATACAGAAGCCCATGAAGGAAAGATTTGCAGTGTTTTTTTTTTTATAGGGAGCAGCATTACTTTGAGGGTTGACTGGTGTATTTATATAGATCTTTCTGATAAAATCATAAAATGTTACTCACTATTATAGTAAACCATAAAAGCCTATATGTAATGCTAGTCTAATGGACTAACTTTGACTAAGTGTAGTAACCCGCAGCAACCATTAATATGTTTGCATTTAAACAAGGTACAGTACAGAATGGCATTGCTAAGTGGCTGCTTATATTAAATACTTTTGCAAGTGTTTAAAGAAAATGTGTATGTTTATAGCTCAGAATCCAGAATAAGAGATCATCTATAATTAGCTTTAGGTAATAGATAAACTGTTGGTGGTCCAATTTTCCCATTTGAATATATCCAGCATCCTCAGCTTTACACTGGGGGGCAGATTTACTATTGGTCAAATTTCGAATTAAAAAAAAAAAATTTAAAAAACCATGGGAATAGTATGTGAAGTAAAATCCTTCGAATTTAAATATCAAATTCTAAGGATTTTACCGCAATTCGATTGGTCGCACGATTCGAATGATTTTTTTCAATCAATCAAATTTTTTTATTCAATCAAAAATAATGATACCCAATTAGGTAGCTTTGATCTGGTGAACTAGGTGGTCAAATAAAAATTTAAAGGGGAAGTACTTCGACCATCGAATAGTCGAATAGTCGTATAAAATTAAATTTGAATATTCGAATCATTCGATTTTGCCTAATTTGCATATACGAAGATTCAAATTCGAATGTTTTTGAAATTCGATCAAACTTCGAATTCTTCATGTGAATTTAGTAAATCTGCCCCTGAGATTTAGAACTATTCATAGTACTGATTCAACTTACAAAACATATTATCTTTTTTCTTCCCTCTTGAGTCTGTACTCTTGAGTCTGTTTCCTCTGTTGAGTCTATCAAGAAATAACCTATGACTCCATTTATTCCAGGCAAGCAATACTTCACTTCTTAAATGCTAATTCTGCATTTTGCATTTCACATACATAGGAATATGAAATAAAAATATCAGCAAGGCCAATAAAAACATTTACAAAGACATAGCAAAGACATTTTTTGTTTGTTCATGCAAAACAAAATATGGAGCAGTAATTATAGAAGCAAATACCATTGTGCTGGGTAACATGTATTCATGGGAAATCACCTATGGATTGCCAATTTTGCGCCCGGTAATAATTTAAAATAGCTAAACATTTTGGCTAACCAATGTGGTTCTGTGTGTTGGTGGGGACATGTTAAGGCAAGTGTAGTCTGGTTAATTCAATACTACCTATTGAAGGACAAATGTTTCTGATACTCTTTATTATTTACTGTCTGTAATATTTTTGTAACTAGGAACTGAGTATCTGTTTCATTAAAAACTTTACCTACAATATAAATACTTAAGCAACAGAAAGTTTATATTATATTATGGGGGTTTTGCAAGTTTTATTCTACCTTGAATAAACTTACAACTCTAATGTTTCCTTATATTCTGAATGCAAGAAAATGCAGTCAGGGGATAAACTGAAATACTATAATTGATTGAGTTATCAGATAAAAAAACATTGGCTTCTGAAATAAGTATATCTAACAAAAAGGTAATTAGAACGGTGTTTATGTACTATGTTTAGTATGTAGTGTAGATTTAAACTGTAACTATAAGCTAATGTAAATGAACTAAGTACCACTTAAGAAAATAGCCTTGCAGTTTCTGTCCATAAATTGAATCCAGAATAAACAACAGTGCTGAGAAAACACCAGAAAAAAGCATTGCTAAATGACAATGGAATGTGCAAATAGTCATTATGCCGAGCACTTTCATAAAAAAATATGTTGCTAACCTGACCTTGACTGTGAGAATAGAATTATTCCTGTACACGGTGACTGGAGCCCAGAGGTCAGCCTCAAGAATTAAATATCAAATGTTTGAAGAAACACAGCAGTGGAAGAAATAAGTCACATTAGTTGACCTTTACCAGTGCTTGGTCACTTTAATTAATTAATTATGGCAAATGCTTCTAGGATTGCATTGTGAAATTATGGGAGGATTTAGTCAGGAAGCAAAGTGCATTAAGAAATGTAAATGCTTTCATATGCATGCTGCATTAATGTTTATTTCCTTTTAAGTTGACTGCGAACAACCAATCATTTCTCCTGAGAGATCTTTTCACATAAACAGTTGCCTTTAGCAAATGCATAAAACATCAGACTGTGCAATTCTCCTTGGGAGAAAAAATAAAATAAAAACAAAACAGCAAACCCTGAGTATAATTGGCGGTAGCTCACAAATAATTATGTGCCAGCTTTTGTTTGAACATATATAGCAACTTCCTCAAGGTCTAGGATTCGAGGAAGATAAAAGGATTAATAGTTGTTATTTTCCAAAACTGAAGATCGCAACACAATCAACAGCAATAAGAAGTCAGTGTTGCCACTGCACGAAAAGCAATCTCTTGTTCATGTGCTCAAGGGATCTTATGTCTATGAAGCATTTCACAGTTGTTCATGACCACTGTATGTTATGCATAATACAAACTGCCAGAGAATAGCAGAAAAAGTACAGTATTTGTAATTTGTGTATCTTAATTTCACGATTTGAAAAAAAAATACATAAATCAAAAAAGGCAATGCTGCAAGCATATTATTTTTAATTATTCTAGACAGGAAGTAAGCGTTGTCTGTATCTGCAGTTGATATTGGTACAGTATATTAAAACAATACATTTCATAGTAATCAGAATAACCAACCGTAGGTCATTTACGTTTGTATTTTTTTAAAATAAAACAGATAAAGAGAAAAGCTTTAGTACACAAACTTTGAATTCAAGCCTTGTAAAGGGCAAGAAAATTATATATTTAGGTTTAAAATTATCAGAAGAGTGATGTCATCACGGAGTAGCATGAATTTTATATATTTAAAGGGCTCCTTGGCTAATGTCCCTTGCCCAATTTAAAGGTTCTTTTTAAGTTCCTGGGTGTATTCTGAGCTTATTCCTGTTATGTTTTTTACACTTTCCTGTCCCTGATTATCTGTTCCTGCTGCCTGAACTGAACCTTGCCTGGCTTGATGATTCTCCTGATTCTGTTTTGATACCACGTTGATTCTTCCCAGTGTATCACCTTGGCCTGTGACCACGACCTTGCTTCTGCTACTCAACTTGGTACTGCATTGCCCATTTGGTTTGGCCCTGCCTGTTCCTCGACTACGCTACTGCTCCCTCATCCCATCAGTACATGTTTGGTT
Organism: Xenopus borealis; assembly: GCA_024363595.1. Classification (NCBI taxonomy): domain Eukaryota; kingdom Metazoa; phylum Chordata; class Amphibia; order Anura; family Pipidae; genus Xenopus; species Xenopus borealis. Next base: position 78,889,629 of record CM044437.1, read on the forward strand.
TACAAGCTTGCCCTGATCTCTCTCTGTAGTTCGCCCACATTAAGATCTGGCTGCATCTGAGTAGCGGAGGGCTCCATCCGAAGCCAAAGGCGGCTGCTATAGGCAGAAGAGTGGGCTAAGACCTGAATCTTGGAGTTAGTTCTGGGTTTGGGATACTGATCTTATGGCAATTCTGGTTAAGGTTTCATTCACTTAAGTGTTACTCAGATTTTATTGGGTTGTAACATAGTAACATAGTAAGTTAGGCTGAAAAAAGACACACGTCCATCAAGTTCAACCTTTTAACTTTTTTTTTCTTTTAACCTGATCTGAATCTGAAGCCTCTCCAATTTGCCTCAGAGGGGGAAAAATTTCTTCCTGACTCTAAAAGGGCAATCGGACTAGTCCCTGGATCAACTTGTACTATGAGCTATCTTCCATAACCCTGTATTCCCTCACTTGCTAAAAAGCCATCCAACCCCTTCATAAAGCCATCTATCATCTATGTATCAGCCTGTACAACTGATTCAGGGAGAGAATTCCACATCTTCACTGCTCTCACTGTAAAAAACCCCTTCTGTATGTTTAGGCGGAACCTCTTTTCTTCTAATCAGAATGGGTGACCTTGTGTCAGCTGGAAAGACCTACTGGTGAATAAAGCAGAAGAGAGTTTACTATATGATCCCCTTATACAGATGCAGTCACTTGGATTTGTAAGCTAAATGCGTCGTGACTCAGGGCTAATTGAAGAAACTGTGTTATCTAAAGTTATCTTAACTCATTTAATGCATTTAACCTTTTCATTAGCATACCAAAGCACCATTGTTCACAATGATGAACACTTCAATTCGATGGGATGCTGTGATGCGATTTTCTGTGTTAAGTGGGACAAGTGAGAATTAGTTATTCTGTGTCAAACACACAATCCACAGTGGCTTCATCTGTATATGTGTGTGTGTGTTCACAATGGTGAACACTTTAATTAGATGTGATGCTGTGACACAGTTTTCTGTGTTAAATGGAGCAAATGGGAAATCTGTGTTTAGTTATTCTGTGTCAAACACACAATCCAAAGTTTCTTCATCTGTAGTAATGATATCACCCCTTAAGCGCCTCTTCTCCAGCGTGAACATAACCAATGTGGCCAGTCTTTCCTCATAACTAAGATTTCCCATACCTTTTACCAGCTTAGTTGCCCTTCTTTGTAGCCTCTCTAATACAATAATGTCCTGTTTGAGTGATGGAAACCAAAACTGTACGGCATTTTCAATATGTAGCCTTAATGGAATTTGATCTATGCTTACTGTCGGTTTCATTGCATTAATTATTGTTTACTGTTCTGCATGTGCAGCATTAGTCTTTGTACTGGTCATCTACAGACATGGTACCACAACTCGTTCTCATAATTTTCATACTAGAGTTCAGCTGATTATATTAAAATAAATGTATTAACATGTAAATTTATAGAAGGCATTAGTAGAATGTTACCAAAGTAGATTGAGAACACTGGCACGCTGTCCATATACTATATATATATAAAGGAGAACTATCGTGAAAATGAAAATTTTATATTAGCTTCAGCATACTGAAATTAAAAACTTTCTAAATATAACCAATTAAAAATTCTGTACATGTCTGAAATAACAAAGTTTATCTTCACTGTTCCTCTCTCAGAATCTGTTTCTCTTCATTTGGTGTTCATTTAGGAGTTGGGTGTCAGATGAATGATCTTATAAGGGGGCTTCCTTTCCTAACATGTATTAGAGCTCACTCAAATAACTGATTCCAGTACAAACAAAAATCTAATAAAAGAACTGCCTTTTGCAAATTCTGCATGTAGAGAGACATGGTGATTTTAATTTTTGAGCACTAATACATCTTCTAGCTAAAAGGAGCCCCCCTATTAGATATATTGGATTATTCATCTGATCATTCACCCAACCCCGGAATGAACACAGAATAAGGAGAAACAAATGCTGAGAGAGGAATAGTGAGGATAAACTTGACTATTTCAGAAATGGTACATAGTTTTTAATTGATTGTATTTAGAAAGATTATTTATTTCTGTATGCTGAAGCTAATATAAAATTTTAATTTTCCCGATAATTCCCCTTTAAGGTAGAAGAGGGGATAATCCTTTATCATGAAAAGTGCTGGCACTCAAACAGGTAACTCCAAACACGGCTCATGTGTAGAAAAAGTGATTTATTGGAAATAAGATACATAATTACAGCATTAGATACCCATCACAAACCCATATTACAAAGGAGGTGTAAAGTATTTGCATCTTTTCAAATTCTATGTGTATCCAAGCATTAAATAACATAACCAAAAGAAAGTAGTTGCTATCTATTAATAGCCACCAGATATGGAAGCTAGTGATGGGCGAATCTCTCGAGATTCGCTTCGCCGAAAAATTTGCGAATTTCCAGAGAAATTTACGAATTGGCGAAAAATTCGCGAAACGAGTCGCGGGACACTTTTGACGCGCGTCGCGTCAACTTTGGCGCGTCGCGTCATTTCCGACGCGCGTCACGTCGTTTTGGGCGCGCATCGCGTTGTTTTCGGCGCGACTCGTTTTTCGAGCGAAATTTCGCTGGCGATTCGCGAATTTATTTGCCAGCGGTGAATCGCGGGAATTCGCCAATCACTAATGGAAGCCTGTTCAAAAAGGGGGCATTTAGTTAAAAGATGTTGATATAAATTATTTTTAAAATGTCATTTTCTTAGTAGATGTTTTCTACGTTAAAGGGAATGATAAGACAAAATTCAGAGCTTAGAACAGCATGTCTAAAAGTAAACATGATTTCAGAATCCCCTTTCATTCTAGGCCTTATTATTTTGCTGTTCATTTCTTCTTGATAGTGTATATTAGGATCGTTTACTGTAACAGTGAAGCATGCCAGTTACCCAGCGGAGGCAATAGATGGTCATAATGCATCATAATCTTAAAGCTCTGCAAGTTGACTTCAAACACTTGTTTACTTTTTCTCTTAACACTGATGTTTAATTAAAATAGCAGGGAGCATGTGAATACCTTATGTTTCAATAAGGCTTTTTTTTGTATTTTCTTTACAGTGGGAGTCTACCCTTAATGCTTGCTCTGAATGGATGCATTACAGTCTTACAGTTCAAAAGCCATTGTTCCAATTCTTACACTGCTGAGATCTAATAAGACTGAAACAGCTGTCATCAATTTGGATAAATGACTCTGAATACCTGGCTGCACCTGTGCTGTTTAACTTGATTCCAAGCACATACGGCTCTGAAGGGACATATTAGGAAGGATTTGGATGCCCCATCACAATTATTAAGGTAAGGCTTAAATTCTGGTTTTGTGAAAAAAGTATTTTCCAAAGAAATTTGCAATAGATCCCCAGTGGGGTGAAAAAATGAGCTATACATGGTTAAAATCACACTCTGGGAGCTAAATTAATATATTATTGTGTGTTTTACCAAAAGTGTTAATGTGCCTCAAATTGCTTAAATCTCAACAAAAGCTGTGAAAATATGATTTTTAGCAGATTCTAGTGTATGACCTAAATACAGTATTCACCTTTTCACAATTAAGTGTACTGTATACAGATGAAGACACTTTGG
>CM044437.1:78895356-78932586 GCA_024363595.1 Xenopus borealis
CTTTAGATAACACAGTTTCTTCAATTAACCCTGAGTCACGACTCATTTAACACACAAATCTAAGTGGCTGCATCTGTACATAGTATTGATTGATTGATTGTAAAACCAAGCATTCACCCCATTTAGTACAGAACTAAATGTTTTTGAGGTTTTGTGCAAGAAGTCCTTTGTCAGTGGCAGAAGTGACATTTGCTAAAACTCAAATTTATCTAATTATTTTATTAAAACAAAGTTGACTAACATCCATAAATTTAACTCATTTATCAAAAAGTCAGCTAGAAAAAGTCAATGTGAAAAAAAAATATTTTTTTTAATTTTGATGCTCCAAAAACTCAACTTTATTGAATTGATTGGTTTCGGATTTTTAGCAACTTTGGAACATGATAAATCTCTAAATCTCTGAATTTTCTCCTTTAAAACCTCAACCAGAAAAAAATTGAGGTTTAATAAATAGGACCCTTATCTCTGCCACCCTGACAAGCAACTGCAGTTCACACTTGAAGGAGCTCTCACAGCATTAGAAGGGTAGAACTACATGGGTGATAATGGTATTCCTCCTTTCACCTGCTCTTCCTCACGTCGGAATGGAGAATTATCACCTGTGTAGTTCTACCTTTAAAGGGATCTGGGCTTGACCACAATATATACTTGGCAATAGTGTCTTACTTTAGGGAGGTAGACTTACATAATAGCTTTATTCTTTAGTATAATATACTACAGTATTAAAAATTGTTAAGTTTGTTAAGCTGTGTCAGGACACAGTTGATAGAGTAGAGGGATTTTGGCACATCATTTTACTATCAATGCCTAATTGCATTGCTAAGCAGGTCCCCTGTGCCCAGATATACTCTTAAAATATCAATCATAGATACTAGGCTGTATTGGTGAGCAGCAAATCAGAGAAGCTTGACACAAACTTTGGCAGAAATATGAAAAATTTAGATAACACTGCCTTACCATCAGTAAAACAGTCTGCTTAGCAACTTTTTATGATGGGTTTCAGGTATGCTTTATGTAGTGTTTTGTTACATCTAAACACATGATTGAAAAACCCTCTGAGTGTATACAATTTTAGAGAATCCCAATGGGATTAGAAATGGTTTGGGATCCATGTTCATAACAGAAAAAAAAAGAATGAGTAAATGGAAGTATTGTACATTCCGCTGTTTTGCTATGAAGGATGTTTAAAATCAAAACTGAAAGGCTGACGTTTTAGCCCTTGTTGATAAAAGGTTAAATTTATGGTTGCTAAAATTAATGTTTCAGTGAGTTTCAAGCATTCTTACCCACAGTGCCAGGCCAGGTCGGCCAAGCACCCTAGGCAACTTGGCTGGCTTTATCATCTCCCTCCTGGCATGGGTGCCCATGTGCAAACAGGAGTGCAAACGAATGAGTGCATTTAACGATTGGGAAGTGCACCAGAACACTAAAGCACATTGAGGGATCTAGGAGGTGAAAAAGATATACATAACTGGCTCCCTTTCAGCTTGTGCCCTAGGCACACGCTTCTTCTGCCTATGCCTAGTTCTGGCCCTGCTTATCCACATTTTGTACGAAGTGATATGAGAAAAATAATGATTGCTTTATAATAATAATAATAATATATCTAGATCTCTACATCCCTGTTGTAGTGGGTTAAGGGGCATATTTATTATGATGTGTAAAATTAAATGCCAGATTTGCCACCGTTATTTTACATTGCTTCTGACAGAAATCAAAAAACGTGTAAATATTTTACATTATATTTTTTTCGCTGTTTTATTTTACACGGTGAAGCCTTTCGATGCGTGGTGTATTATACCTCTGTTTTTTACACAGCATAATATATATGCCCCTTAATGTTAACTTTTGTAGGGATCACTTACTTTGCACAAGGTCTCGTAACCCATATGTGATGTGACCCGTAGTTGCAATGGGTTTCAATTGGTTACTAAACCTGCTGGAAACTTTTTGCTGGAACACCATGCATAGATATGGGGGCACTTTATTCAAGAGAAATGTGGTGGATTGTTTCCTGGCATAAATTCTCTGTTAAAATTTGCCAGTATCTTTCCCCATACAAACGTAGTGGGGAAAATTCTCTGGAAAATGTTCTCTAGATAATTTTCACCATGGAGAAAATTAACACAGAAAGGGCGATGATGGAGATTCAAAAGTGGCTGCTCTATCCGTATAATGGAAGTTCCATAACCTGAACCTGACTCTTGTGCTCTTAGTAAATTAGAGAATGTTCACTGGAGAAAGTTCACCTGGAGAAGAGAGTTGAATTTACGCAAAAGCAAAGAGAATTTTCACCACTGCGAAGTAACTGTAACTCTGCAAAACTTGATGTATTCTCCTTTTATAAATTGGAGATGTTGAGGGAAATCATGCAAGGCACGATGTGCTGTTTTAAAATAAATGTATCCTTTCTATTTATTTTTATTTTTTTTCAGGAAAACAACTGTCTAACTAGAGACAAATAGTTAACTTCCTTAAGCTTTTATGCATGAAGAAATAGCTGAAACGTTTCAAGGTTATTTTCTAATCTTGGTTTTCCACCAGGGAGAGAGTATTAAGTAATCACACATAAATAGAAATGCTGATTGGCTGTTCTACTAATTATTATCAATTTTACAATCAAAACTTAGTTGATATGCAATGTATAGCTTCTTGGTTTGTGTTTTCATTTAAATAATGAGGTGTCATTTTTAATGCATTTATTAGTTAAAATGGCAAAAGCAAAAGGTAATATTACTTACAGCCAGGTTGATCTTCTGCGAAAGATTATAATAAGGCAAAAAGATTAGGATTCATTTCAAACTGAACTACACCTTCCAGCATTCTCAGCAGCTGTCATTTTAGAGCACAGTACTAGTGGTTAGTGGATGTGTTTTGGGAGTCTGGGCATATTAAATAGATCATTTATAAACATTTGCCTAGTTTCGTTGTAAGCATGATCATGAACATCTTAAAGGATAACTAAACTGGTTCTTGAAAAAAAACCCTACCCCTCCTACCCTGGGGACCCCCCTCCATCCTCCCCCCTTACCTAGTTGCCCTCCCGGGCAAATGCCCCTAATTTTTACTTAGCCCTTCATTTAGATTCGGGCCTCATGAGTTCAAGTGAGCTAATTTCTTTTTTCAGTCTTCTTCAGAATCAGTTCAAAAAGGAGGTACATCAAATGCTGCTTAATTTGAACTGCCCCTCCCTAACCAGGGTCAACCTGGAACAATGGGCACCAGGAAAAACCAGGTGGGCCCCTAGCTCTTGTGGGTCCTGCCAGGCCAGATCCGCAATTTGGAGGCTTCTTCTTACAGTTGCTCTACGGATGGAAAACTTAAATGAAAAACACTGCGCACATGCGCACATATGCGTGGCACATCGTGCTGGCACAGCAAGTAGCCCTTGTGGGCCCCCCAGTATGGGCCTGTCCCTAACCATGTTACCCTGTTGGCTAAAAACTAAAGCGGGAAACAGCAAACTCTCTCTCTCTTTCTCAGTAATCACCCCCAACCTCAGGTGTGTATGTACCAAATATCAAAAGCACTGAGAGAAAGACAAAGAAGCAAAGTTAGCTGCTGAAATATGTTTTTCAAGTTCAAAGCTCTTTGAATCGCAAGTAGGAAGAAAGAATTCAGATAATTCTTTTCTGCTGAAGATTAGCGAGGAGCGAATTTTTTCTCTAGCCATGGATTCGCTACAAAATTCAGCATTTTGCCATCTGCAAACTGCAGCAAAAATGTGCCGCTACAAAAAGGTTGCTAAGACAAAAATGTCACCAAAATAAAAAAGTTGCCAAAGGAAAAAACACATATTGACTAATGCATGGCTGCATATGGAAGATCCCTGGAGCAATTTCTGCATTCCCCCATCATTGTTTCTGCATACCCCCATCATTGTTTCACATCCCCCATGGTTGGTATGCATCCAACAGCGTGGCAACAATTCTGATGTAGACTAAGTTACTATTCCCGTTATCCAGTCACTCCGCTTGAATTGATTGGATACAACCTATACAATTACTTACCATTAAATAGCTCAAGATCTTTTCTATTAAAATAAAAATCTCCGTAAATTTGACTGAAAGTCTTGTTACCTTATCACTGTTTCTAGCTTATCCAAATGACCACCTTCTCAACTCAGCTCTTTTCACTTACAAATATGTTTATCACCTTTTTTTCTCAGCCACAGACAACATTTATTGTAAATTGTAATTGCAGCATTGTTTGCAAGCAGAAAGTGAAAAATAACAAAATAACAACTAAATAGGGGAAAATGGGAGCATTTTTCAGCATTCAATGTACCTTAACATAAAATTACACAACAATACACGTGGGAACACAGATGTTTAGACTGTTCTCCAGAGCATGCTGGAAAATAAGGAATAATATGTGCCTCATGTAATAGTCCTGTTCCCTGTCCAAGCTCAGCTGGTAGATTTATTAATTCCGCTATCCCTCATTTGCAGACACGCGACCATTTTGGCACAACAAGGGTATTTTCCTCTGCAGTCTGGCCTGCCTGATTTCCATTCCTCAGAGGAACATTTTGAATAATTTCAGCTGTCAGAAATGTCATGATTTTAATCCCAGAAACCAGTCCAGCCATAGAGTTAGAAATTTCAAAAGAGTTTAATTTATTGTTACTGTAAACAATTTTTTTTACATTTTTGATAACTGTGACTGAATATATTATTTCAATAATTCACAAACATTGATAATAAATATGTATTATATTTACCCTGTTGCATACAGGCTTTGTCTGACCTCAGACAAGGCATTTTCACTTGTTTTTATTTTTTAAATCTCTGCGTGGTGTTGCTCATTCTTATAGCTGGTGTTAGCGTTCTTTATAGAACATTATCACTTCCAAGTAATATACAGTAGTTGGACTATTTACTGTATGTTTAGATAGCGCTCCAATACATTAATTCAATTCTGCATTTAACAAAAAAAAGTCGAATCTCATTTTGTTTTCACTCTCTATTTATATTTTTGTTTATCCATAAAAAACAAATACAAATAAATGCATAAAAATATATTTGAATTTGCAATAAGCTGAATTTTACATTGCAGAAAACATTGTTACCTGTAGTCTGAATGATGAGCTTGTATTTACATTATCTTTGTGTGTCCCTTTAATATAATAATAATTCCCGAGAACCTTGTCAGTAAAGATGCAAAGGGACCTTGTAATTTATCTGTGGTTACTTTTTTACTATGTATTCCTAGATTCTGTAATATAATTTTTATATGTGGAGTTTGGTTAGCTAGCCTGTGGCATCATGTTTTTGTGCATTATTGGTGAATATAACAAATACTTTCAAAAAAGCAACTTCCTTCTGCCTATCAGTAATTTAACTCCTCAATTCTTTTCCTTGGCCAATCAGGTTTTTTTGTAGAAATGGTCTTGAAACTGTAAACCTGACTATTCCCAAATCCCTTACATTCTCACTTTGCAGAAAAAAATTGTACAGTTCAGTGTGTGACTGCCCAGGTACTGGGTCTCCAGGGAAGAAAGATGTCAGGACAGTCACACAAAGTGTCATGAAGCGTTTACAAGCAGAGTTACGCATTTTTCAGTGACCCCTTGACAGTTTTGCAGTGTGCAAAGCTTGACTTGCTGTAAATTACAGTTCTCTTTGTAATGTCCTCTCTGCCACTATTAATGATATACTAGTAGTGATTCTTGCACTGTGCATATATCCCTAGGTATATGTGGACATGACTTCAGTAAGATATGAACTGAGAAATTGGAATTCATTTCCTGACTTGAAATGCCTATGCTTGGCTCACTCTTTGAGGCCTCTATATATTATTAAATCTAGAAATATTTCAGATGTTCCTACAATACACAAGCTTACATACACAAAGATAATGCTAAAATTATTAATCTCAACTGTATTAAAAAAAATAAAGGATTTCAATGTCTACTGTAATTACAGTGAACCTCGATTTTAAGTCGCCTGATTTTAAGTTCTCCCACATTTTACATTTTTTATTTGTGGCCCCACCAATTTATAATGCATTTCAATTCGTGCATTTCCCTGATTTTAATTAATGTTTTCCTGGATATTCTAAATTTTGTCCTGATGTAGCCAAAAACGGTTTTTACTCTACAAATGTTATTATTTGTGAAATAAAGTGGTTTGAAATACTAACCAGATGTATATTTTGCCATGGTTCTGCCTGTACATGGTCAATTCCAATTAGTTTGCTCCTTATACAGTCCTGCACCAATCACTTATTGCTTTAGGTTGTGTATGTGACTGACAAAGAGACTTTGCACATGCCCCCAATAGTGTAACATTAACACTGCAATGCTTGACCCTTATTATTATCACAGTAAATACTATATCTCAAAGTAAAAAAGGACCCTGTGCTTATATCCTTTAAGTACTTGAAGAAAAAGTTACTTTAGCACATTTTCTGGGATTTTACATAATTTTTCCCTGGTCCCCATGAAAAATTTAAAATGGGGGTTCTACTGTATTTCCAAAGTCTATCTATGTGTGTGTGCGTGTATATATTTACAATACACAAAAGCCATACATATCTTGGAAATGATATCCTCATAAACGGTGACTAGTGAGGTCATCAGTGAGGTCATCAGTTATAAACGATGAGAAGTGATGCCATTTTTGTCACATGACTTACTAAAACTTGTGTGTCATAATAAATAAAGTACCCCTTGTTGGAAAATATGAGGATATTAGCGGTAACCTCGGAGTTCCATGACCTGTTTATATGGTCATGGGACTCCTCTGTGACTTATAATATCCTTATAATTTACAATAGGGGGTACTTTATTTAATATATATATAATACCATATTAATTTATTAGTTGAGTTAGCTCATTTTAAATACACAAGTACAAATAAGGTAGTGTTACATCTTATGCAATTATTTCACTTTTATTAGAATGTTCATTGACATTAATCTGAGTGGGGGACTTTGTTTTTGGCAATGAATAGGTATTACAATTCTTTTTATTACTATTTAAAATATTGTTTGTTGATATAAAGGCATCCACAAGTTATGATTTTTTTTAATGGGAAGGTGGCATATGGAATTTAACAATGATAAATTATTTTCTGTTGTGATTCTTCTTTATCTGTAAGTATTCCTTTTGCCAACAGTGCAGACAAGCAGGTCAGTTAATTAAACACCCATGTATGTATGTATGTATGTATATTTTTATTTATATAGCGCTCCTTGGGGGCAAAGCCCATGTAACATTAATTAGCCTAAAAAAAGGTTTATGTTCATATATATGTAGATATATATTAGCTTTCGTGACATTACCTGTCTTTACCTTATTGTACTTGTTAGAGAACTACAGAGGTCCTGACATTTTATTTAATTTTACACAGTCATAGCAGATGGAGCTGCTGAAGGAACATTGGTTATTCAAATGGTCAGAAAAGACTACAATGTGTATTTATTGACTTCTGTACTAAATGTATGTGCCACATATGGAAACATCTCAGCAGGGGTGCACAAATACTGGCAGATAAATGTTGGAATCAACTAATGTAATGGGAAAATTTGATATCATAATTTCATATGTGTACAAAACACATTAATAAATACATAAGCAGTTTTATAAAGCAGTGTGTGGTATATTACAATACCTGGTTCCTAACACAAGTCACATTCTGATGATGTTTACACATAAAGGCATGTAAATTTTATTTTGGGAATAGACTTTAAATTTGGGATTAGGAAAATTCAGAAATGGCAATACCTAAGGCAGTAAATTAATGTAAATTTACACTTGATGAATATTAATGCAAAGGCTGAAAATGCTGCTGTGCATTAAATAATGTAATATTGAGAGTATCAAGTATACTATGATGAACAGTTTCTTTAAAAAAAATATTTAATTCTGTTTTTTTATGTAAAATGCTTACTCCTCTAGTTTTAGGACTGAAAGGCCTGCTTAATATTTTAAGGACTAAAACAAACAACTTGAAAAATAGCAAAGCAGGCATTCAATTTAGTCCTTTTCTGTGTGAAATGTCCATGCTAAAATAGAGGTTAAATATATAGCAGACCAATGTGGACTTGTGAAAACAAGTCATCATCATGTGCAGCTATTGCCTGGTACAGTATAATGGCTGATTTATCACAAATCATCTCTGATCTCAATCCGAAATGTAAAATTTAAAGCAGAATATGTGATTCACAAATTTGCTGGATGACTATTAAAATAGCCAAAAATAAACACTGAATATTTTAATAGTCAGCCTGGTCTGAAACTTTGCTTCCTCGCAACCACTGGTAATATCCACTGGTAATTGTATTGAAGGATAACTGTTATGTTCGGGATCCAAAAACCAGAAAAAACGCCAAGATTCTGGTCATGGCTCGTGCTTCTGCCGGTAGTAGCCTACCTGAACAGCTCTTGTAGGCTGAGGACCTTATTTTACTCCTCTCCTTGTCGGTCTCCTCCTGCTGGAAGCATCGTGGATGTCCCTACAGCCCACTAGACTTCCAGGTTTACAAAACCCTAGATTTATTAAATGTAAAAAATGCAAATAAAAAATGTGGCATCCAAAAGCTTGAAAAGAATGAACAACAAAAGCTTGAAAATCCACAAATTAATATTTTGATAACTAGGCCTCCCCAAGTTTTTTGAGCATCTTGCCAAATATACAATCAATTATTATACAAATATTCATCTAATCTACCTGGGGATCTTGTATACATAAAACCGATGGCGTTTTACACTGCAGATGTTTTACACTGCATATATACAGTAAGGGGCTGATTTACTAAGGGTTGAAGTGAAAATTTTAACAAAATTTAAATTTTAAAAATTTAAATTTCGAAGTAATTTTGGGCTACTTCGACTATTGAATAGCCCAAAATTCAATTTGATTTGAAAAAATTAAAATATTCGAATTTTTGAATTCCGAAGTACTGTCCCATTAAAAATCCTTGGACTTCGACTATTCGACAGCTTAAAGCTGCCGAATTGCCATTTTAACCTATGGGGGAATCTCACAAAACTTGTCCTGAAATTTTTTCTAAGTTCTGGGAAATCAAAGGATTTTGGTGAAAATCGTTCGAATCAACGATTTTCATTCAATCGAATATGACCATTTTTCGATCAGAAAATGACCCTACCCAAAATAATTCGATGGTCGAATTTGAAGTTTTTTCACTTCGAAATTCGACCCTTAGTAAATCAGCCCCTAACACTAAAAATTTATATATATATATATAATCTCAATCACACTCTGAATATAATGCTTTAAGGAACTGGGAGAACTGGGAGAAAAACATGTGTGTATCATGCAAAGTATGAAAATCTGAATTAATTCAGTTCATTATCTTCACTTGTATTTTACTTGGCAGTAATTGAGTGCTGGGATGCTTATGAATATGTATGTTCTAAAGTTTGCCTTCTAGCATTATAGGGATATATACAGTAGATGACAAGAGAGTGAGAATTTACTAAGGAGCATATTAGGAAACAGGAGAGCCTTGTACAGAAAGTTGTTCAGTGAATTGTTCATGATAACTTTTTTTTTCCAAAGGTATTTGATTATCTTCATAAATAATATATTAAAACATAAAACTTCAGTTATATTCTCTTCTCCCGGCAATTTAAAATGATATGTTGTTCTATTTTCATATACCACAGATAAATCCCATTAATAATCCCTGATCAAAGAGACCAAACTGACTTTGAGAGCTTTGGTACATGGTAATTGCTTTGTTTACATAAATTTGTTTTTTGAATAGGTTTGGCATATTTATAGAGGGCGTTCTTTTTAAAAAGTAAGCTCCAATGAAATTGTTTTACATTTTTCCTGAGTGTTATTTAACTGTACAATTTCCATAATAGATGTATATCATTATGCAGATGCTGGAATTGTTTAGCAAGTGCAAAATCTATTAAGACAAAGAAATCTTCATGGATTATTGTTTTAATAAATTATGCATCTACTTTATAAAATTTGCAGGGACATGTTTACTTTTATAATAAAAAGCAAAATGTTTACTGCTATGGTGCCATCGGGCCAGAATATTAGGCTCAGGAGCTGCCTATATGCAATGTTTCTTGAGGTTGTTGCATTCAGTTTTTATGGCATTTCTGTGAAAGTGTATACAATCAAAGGGAAATAGGTTGGGTATATTTAGCATGCTTTATATAAAGGTGAAAACAAAATAATTTCTACTTTTCTTTATTGCATGCTGACATCCTAGAGCCACATAAAAATGGCATGAAGTCCCTACAGTTGGGGTGAGATGTGCTTTTTAAGTAAAAAAGGTGGAACCATGGATGTTGCTCTATGTAAAACATTTTGTAGGAAGAAACTGTAAAAAGGGGTAATATTTATGGATGCATGTCAATGGATCCTTTATAAGGATAATACATTATTTCTAAAAAAGTTTAGAATAATGTTATACAAAGGGGTTTAGATCCTGATGAACATTATAACTATATTTATTATTATTAATATTATTTGTGTTATTCAAAAAAGCAAACAGATACTGAGGGGCAAATTTACTATCATTCCCCAAAAATCATTCGTTTCTATTTGATATACGATTAGCATTCGATTTTTGAATGTTAATCGAATAGTTCTAGGCTACCTTTTAATCGATATTCGATCATTCGATGATCGAATACAAATCTATTCGATCAGTCGAATAAATCATTCGACTGAACAAATAAATCATTCGATCATTCGAATGATTCATACGATTCGAACGATCAAATACTTCGATCGTAGGAATTCTATTCGATCAGGACTTAGTCTCAGAAGCCTATGGGAGTGCTCCCATAGGCTTCTATTGCAATTCAGTAGGTCCCATCTGCCGAAGTAGGCAATCAAAGAAACTATAAAAAAAAATCCTTCACTGATCAAATGATCGAATGATCCCATATTAGTCTATTCGGCATCTATTCAAATGTATTCGAATACATCTATTCAAATGTATTCGATCGTTCGACCATTTCCTATTCGATGATCGAATATGCCAAAATTCACATATTTGACCAAACGAAGAAATCCTACGTTTGAAATTCGATCGAATTCGATTGAAGTTCGAATCCTTCATGTGAATTTAGTAAATCGGCCCCTGAATGTATGATAGACAATGCCTTGGATCATCCTTGCTTATAACCTTAAATGCTATTTTTAATGGGCTTCTCTGTTAGAATGGTTAATCTTTAAGCAGACTCATCAAGCCTAGTGATGGGCGAATCTCACCCGTTTTGGTTCGCCGAATTTTTGCTTGTGTTTCCCAAATTTATTTGCCAGCGGCGAATGGCGGGAATTCGCCGCGAATTCGCCCATGGCGAATAAATTCGCCCATCACTAATCAAGCCTTCCAGATTTATTTACTCATATTAATACAGGCAGAACAAGGATTTTTTTTTTTTATTCTTTGAAAACAAAAATATAATTAACAATTTTCATAACGACGTGTCGGCCAGTAATGCCCAACTTATGAACAACCAAAATCCCTCCCATTCCATTCAGAACTGCCATATTCAGGGGCCTGGTCAAGTGTAACATGGCTTAGTAGGGGCATAAAAAGGTGTGCTGTGGACTTCTGGAGGAGATGTGGAAGTTCTATATATCGTGATAGACTTTATTTTACAATCTATGGTGTTGATACACTAACATTTTATTCGATTGTCTACTATACAGTGTGACATATTAGTAAAATAATGATTTTACAAGGGTTTGGGCCAATAGCAAGGGTTGTATGAAAGGGAGACATTTTACTATTGGCCTGAAATTATGCTTTAGGTGGGCAGAGTGTTGCAACCCTTTAAAAAGATGATGCAGCAAATCTTAAGGTGAGTGTCTTAAAAGAGAGTGGGAGGCTCTTTGGTACAGTATCTCTGCTTGTGAAGGTGAGGGGTCTGCGTCTGGCTAAGGGCAATGTCTTCGAAGGTGCTCTGTGTGTGAAGGAATTTTTGAGAAAAGAATTTTGAATTTTTTAAAAATTTGTCATTCATGCCTGGTTGTCAAAACGAAAATAAATTTACACTTGCAGTAAAAGTTTAACTGTGAGTAGCAGGGTATTATATTTTAAAGGAGTAAAAATCAAGTGTTTACACGTCAAGTGATCAAAACTATTCTTTCATGCTATATCTTCTACTGGTTTGAGAAAATAAACACCATAGAAGTCGATTTGTCATATGGAATAAAGCATTGTACATTTCCAACTGGAAACATACTTGGGTGCAGATTTATCATTGGTCAAATTTCGAATTGAAAAAAATTCAAAATTCGACCATGTGAATAGGAAGGGAAGTAAAATCCTTCAAATTCAAATATTGAATTCGAAAGGATTTTACCGCAATTCAATTGGTCGAAAAATTTGATCAATCGATAAATAGTTTGAATCGATCGATTCGAACAATTTTTTTGATTGATCAAATTTTTTTTATTTGATCAAAAATAAGGAAACCCAATTGGGTAGCTTTGATCTGGCAAACTAGGTGGTCGAATAAAAATTTAAAGGGGAAGTACTGTCGAATGGTCAAATATTCGAATGAAATTTTATTCGAATCATTCGATTCGAACGAATTTACAAAAGTCTTACAAAAAATGTTTTTGAGAATTCGATCGAACTTCGAATCCTTCATGTGAATTTAGTAAATCTGCCCCTTGATGTCAGACTGCTACTTTCTGCTATTTAATGAAAATTGCAAAAGGCATATCAGTGGGTGAATCCCATAAGAATGAATAGATAGTGGTGGAATTGTGTGAGCTCAAATGTCTCACTTTGATATATGTGCCTCTATGGCTTTCAAATCTTTTCTCATTGTTTATTAAAGTTTACACAAAACGTACACATACAGTAGATAAAATCTAAATCATCCCTCCCAACATTTCTGTAGTTATTTTATTTAAATCAGATGATGTACTAAACGTTTATTCTTACATTTTAGCAAAATAATTAATTTGATTTTACTTTCCAAACTATTTTTACATCACAGCTAGATGTTCAGTAACATAGCCCTGCCCGTGCACTATATATCCTGCTGCTCAATGTGTTACAGTTTGCTGCAAAGTGCTTCATTTAAAAGTGTTGGAAGGCACCTGCTATTTTCAGTGTACAGCATTTTAGAGAAAACACACCATAAAAATGTATTCTACCGTGAGACCACTCATCAGAAATTATTTGGCTTTGTGCTGAAGACACAAAAATAGTAACTGTACAGAAACTGTTTTATTGGTGCTTAACCCTGCTAGACAGTGTTTGCAAAGAATGAGTAACTATGTACTTTCATTTATTCCCATGTCTGTTGCAGGACTATTACTTCTATAACCCTCCCAAATAATGCATAACCATAATTAGCAGGCTAAACTACATAAATATATGAAACTCAATAGCCTACTGTTTTCTACAGTTAAGAAAACCAAGCTAAGACCAAACAGATGAAATTCACACACACACACTTCATTCCTGTGAAAAATTGTCTAATAAGCAAGGCAGCATTCAACTCGGTAAGACTCGTATTAAAATAAGGCATAATTATGTCAATTATTTCCTACTTTCTGTGTCTTATAAGAGTGTATTGCATTGATGTGTTAAACCTAATGCAATGTTCATTAAACTAGGGCACAAGGGAGCCTTGCAAAGATAGTTACACCTTTAAACACTCTCTTGTGATTCTTGTGAAAATCTTGCAAGTAAGGGCAAGCGAATGCCCATGTTTCCTGCTTCTGGTACAATTTATTTAGCAGGCCCAATCTGCTTTTACCTGTGCTTTGCTCATTACTCTGTACAGTGTCGGACTGGGCTGGCGGGACACCGGGAAAATACCTGGAGGGCCCACGTCCTTGTGGGCCCTGCCGGCCAAGATACACTTTTGCCGGCCCATGGAGCTGCAAGCTAGGGCCCCTCTTCCGCCACTGAGTGTGTGCTCACAACACCCGCTGCCGTGCCGATGCTATGCCAAGAGCGTGCTCTTAGGCACAGGTACGCACACGCACTACTTATTGGGCATTAGGCGTGTGCATAAGCACATTCTCTGAGCTGAGCAACAGCACGAGGGAGGGGGCGTTGCTTATGTGCTCAGTGGTGTGCCGCAGCAGCTGTGGGGTCGGGGGGTCGGAAGGGGGGCCCTGGCTAGCAGACCTGGTGGGCTCCGGGCCCCCCATTCTGACCCTGACTCTGTACATTCGCTGTAAAGGTTGGGGTGGGTGTAGTTATGCACAATGGAACCCATTGTGACCCATGTGCAAAAATGTGCCCAGAAGACATGGTGTAATACTAAATAATAAATAGTGGAAAATGGCCAAATACATGAATTATTCCTCAGCGAGCTGATACTGTACATAGGTGTTATCTCTGGAAAGGGGACAGCATGAGACTGGTAAAAGGAAAGGCCTGACTTCATTGGATTAGGCAGGTGCTTGCATGTCACCGGTTACACTGACCTACAGTATAACCAAATCAATGAATCTTGGATAAAATTGAAAGCTATGCCTGATTGGCCAACATCATTTGTGCAGCCCCAATGATGCTGAGGCTGAATGGAAGCAAAGCCAACCAACAATGTTTCAACATTCTTGTGGAAAGCTGTCCTTGATAAGAAGAAGCTGGGGGGGGGGGGAGATTAACTTTGTATGAATGCTCCTGGCATCAAACTGTTGCTAAATGCTGGATAGACAAGTTTCTGGATACTTTTGTTATTGCAATGTATGGATCATCTATCTATCTAGAATGTTATACTATTATACCTTGAGATTTGTAATGTGGATTACTTTCATGCTCATTTAGGGTTGCAATCCAGGAGAGGAGCATGTAATATGGGTGAGATACAATAGAAGGTTTCAACAGGAGAATTTATAACTATAATTTTTGGGGAGGCAGACACTCAGAGTTTTACTGGCACAGCTGGTGAAATTTATACTAGATGACAGCAATATCATTAAGGATAAAAGATATCCGATAGAATAGCTGGTCTATTTTCCAGAAGAGGTGGCAAAGCTATCATAAATATAATATTGATATCTGTTTTCCTGTGTGAGTGTTCTTGGAAGTTGCATGTTGCATGTTGAGAAGTTGGTGACGATTGCTAGAATCAGATGCTACTTGTCCTGACTTTAATGAAAAACATCAATGTGTTGTAGTAGATTGTAGTAGTGGAAAATATGTATACCAAAACAAAATTTTAATATCATCTTCAGATTTTTGAATGATGCTGAAATATTACTATTATGATTTCTGTGTACTGAGACCTCAACATCTTGTTGAGGTAACACAGAGGAGGATTGTATCTCTGACCGGGCAAGCATAGAAGGCTGAAGAGACCATTTAGGAGGTTGTTGCTAATCAGAAATTATCATATTTATGTCTTAATAAGTTAGAAACATTCTATTGTCCAGAGGTTCAGAGCTGATTCATTATGAGAAAAAGAATATCAGATACTGGAAAATATCATCTGATGCTGCTAAAAAACATTTCCTATCGCCATTCAAGAAAAAGCGTTGTGTGAACATTTGTCAGGCATATGAATAATTAGAAATAGCTAGTGATGGGCGAATCTCCTGCGTTTCGCTTCGCCGAAAAATTCGCGAATCTCCATAGAAATTCGCGAATTGGCGAAAAAATTCGCGAAACGAGTCGCGCGTCGTTTCCGACGCGCGTCGACTCGTTTTTTTGGCGCATTTTTTTGCGGCGAATTTTTGCTGGCGTTTCGCGAATTCATTTGCCAGCGGCGAATCGCGGGAATTCGCCGCGAATTCGCCCCTGGCGAATAAATTCGCCCATCACTAGAAATAGCATTTTATCAAGAATAATTTGGAGTAACTCTGTTCACTGAACTAAAATGGGACATGTGAGATGCAAAATTGTGTGTAGATTGTAAAATGTAGATTGTAGAGATTTAAGTATGCATGAAATTAAAAGATTTATACACAATGTGGTATTTGAAAACCTGGCATTATCTTAAATTAGGGATTTACTCACGGATCCTCTATGCAAATAATTTCAAAACTATTAAAAAAAGGAAATCATCATCATTAATGCATAGGCAAACAACTCTTTCATAACATATTTGTACTTTTATTCTTATGGTAATGGATTCTTAACCAGAGCATATTAATGTGAGAAATCTCTGATCTTTACTTAAAACTAGTGAGCATACGGATGGACACAGAATAAATCAGATTCTCAGAAATGTATTTTTGGGTTCAGGTTTGAAGTCCCCCTTAGCTCATAGCAAGGATGTAGGCATATGAATACATTCTGTATCAGTAACTTCCCCACTTGCCTCTTTAAGTTGCATGGCTTATGCGACATTCTGCGAACCTTTAAAGCAGGCCTGCTCATTACAATCAAATGAACATCACACCTTGCAGCCTGGACATGCCATTGGGTCTAAACCTTAGACAAGCTTCATAAATACATTTCATTGCGTACAATTTAAAACTGACTGCTGCACAGATGGCTGCCAGTTTAATACATCTCTCAGAGACCATTTAATTTTCTCAAACAGCTCTCTGAAAGATAGTAGACCAGAAAGAATTAAATATATTTATAAAGGAAAAAGATATTTGTTTTGCCTTGATATAAATTCTTCACAGACTTTCGAAAAGCAGTTTCATTTTAAATAAAACAAATGAAAAAAACCTTTGATGTAATTATAAGGCATCACTCCCTTCAATAATCTTAGTCTTTTACTTTGTGATTGTTCAAAATCACATCTTTGCAGGCAAAATATTAGAAACATTTTTTGTGTGTGTGTGAATCTCTCTCTTTTTATACTTTTCTGGTTGACTTGATAAAAGTCTTGTTGAAGGGGAGGTCTTCTCTGCAAAACATAAGGAAACTGAGGTTGCTATGGTGATGTTGTCAGTAGTAGTTTGTGTGTTTTGCTTCTTATTTTGACATATAGCTAAAAATAACTCCACAAAGAATAAGGGTAAAATACTAGAATGTTTCAGTTACCATTAGAATTCTAAAGATATTTTTTTCTGTGCAAAGCCATAATTATTACTAATAATTGAATTATTATTATTCAATACCTGTTAAATTATTTACTTAACTGCCACAGACTGTAAAATGAAATATCTGGCCAGTAAATTGGAGAGAAGATGGCTATTGAAACCCCTTTTTCATACGATGCTTGTTCTCCCATTCCTGGATGGTCAGCAGTGTGAAGGAACCAAATAACCCCCGTACACAATTTTTTATTGTATGTTGTAAAACACAGGTTCTTTTGTAGAGAACACTATCTGTGTATGACTGAGAGTCAATGTACATAATGTTAATGGCAACAGCTTGTCTGCACGATTGATTGGTAAAGCATATTGGTGCTATTTTGATGAAACCAGGAAAAAATTAAATGGTCACTGCACCAGCACTATAATATTTACCAATATGTTAAACTGTTCAAAAAAAAATAAATTACTGCAATATGCAATGTTTTACATGATTTATACCCTCGCACAGGTATCCAAAACAGAGCACAGAGTTCATCAGGGGCAGCCGGTAAAGACAATGCTGCCTTGTACCTGGAGATGCTGCACTTTGTACTTCATGCCAAATTTTTTATCTAGCATAAGGTGTAGAGAGTAGCCATACAACTGATAAAAATTCTCTTTGAATGAATAATAAGAGGCAGGGTTTTATTTTGCCCTTTTTAGCAGATAAATGGGTGACCTGCAATTGTCTGCATCATGGGTCACTAGCCAGTAAGCCTGCATCAGGGGTGAAGGTTGCTCATGGAAAAAGTTTTCTAGGGTGCTCAGACCCCTGATGTTACACCACTCCACTTTTTAGTTTTTCATAAGTCTATGAGAATCACTGTGAGGTCAAGTGTAAATGCAATACACACTACACAGGGCACCAAAATCCATAATCAAAATTTCACAGTTTTAATGACTATGCTGCTACTTTTAAGATAATTTTAGTTTTAATTTCTGTTGCATTAAATGAAGTGTTGCATAGAAAATATTGCATCTTTCTGAAAATAAGGCTGCTTTAGCCTATCTTACAGAACTTCTGCAAGATTTTGACTCAAAGGCCCAATATACACACAGTTCAATATTGCCTTTTGTGTGTTCCATGTTAAGTATGTAGCGCTTTAGTAAAATGAGTGGTACTCTACTAAAAGCTTACTTCATATATATTTGTGCTCCGGATGAGACCTTTCTCTCAAGGTATAAGCCCTCGCAATGGTGTGGAGGTAGGGTGAAGTGCAGCTGTAATAAAGTGCTATGTACAATAATTAGGCGCCTGTGGTTTTTTATGCTTTACAAGAGAACTTAGTTTATTCAACAGAATAATCCACATAGGAGTTATATCAATTCAACAGGAACGTAGAGCAACATAGGATAGCATATACTCACAGCACCGAAGAACAGCTTAGTCCCTGCAGGCAAGGGAACACACAGTGGAGCAGTAAATGAAGATACTGTAAAAGATCATACCTGGCTTCCCACCTAAATTTTCTATGGAACACAAACTATGCAGTCGGCACATGTGTAGGGCAATATAGCAATGTTATTTAATTTTATTAAGGTTTCCCGGGCTTGTATAATGTAATGTATTTGTGCAAAATATAAGTCCATTGAACTTTAACTTCCTGCTTTATGCAAATTAGGCAACGCTAGCAAAACTTCACTTTGCTTGACGAAGTAATGCTACAGTAGCACAACTTTTCCACCACTCACCGCCCTGCATGAAACTGCACTTTAGTGAATTAGAGTTGTCTGAGCAAATTTTCAACTGCTGAAGTGTTGCGATGGCTGCAAAGTAGACACTGGCGAAGTTGCACTCTTTAGCGAATTTGCCCCTTAGAGTGACCTATTACAGAGTATAGATTATCCATTACTAGGCCCAAAGTACCTAGGTTCCACTACCCATTCACTTCCTGCCTGCTTGGTAAGGGCTACAGCAATGGACCCTGAACACATGATTACACAGACCTTTATACTATAGCACTGTGCCATCTACTGGTCACTGTGTGAGCATCAAGGGGCATAGCTTAAGGCAGTGATCCCCAACCAGTGACTCGTGAGCAACATGTTGCTCACCAACCCCTTGGATGTTGCTCCAAGTGGCCTCAAAGCAGGTGCTTATTTTTGAATTCCAGGCTTGGAAGCAAGTTTTAGTTGCATTACAACCAGGTGTACTTCCAAAAAGAGCCTCCTTTAGTCTGCTACCAGTAGTCAATCACAGTCCATATTTGGCATCCCCAGGACCAATTTGCATGCTTTCTCTACATTTGAATGTGGCTCACGGGTAAAAAAAGGTTGGGGACCCCTGGCATAAGGCAAGCTAATGAAATAGGTCCCCCATTAGGACAATTTAGGTGTCAATAAAATTGAGGATTTGCCTGACAATATTAAGTTAGTGCAGCTAATTTACCTGACTAGTGATGGGCGAATTTATTCGCCAGGGCCGAATTCGCGGCGAATTCCTGCGATTCGCCGCTGGCGAATAAATTCGCGAATCACCAGCGAAATTTTGCTTGGCGAAAATTCGCAGAAAAAACGAGTCGCGCAATGTTTTTTGACGCGACGCAATTTGACGCGACGCGATTTGACGCGACGCGCGTCAAAAGCGTCCCACAACTCGTTTCGCAAATTTTTAGCCGATTCGCGAATTTTTCGGCGAAGCGAATCTCGGGAGATTCGCCCATCACTATACCTGACCCCTACACATGTTTATTGGAGCGATTCATCAGGAACATTCAAAGGGAGGATAACATTGTATGTTACTCCTTTACTCCTTATAAAAAAATGTGACTTTGTGATTACAGCAAATACAATGTTTAATGCAGACTACTACTTTATACTATGCAAATAAAAAGAACAGATAACAAATTCTAACAAATTGTTGCAATCAAAAACACAATTATTTTATTCTTCACTATTTTAATTAAATATAGCAACTCCCCCTCTCTATATTCAATTCCCCATAGTCTCTGGAAGTCTATGAAGTCTAATGATTGTGAACTGTTGCTTTAAGATAGAAGACCCTTAAGGATTTAACTCAGCAGGCAATGGTTTGCTCTCTGGGAGTCATTACTTCATTAGATGATTCTCTGTTGTAGGAAACCTTTTACCATCACTCCCACAGTTTGAGTCTTGTCCTTGTAAATGGATATGAGAAGGGAAAAAACACAGCTGTGCATGTTCTTTGATCATGTGACGGTAGACGTTGTTTCTGTGAGTACTAATGAGGATCCTAGCAATTAGTGAGTATACTCTGTATTTGGAGAAATTACACATGTGTGACAATCTGTGAACACATTTGGCTAAGTTAAGTAATCTTTTTTCAATTAAATTTTAAATGAGACCGTGCTCAATTTCTTCTATATACTTGTATACATATTATTAAACTCCCATCTAATTTATATGCACCCCTTTTATAAAATGCTTAAAACATCAACATATCAATCAGGCAATGACAAATTTGTTTCTTCAGGCTATTGGGTTTATCTTTACAATAAATTAGTGGCTAACATATTACTGGAAGATCTGATTGACATTTAGATTTCAGGCAGAGTAATAAACTAGCAATGAAACAGATGTGTTTTATCATAATCTTGGAGTGGCCTAGAGAGAAAGCAGTGAGTGGCATTAATGTAACAACTGCAGTATTTGAATATATGCATTTTGTATAAAGGTGCATTTCATATTCTTCCATTGCTCATTTTCTTAGCAGCTCTTCATTCCCTCTTCATCTGTATGTCTGTATCTCTCCATATGTCTCAGTGTTCCTTTCCTCCACTTCACATACAAATATGGCAATTAATAACAGAGGCCCCAAACAGCCAATATCCACCTAATAACATTCTACACACAGACATATGTTGAATGGCACCGGCTTCAATGATTGTACAGTATTGCCCCAACATTCACTTTCCATATCCTGTGGTCCTTGAGTCTTTGCAGTCAACCTCTTCTTCTGTTCACTGTACTAAAACACTAATTAACAAAGTAATTAATAAAGTTCACATTGACACTTTCCAAGGCCTCTTTTTATCTGCTCATTATCTCATGACCTTTTCATAGCTTTTTATTTTGTACTCACCATATAGCCTCTTCTAACTCTGTATTTCATGTAAAGAATTAACCTGTTTTTTTATTTCTTAGTCATCAGCCCTCCATTTTGTATTTAAGCGTGCTTTTGGACCATTTCTATTTTGTGTTTTTGGGCCACCTGCTGTTTCTTAACACAAAGATACAAACACGTGTGATAAGCTTATTATGTGATTTAGCTGTAAATTGTCATTTTTCTGCAGATGAAACTCAACTCTGTACACCTTGTTTAGAATCTGCTTTTCTCCTGATTGAATCTGTTCTTCAGTACAAACATCTTCTCAGCAGTGTAACAAGTCAGAAATATGGCTTCATTCTTAAACTCTGAGAATGTCTCAGATCTGTTTTTCAAGATGTTAATTTGATTTAGATGGCTCAAGATTAAGTCGCCCTTTTTTGACGCGACGCAACGAAAATGACGCGACGCGCGACGAAAATGATGTGGCACGTCAAAAAAGTGCCGCGACTCGTTTCGCAAATTTTTTCGCCAATTCGCGAATTTGTCAGCGAAGCTAAACTGGGTAGATTCGCCCATCCCTAATGTGTATGTCTTGAATAACTGTTTCAGTGGTTGAGTTTTGTTGTTTCTTGAAAGTGATCACTACAAGTATAGGTGAGTGTCAGTGAATGTATTTGTAGTTAGTTTTTTTCAATTGAAATAAAATGTTTGCCTCTTTTTGGTATTGGACAGGGCATATTTGAAGTATGTCAATAAAAAAAATTTAAATATTCATTTTATTACATAAAGATGCAACCTTTTTTCTTGCCCTGGCAATTAACTTCCAGTGAAACAATGGTAGATGATCGCCATAAATTTGAAAAGGAACAAATCCAGCTATTTATATAGTGAATAATTCACGTCGTTTTGTAAAGGATATTATAATCACCAAGTAGTTCCATGGCCATATAAAAGCACAAGATTTTTATTTTTTTTATATTTTACAATAGGGGATATATTCATTATTATAATTAGTGATTGGCGAATATGACCCGTTTTGCTTCGCTGAAAATTTGGGAAATGGTGAAAATTCACCGAAATGCATTGAAGTCTATGGACTACAAAATATTTTTGATGTGTGACAAATTTGTGAAGCACGACACATCTTTTCACCCATTGGAGTTTATGGGTGTCATTTTCATAGTGAAAATTTTCGCTCATTACTAATTATAATACTCAAGTTCAGTGAGTCACATGATACACATTACACAATTTAGTAGGGATAATATCACTCAGCATATGATTTACAGGATATTCATGGCTTTTGTGTATTATTTGTATACAATGGCATGCATAGCCTGACTGCAAATAATTACACCCTTCTATATTTTAACATGTTTCAGTGGGGTAGAAGCAATTTCATTGTTTATAGTGCCATGAGATCTAAAACCTAAAAAAATATGAAAGTTACAAAACTTGGCAACATAGTCCTGTCGCTAATCAAGAGCAAAATGTACTGGAATCTGCAATGAAGTGTAAAAAGGTCATTTATGTCTTAGATTGCAGAGTTATCAAAACTTGATAAACTAATACATAGTGCAAGTTTTGGCATTTGCAAGTGTGACCTGATATTACAGAAAATAAATCTTATTTTTATTGAAGCAGAGGAAGCTCGAAGACATGAATGGGCTAAGGTTAAGCTGTTTTCAGTAAATAACAGAGCATGAAGCTCTTGCAGCCCTTGTTTCTACACTAGCTGACGGCACAAGTGGAAGCTTCTCATTTATTTCTCACCATGTCTGTAATTGAAGTCAGGACTAATTTTATAAAGTATGTCATTTCTTTAGTGATTTGAGATTTAAATGTAGGCCATTACCATCAGCAAAATCACAGCAGGTATACTGTGATACACAGGCAACACTTTATTTGCTATTGAAACCTGAAATAGTATATGTCACTGATAGATGGATGTTTCATATTTCATTAACAAAAAACAAATGCAGAAATGAAACAGAATATTTGAGCAATTACAGTGTTCAGCATTTTGACTAGTTTTAGCATTGGTGTATTAGTCTTGTATTTAAATATGTTATGAGTCCATTGCAAAACTGCCATCTATGGGAAATGATTAGTATTTTGTATTATAGTATATTATTGCCTTGGCAAAATGGGAAATGATTTGTTCAGCTAAAAAATCTGTAATATCTAGTGATTTTTAATTACTCTGGCAACATTAGCTGAACAATTTATAACTTAAAGATAGTTCTCTTCTGTAATTCAGAAAATCATTTTTTACTGGAAAGATATTGGTGTTCTTGAAAACATTTCACCTGTCATCCAAGCTGCTTCTAAAATTATTTATTCTTCATTTAAATATGCAGAGACATAACCCATTATTACCCATTGTTATTATTAACTGTCCAGTTTTTTCTCCAATTGATCATATGATGTGTGCTTTTTTGGGGGGGTTGAATTAACATTAATTAATTCAAGAGACTAATGAACCTTTCCATCACTTTATTGTGTCAAGTCTTAAAAGAAGTAGATCAGATCACCGCACACGGTGAAAAAAGTGTCACAAAATACATGACAGGTTTTCCACAGTGTTTCTCTTTTCAAACAAGGATTTGAGTGATGCTTCATTTGATTCAGCTACAGTGGTAAGATCCCCCCCTTTTGTTTACATAGGTGTTCGGATTTTGAACACCCATTGTGTGGAAGTGAAGTAGTAAAGAGAAGTTCTTTTCTAGACCTTTTATATAAGCTCTAACAAGAATGATCTAAGGAGGAAAAATCTGTCTTATACAAACCAGGGGTAAAAAACAACTCATTAGACCATATTATATTCTTACTGTGCTTTGTTGTTTTGTACTCATGACCAGATAAGTTATGTTTGCTCTTTGATCTTGGTTAAATATGTTTTAAAAGGTTGACAAATCCATAAAAATAAGATTTGAAGATTGATTTAAAATTGTGTCATTTAGGTTTTGATTTGGCTTGGTTTTGTCGGCATTTATCCCTTTCTGATTTTCTTGGCAAGTAATATCTTTATATATCCTTCTAAATCTGTCAGTGAGCTTAACTTTTCAGTGACTATTTTTACTTTTTCCTGATGTAGTTTTACCATGTTTTACTTATGCTAGCAATATTTTTGACATTATTCCCTTTGACACATTAAATATTGTTACAGTTTCTTTGTCAAATCTGCAATTCACACAGCAACTGTTTAGCTTCTTACAAACGCTCACAGATCTTTGATATTGGTTTTGATCTTCACTTATTAAAATATTGTCATGCTTGTTCAACAGCAAAACAAGATTACAAATACAGAGCAAATTTCTAGCACACCACGATTTCCTCCATATCAGATGTCTGTGACTTTCACATTCATGTCAGTATTCTTTTATATTGTTATAGTGTCAGGGCAATAGAATATGTCACTTTGTGGTATATTACTATGAAATATGTTGGCGCTATAGAAATACATGTTAATGATAATAATAATATTATTACATATTGTAAGAACATATAATAGCCATTCAACTGTATTTAAATGTGTGTGTATATATATGTGTGTGTGTTTGTGTCTAAGGGGGTTATTTCCTTACATTCAGATTTCCTTTTTTTCATGAATTTAATTTTTTCCTCTATTTTTTAAATTTCCCTAAAACTTTACAAATGTGAGATTTATTAAATGTAAAAACCAGAAAAATACAAAACTTCTCCAAGTAGAAGCAGTCTAGGTTTCATAGACGTCAGTGGGAGCTCTGTTGATACTATTGATCCTTTTTGTTTTTTTAACCATTTAGACTTTTAGGGGCAGATTTATCAATGGTCGAATTTAGAGTTCATGGGAGTTTATCTTTTGAATAACTTTAATGGCATTCATGGCTTTAGAGAAATATGGGGGAATATAATCACTAAGCACCATTTCTAAGGCTATAATTTACAGGATATTCATGGCTCGTGTGTATTATATATTCCATAGGCTGGCATACCATTTATTTCTTTACTACCCTAGGCTCATTGCAATAAACATGTAGAAACAAAAAAGACCAGCAACACTATATATAGGATATATATATAGGATGATGCAGTTCTAGTTAAAAGTGAGCTGCATCTAGAAGCAAATATACTATTACACTGTTCAAAAAAGCACAGTACAAATAATCTAGAATATGGTATTAATGATATTTAGTTGAACAATATTGCAAAGAATGCATGTGTTTATGAAGCACTGGAATTTTACAATAGAATTTAATCATTCCTTAGACAATAGTAATTGTAAGTGGACCTGAAATAAAGTGTTTTGTTGTCTCTTTGCCTGTTGAATAATCAGACTGACTGGCAGAGCAGGAATGCATTATCAACATGAACGAGCTTTGGCTGAATGTGGCTGTGAAGTCCCTTGACTGCAAGAAGGTCGTTCTAGCTTGCTGGCTGACATCCACAGCTTATTATTAATTATTATCTGAAGCATAAAGCAAGGTTAGAAATGGGCTGTCAAAAGGAGAGTTGTGAATGCATGGCTCAGATATATTCTCTGTCTGATGAAAAGGCATTTAAAAAAATTTTTGCAGAAAAAAAGCACATTAGAATCCTAAAAAAGGTTGTCAACTGAAAATACAGTATGAGCTGTGTAGAAAGGAGGACCCTACATTTGACATTTAAATTATTAAATTTTTTCTAAATAATGCAATTAAAATGTAGAGATATTTTGATATGGATAGTTTCTAATCTTGTCTGTTTAAGACATCAGTTAGCTAATTCAGTAATTTTAATATCATATAATACAGGAATAAGATCATTCAGTGCCTGGAGACAAGATGACTGAACCAAATAAACCGACTATGTTTAAAGCTTTTCTCTAACCACATAACAAGCAGAGTACAGTTTGTGAACAAATGTATCCTAAGTGCAGGATTCAACAGAAAAAACCTTTTAGGCAACCTATGACCATACCGAATTCTCACATGTCTCTAAGGTCAGTAGAAAATAATGGTAACACAGTTCATCCATTACCTGCAAGGCATGTGTATTATGCACATCTTTTTGTCTATGCTTCAATATGAAACATTTTCAGAATACTTTAACTATAGATTCCCATTTTAAAACCATATTTGACTCACCCAAAAGAATCTAAGACCACTTGATGGAGTTCATAATATTATGTTACTTTAGAGCAATATTGCTGCATAGTAGTTTGTTAATTCAAGTAAATAAAAAAATCTACTAAATAGTAAGGTCATTGAGGTGAAATTCTCTTGAGAAGCCATTGTCTTTGCAATATCTTGTCTTCCATCTGAACAAATTTAAATTTTTTCATAGATACCCTTATTATTTATTATATACTGGGATTATTTGCACTGAGCAAAGTCATTCAATTCAAACTATTTGGTATCAGTAATTTTAAAAGTAAAAGTAAACCATTTATGGCTACAATTGTATTATGCTATATATATATATATATAAGTATATACATAGTATGTATATACTATATATATATATATATATATATATATATATATATAAGTTATATACATACTATGTAATTTAACCCCAAAACTCCAATTTATAGCACCCTGGAAAGACCTATTTTTGCACAACTGGGGGTTAAATTGTGTAGTGTGTATATCAAACCTTACCCATGAACAAACAAAAAACGTAAGTAAAAAGAAAAAGTTACAAAAATAATGTAAATTAAATAATATAATAAGAACAAACAAAAGAAAATATTGGTAAAGGAAATCTATACAAAGTCTGCTTACAGCCATATCCAGGACATTAGTCATCTTAAGGCTGTTTAGTGAGGAATCTTTCCCTGGGTGACCATATGGAAGTATGAAGATCGAGTTTATCTTCTAAGAGAGCTGATAAATAATGCATAGACTGTATAAATGTAAATCTATTAACAACAAGTGTTATAGAAATGGAGGGATCTAACCAGTGGAGGGCTATAACCAAGTGTGCAGCTGCTAGTTAAGAAACTAGCTTACGTAAATGCAGAGCTACAGTATATTTAAGGTAAAGATAAAAAAGCAGTTTCCATTGAAGTTACAAAGGTTATCCCTATGATTTTAGAGGCCATATGACATACCTCCGTCCATGAAGTTGACACAATGGGGCAATGCCACCAGGTATGATGGTAATCTCCACCCGTTGTACATCCTCTAAAGCAGAATCATGAAAATGGGAGAGTTGACTGTATCGAAACTGTTCAGTGTCAGGAAAAGCATATTGGTCACATAGCTGAAAGAAAGATTTAAGACCTTGCAGGGATAATAGGTCATATAAAGTATAGAGTCTATTGGCTGACCATCTATGGAAGGATGCATTTGAAAGCCTTCATAGCCCAATGTGTCTCCTGCAAGGCAACTATGTCAGCTTAAGATCTTAAGTAAAATGAGGCCACTACTTTACTTTTAGTAGGGGAGTTTAGGCCTTTAACATTATGGGTAACTATAGTAATTTAACTTTATGGGTAACTATAGTAATTTCGGTCTCCATTTTGTATAAGTTGTCATATTCAATAATGTAACATAAGTAACATGAGGCAATATCCATTGCAATATAATAAGATAATATAGGAAATATTGTATGTATTGAGATTGCTTAATATAAAGGTATATTATTGGCCTAAACTGGGCATCTGGTACCAAGCAACATTACTCTAAGTTATTTTCCATATGACTAAAATATTCACCCATTGCTTGTATAACTTCTTCAGTCCTATGAGCAAACAGTACAGTGTTCTCAAAAACAAAAAAAGTCAAACCCAACCTAAAAAACCCCCCAAAAAATTGGGAAAAGTAAAAAATAAAAACAGTAGTTTGAAATCTTGAAATCCAAAATTTGACCTTAGAAGGGGTAAGAGAGTGTCAAAAGCCGGAACACAAGGCAAAAAGCACCTTGGTTCAGCACTTCAGAAACAGAGGTATAAAATGTGGAAACTTAAACCATCGACATATACACTTGGTGGATTTCTTAAAGGGGAAGGCATATCCCATGAGAAGTATACTCAAGTTGCTCTGGAAATTCGCGTGGAGCAGACGCAGTCTGTCTTTGCTTATTGATCTCAAATGGGATGCAGCAGTAATGATTCCTTTTTGGGCTGTGAAAGTGACGTTGTTTGTTCCTCAAGGCCCAATCTAGATAACAGCTGGGAGCCTTCAAGCGGATCCGTAATTAAGAGTACCACTCGATTTTTCATCACTGATAAACAGAATGGGAAGCCCCATCTATACTTAAGGCCTGCTTGTTGTAGAGTCAATGTGACTGAGCGCAATTCCCTTCTTTATTGTAAAGTAGTTGTAGCCAGATCAGGATAGATTAATTTTGGCTTGCCATCAATTTCAACTACATTATGGTCTCTAGTAGATTTAAGAAGGTCTTCCTTAGTCTCTAAGTAATGTAGTTGTGTGAGGTTGTTCTTCTGGTCTTGGCTTATTGCGAAGGGCTCTGTGCGATCTATCGATCAGAAGTAAATCTGGGCTATATTCTGGCAGGAGCTTGGAAAAAAGCAATTCTAATACTTGCTGCATGTCTGTGTAGGTCTCTGGCACATTCCGGATATGAATATTATTACGTTGTGATCTATTTTCAAAATTCTCTGTGTGCGCAGATAGAGCTATGTTTGCTCATTGTAACGAGTCTGCCTGCTGCTGTAAGTTAGTATGTGCTATTTCTAATAAATCAGTGTGGGCCCCAAGAGACGTAGTTTCTTTCATTCTGAAACAGCCAACTTTAATTTGGCTTGAAAAGAGGCTGCAATTTTACGTAACAGAATGTCCAAACTAGTGTCTAGATCCTCTTTAGTAAGGTCTTGTGAGGTTGGCATGTCAGCGCCAGTACTCAGATCGTTGCTGGATAACGCAGCACCATCTTGTGTTTTGATTTGTTCTGATTTCAGGTGGGTGCTTCTTGAAGATGTTTCCTACTTCTTTTTGACCGACTGTTGCTTGGAATTCACCATTTCTGTTGTCCATAATGTCAGCTTAGGGTGGACTAATTGTATACAAAGCTTGGTGTGTGATAATGGACCCTAAATCACTTACATTCCAGAAGTACTGCAGGAGCCTCTAGCCCGTGCTTCTACTCTGCATGGCATCAAGCTCTGCCCCCTCAGTATTTTTTAAATTATACACAGTAAATATATTTATATGTGTGTATGCATGTATTTACTTTGACAAGTGATGTGCTGGTTCATAGCTGGAATGTTCCAAGATCAAGATGGTCAGATGCAGGGAGTTGCAAGGGAATAAATGCAGCTGTTCTGGAACAATTTATGATCAGGTGTGGGGAGTTGCAAGGGGAAATCCAGCTTTTCTGGGACAATTTATGATCAGGTACAGGGAGTTGCAAGGTAAAAAAGCAGCTGTTATGGAACAACTTTGCAACATCAGCTGCAGTCTGAGATGCTAGAGAGTCTGGCACAGGAAGTTGCAAAGGGGGAGGGCTGAGAACAGTTTTCAAGCTAATACAGATGTTTTTTGATCCAAAAGGTATTAAAATAAAAACAATTTCTTCTATTTTACATTGTTTTACATGGTTTGATGCATTGTGAAAATGTATGCTTTATGTCCCCTTTAAGCAACTCTGATCATCCTTCAGCTTTTTTTTTTTTAATTCATACTTTTTATATTGGGATATTTTAATACCGTTCATGGTATTCGTATTTTTAGCAAGAGAAAACTTTAGCAAAAGAAAACTTTGAAAACTTTTGCACTGGACTGGAATGAAGCAGTCAACCTTCCAACTTCCAGCATACAGGCTTTAAGATAAGGTGCTGAGCCATAAACTCCATCTAGCAGTGAAAATAATATCTTGTAAAACTGTGAACAGAGAATATTAAATTAACAAATCTAAAGTTTGTATTAGATTCTGTTTAATACAGTCTATCACATGTATAAGTACAGATTTTAGAGTTTTTATTCTGTTATTGTATTGTTGCAGATACCCATTAATTCCATATATATATTCACAATGTGGTGTCTTTTACAAACTGTGGCATTATAATTGGAAATATGTGCAATTACTGAGAGCAGTTGCAAAGTGTAATATAAAGTAACAGTGTTTAATGAAATGCTAAGTGTAACTGTGTATATTGCTTTTGGGTTTATGGCTGGGATCCTGCAGGCCTTGGCTAGGCTTGTTTGTAGAATAAAGCAGCATTCATTATTCATTTGTACAGTTATACATATGGAAAACATAACTGCTGCTAAAATTATGTTCAGATGATTAATATATGGATGAAAGAATATTTGGAAGGGACACAATACAAATGCTGTAACAGTCACAGTGAATAGAGTAAACAGATGGTGTTCTCAAGCTTAAACTACCTTTATGGGAATTTTTTTGTGCCATTGGCAATTGCACACTCAGCTAGGAGAGCTGGCCTATCTCTTTTCCAATATGACCACAAACAAATACTGAGACCAAAACATCCTAATGTATTGTCTGACTTTGGATGGAGTAACATAATTTAGAATATCTGTATTGATGTAATATATCCTGCCCCCCCCCCAAAAAAATCATATGTGATTGAAAGAAATATATATCTGAGTGTACTACACTATACAGCAGAAAAAACTTATATATATATCTACACTTATGAGATCTATTATACATTTGGGGATTATTTATTAAAATCTGAATGTTAAAATATCAAAAAATTCAAGAGGGAAAATTTAGAGGGAAAACCCCCTCAAATATTTGAACAGTTATTAAACCCCAATGCTACAAAAAGCCAGAATCCAAAAATCCTCAATCTCAAGCCTGTCATGGTCCTGTATAAGTCAGTGGGAGAAGCATCTATCTCAACTCAAGAAATTTGTGCAATTCAGGAAAAAAATCCTCAAAGATTCAATGTGGCAAAGCCAGAAAAATTCAAGCAATTCTGGTTTCCTCTAGATATCGAGTTTTTCTGTGATCTGATTAAATTGAGTTTTTTTTAAATGGGAGTTTGGTTGTGATGCTTTTAATAAAATATGCAATAATATGTAAATAACCTCTTAAAGTGTGCTTGTGCTTGCTAATACAAGATATATGCTAATAGGCAAACACGTGCATTTAATGGGTAACCCATATCAAGGTGTGCATACTATACAGCCTACTAACATGATTGTATAAAATGTGTAGTTTATTATTAAGGTGGCATGAAGCTGATTTTGGCATTTATGGGGCCCTTTAGTTCATTTAGCATATATAAACAAATGATACAGTATATCAAGTAACAAATATTTATTTTGTGTGGGAAGGCCAGTTTTTATAATGATAGACAAGCTGGGGAAAAAACTTAAATTTTTAGCGGGTTTATTATACCACAAAGCTGCAAAAGTCAAATCCCAAAGTCGACCATCTTAAAGCCATTGAAGTCATGTAAGGTCAATGGGAGATGTCCCTTTTACAATTTTAAGAAATCGTGATCTGTGCTGGTTTCATCCCATAACTTCAAAAAATCTAGCAATTCTGGCATCAAATCTCAAAAAATTGTACGATTAGGGTTTTCAGTCGATTTTATTGTTTTTTCACGACCTAACCTTTAAAAATAACTAAACATAAAATAAATAAATAAGATAAAATCATGAATGGAGGTTTGGTCGTTCTTGGCTTAATAACAATATGAGCTAAGTTTTGATAAATAACCCCCAGAAAGGAAAGCCCTGGAGCTATAAACGCATGCATGACAAGGGATCTGATCTGACGAGCAGCCAGATTACACTGGTTTATTTATAAGATTGGCAGAATCAGATGTAGCTGTGAGTAGGAATGAGTCAAGGCAGAGAAAAGCCAAGCTGGGGCGGAGAAAGACAGGGATGTGATGTCAGGGGATAAGCAGTTCACCTTATCTTCTGAGCAGGTAGAAACATCCCACCCACCCTCCCCTTTTTTCATATTTTGTGAAATGCCAGGAGTTTATCTTCATGTTCTCATATTATCTATTAATAAGCAAATGTGCATGTATTCCTGCATGTACTGTTATATTGTGGTTTTGATCCAGTTATACAGTATAACCTCTAGAGAACTTGCATGTTATTATTCAGGTTAAATGAATGTCAAATGCTTGATCCAGGGAATGTTTCTGATCGCACCCTTACACCAGGCGAAGTTGCACACTGACGAAGGGACGTAACTACGCTAATTCACCAAGATGAAATTTTTTTGTGAACATTACCTCTTACGCTAGACGTTATTTCGCCAGGTCAGACCTGGCGAAGTTCAATACAATAGATAGGAGTTTGAAAAAAACTTGAAAAAACGCTGGCGTCTTTTACCTTTTGATGGGTGATAGTCTGAAAAAGAGAGAATTTTTTTCTTTTCTTATGACTTTATGACCCTTTAAGCTATCTTAGAGTTTCTGTTTGGAAGGTTGATGGCCCATTGATAACCATATTAACTTGACTTTGCTTGCAATGGGACAAGTGTGAACATGGGCATCTGCTAGTGAGTAGTCCCTTTGGAAGCTACACACAGGTATTTTTATATATATATATATATATATTTTTTTTTTGGTTCTAGTTGTTACAAGTACATGTTGTTTAGCATTCACTGCAACAAAAATAATAAAACATTATTGAAAACTTAATTTTTATTTGTATTTACTGAAAGTAAATTAAGAAAAATGTTCACAGTTACATCATATGTCTGGTGCCCAGGTCATTAACTTATTCAGGTTTCATGGTAACTTGTACATTGTATTTACTCTGTATATGTACTATGTACATTTAAGGGTATATTTATTAAAATTTGATATTGAGTTTCTTCTATAATTAGATAAATTTGCTTCAAAAATATCTTATATAAAACCATTTTTTATTTGAGTTTTCTGAACTCACATTTATGAGATTTACTGAAATGGAAAAATTCAGCAACCAAAGACATAGGGGTAGATTCATCAAAGAGTGAAGTTAAGAGTGAAGTTCCGCCACTAGAGAGAAATTCCACAGCTCTCAATTCATTTCTATGGGATTTTTAAAGGCGTATTCATCAAAGAGTGAACTTTCACTTCACCCATTGATGAATACCTCTTGCAAAATCCCATAGAAATTAATTGAGAGTTGTGGAATTTCCCTCAGTGGCGGAACTTGACTCTTTGATGAATCTACCCCATATTTGTTTCTATATGAATCAATTGGAGGTATATATTTTTAACACGTGCTATTTTATGAGATTTTTTTTACAGTCAAATTTTTTTGACAAAGTTTTTTCTGTCACTTATTGTGTTGCGATCAAGTTTATCAAGGCTTTCCAGTTTGAGTTTTTTTTATATACAATATGCTAGTACAGGTATGAGATCTTTTATTCAGAATGCTCAGGACCTGGAGTCTTCTGGAAAGGGGATCTTTGCATAATTTGGATCTCAATAAATCTATCATTTAAACATTAATAAATACACTACACTGTTTTTTCCACCAATAGGGCTTAATTTTATCTAAATTAGGATCAAGTACACAGTACTGATTTATTATTACAGAGAAAAAGAAAATTTATTTTTAAAATGTAAATTATTTGATTAAAATGGTGTCTATGGGAGATGGCCTTCTGTAATTCAGAGCTCTCTGGGTAACAGTTTTCCGGATAATGGATGATATACTTGTAATAACAAGAATCACAATTGTGAAAACATTTTGAAAAACTTCCAATTAGAAAATGAAATCACTAAGCACGTTTATAAGGATATAATTTACAGGATATGGATGGCTCTTGTGTATTATATACTATATAATATGCTGGTTTATTATCACAAAAAAAGTAATATTAAAAATAAATAGAAGAATAGAGTTAGATGGACTGTATAGAAGGTGCCCCCGATATGTCCTGTTTATTGCATTTACGGATTCTGTAACTGAAGTTTCTGTGTTTAGACCCTGAATATAGAATATTTGTTATTGCTGTGCAATTTACTACAGTTTAATACTTTAATAATATGTAATTTGACTCTGATAATTGTTTTTAAAATATATATTGTATGTGCAACTAGTGATGCGCGAATCTCCCGCAATTCGCTTCGCCTAGAGATTCGCGAACTTCTAGAGAAATTCGCGAATCGGCGAAAAATTCGCTAAAACGAGTCGCGGGACGATTTTGTCGCGCGTCGCGTCAACTTTGACGCGTCGCGTCGTTTTCGGCGCACGACGCGTCGTTTTCGTCGCTTCGCGTCAAAAACGAAGCGCGACTGACGCGCGACTCGTTTTTCGGCGAAATTTCGCCAAGCAAATTCCGCTGGTGATTTGCGAATTTATTCGCCAGCGGCGAATCGCGGGAATTCGCCGCGAATTCGACCTAGGCGAATAAATTCGCCCATCACTATGTGCAACATTTCAAACCTTACTAGTAAAAAAATAAGCCAGCAATACTATAATATATATATAAGAATTACTGTAACTAGTGGTGGGCAGATTCCAGTATCTGTGGACATGCATGAAATTCACATTCTTGCCATTTGTTTAATATACAAGCTTAGAGAGGCTGGTGCCAAGTTTGTCGCAACTGGTATAACCATATGTTTTCAAGGTTTTCTGTCCAACCATTTTCCCACAAACACTGGCCAAGTTTCAGCAGGCCAATTTTTGCTCCCTAGGCAAATGGTAAAATACAAGCAAACTCTTCCAGCTGTACAGATGGCAAAGTTAAACTATCACTACACATAGTAAAATTAGAAACTTTTGTAGCATGCTAACAAAAACACCATGAATTGGGACTGAAGAAATATAAAATATACGGATGGTCACATTATGTACACACAGAGCCATTTAATATCCCTAATAGTTTTATGCATCTCTGTTTAAAGATATGTAGCAGAGAGGAGGAATAGTGAAAAGTGGCATACGCTTTGCATTTGGGCATTGATTAGTGATGGGCGTCCTTTTTTTTTTTGCAGCAGCAGCGAATTTTTGCTAGGCGAATTTTCGTGGGCGTTTTGCAACTTTATTTGGCAGAAGCGAAAGTCATTATTTCTAATGATGGTCGAATTTATTTGGCAGCTGCTATTTCGCAGAGAATTTCCACCTTTTGCAGCTGGCAAATGAATTTGCGAAACTCCTGCAAAATTTCGCCAGCGCTGAACTGGATGCCAGCAACAATTTACCGCTTGCCCATTGACAATTTACTGCACGCCCATTGACTTTCACTAATTATTTCATTAAATGCTGGAATGATTGTCTATTAATACTGTTCACAGTGTCATATATTTTAGGACACTGTGCCAGAGGTGACACCTTTTTTTCTGGGATTAACTGTATTTACATTAAAGATTTTAATATAGTGGGATACTTCAGGAACAGCCACTGCAAGTAATGCATTTTACATTTGGCAGGGCATAAAAATACAACCCTGTGTCAGAAATTTTGCATCCCTCCAATTTTTTGATCCACTTAAATCCACTAAATAAAATGTTTCAAAGTATAAACTTTCTTTAGACATGCAGAACTACTGATATAGAAAGCAGTTTTATTCAGGTGTTTTTAGGAATGGAGATGTATCTATCATTGTCTTGCATAGTTGAGGAATGCAATACAAAATGAAAACTGCAAAGTAGTTCTGAGTCAATTCAGGAAGAATAATATTACAATTCACATACAGATGGGCTAAGGGATTGCATTTCTATGAAGATACAATTGATTCAAACCATTTTATTCCATTTTAAAACCTTTTGGGATATCCACAAGATCATACTACAAAGTAATATACAGAAGAAATAAGTTATCTGAATAATTTGACATTCTTTCTATTCCTGATTATTTATATATATATATATATATATATATATATATATATATATATATAATCATTATCATCAACTATCATTTATTTGTATAGTTCTAGCAAATAGGTATTCCAAAGAATCAAACCCAGGACTCCAGTGCTGCAGCAATGCCATAATTGTCCTGTGGGTGACATAGTGCTCCTGTGTCATTGTTTTAATGTTACACATGTTTGAACAGAGTGGTTTTCATCAATTCTAATTACAAATCTGAGATCTCTTAGGAGTTTGTCTGAAACAAGACAGACTATGGCAGATTTTCAAATACAGGCATGAAACCTATTTTTCAAGATGCATTGGCTTGTGATTTCCGAAGTTACTGTAGGTGTTTTCATCCATTTTCTGGAGCACCATGCTATAAGTCTACTTAAAAAATTAAATGCAACATTAAAAACCTAGTGTGATTGTTTATCAACATGCATTTTTGCTGGCTTAACACAAATTGCAAAATGACTTTAGTAAATACAAGAAATAACTTTTTCTGGATATTAGATCTCATTTAAGACCACTGCATAACTGATTATGGAGCAGTTGACAGGTTTGTAGATATTGCTCCATATTTAAGACAGTTTTTCAACAGTTCCATATGTTTTGCAGGTTATTAACAATACACATGTATAATGAATTGGCACCTTTTCCAAGCAGATTGGTGTATCATTTTATCAGAGTGTGTTTGACTTCTTTGACCAATTGAAATCCCTATAGTATTATGGGGTGTTAGAGCTCAATAAAAGTCATTAATCCCTAAAAATTAAGGAGTATAGCATTAAGAGGAGCACAATGCAAAATAATAGTGGCTTCTTACATACAAATCAATTCTCATTACTACAAATAATAAATTCCAGTGTCTCATATTTTTTACAAGGGCTCATAAAAAAACAAGGTTTGTAAGTCTGTCACATAATCAAACTCATATATAGTGTGAAAATCACGTTACTTGTTTTTTGAAAGGTTATTTGCTTCAATGAAAGAGGAATAATTGTCTATTTAATGAATTTACTGGATAACCTAAAGAATCAGGAGAATGTTGAGTATACATATCACTGAATAGCACACCAACTCCTCTTTTTTTTATTTCACTGATACTATACTATTGCTTTTTAGATAACATAGTTTTCTGGATGTCTCGATTAGCTTTGTACTGTATCTCAAAAACAGTTCCTAACCATTTGCTTTAATGAAGATGCTTAGTTCCTTTTGTTGACTGTACTGGTGAATGGTAATCTCAAGATATTAATCAGAGTATCTCACATGTCATCTATTGCTTTATTGTGTAAACAAAGAGGTGAGCGCTTAACGGACTTTTATTGACTTTTTTGTGACAACGGTTAATGGAAGGATAGCTGTTCAACTTCTTTATATGCCTCCTCTGAGAACAAAATCTAAGAATGTGCAAACAAATTACATCTCTATACGAATCTGAAAAGTACAAATTACCTATGATTTTTTTTTAATGCATTGCACTATGAAAAAGGCTATCTTGCTTCTTTGGAAGAACAGTATATATAAAT
>CM044437.1:78933942-78976208 GCA_024363595.1 Xenopus borealis
ATGCAAAAGAATAAGAAATCAGGAAGGGGGCAAATAGTTTTTCACACCACTGTAACTAGTTCAGTGTTGAGCCCTATAAAACCATAAAGATGTGTATCTAATAAAAGTAATTCTAAAACAACTGGACTTGCTGAGTAATTAAATGCGTCGTGACTCAGCATTAATTGAAGAAACTGTGCTATCTAAAGTTATCTTAACTCATTTAATGCATTTAACCTTTTCATTAGCATACCAAAGCACCATTGTTTTCAATGGTGAACTCTTTAATTGGATGGGATGCTGTGACACAATATTCTGTGATAAGTGGGATAAATGAGATAAATGAGTTAAGTCGCGACGCATTAAACTCACCATCCAAAGTGACTGCATCTGTACCATGACCTGGGTGAATGAAAATCTTCAAAGTCATAAGGATTTGTAAAGATATTCTTTTTATTAAGGTGAATAAAATCAGAATGACTTTTGCAATAACTTCACATAATCATAAGAATAATTTATATGTTACATAATCATTCTGCGTGAACTCACTAAAATGTAATTTATTTAGGTTTAAGTTATAAATTAAGTCAACTTGATATCTTGTTATAAATTGCAGATTTTGATAAAATGTAAAAAAAAAAAAAAGATCTAGTGATGAGCGCAAATCAACAAAAAATCAGCTTTTTGTATTTTTTCAAAGCATCAATTTTCCTTTTATATCCCTAATGGTTAAAATTGCATTTTTGAAAAGCTGTTAAGTAAATAAAATGTGTTATCAGTTACATGAAGCAAAACTTACGCAGTCTATGCAAGCATCAACAGCCTCTGTAATCACACAAAACATATCACTAGACATGTGGCATGCACTCTCTATGTTTTAACTTAAAACAATATTGCTTTGAAATCAAAGTATATGGCAGTGTGACCTAGATGTTAAATTATCAGATTGTACTGGAAAGGTTACCAAAACTCACTTTAGTGAGCTGTGCCTTTCAAAGATGTAAGAATTGTAGCATTTCAAAAACACTCATGGGCACCATTCAAATGAAATATTCTTCTAACGTTTCTTTTAAGATTCTGTCTGTCTTTGACCCTCTGTGCCACAGGAAATTGCTGTTTCCATGGTTTCAGAAGATAAAACCATCATGGGGCTGGTTGCTGAAATGACAATGAAGGTACACTATTAACAGGGAATGAAGTGCTTTAAAATTACAATTGTATTTATTTTCAGTGAATATTTATAGCACATGTATATGCATACATGATTTTTCTAGGTGAGCCTACAACAGTTCTTGAACCCTGGGTTTGATAGTTATTATTGGTATAAAAAGTGCCCCTGGGGATTGTATCATACACCTAAATATGATGCAAAGTATTCTCTGATTTGTACTTGATTCTAGTTTCCTTCTGTATCACTTTAAAGAGATAATGACACCATAAATGAAACTTTTTTTTACATCTATTGTAACATTGTCTTTGCATAATAATTTGCATTTTATGGTAATAAGGTCAAATTTTAGAGCTACTCTGTATGTGAGCTTTTTTAAACCTTGAATGAACTCACAACTCGAATGGTTTCTAATTTAATAAAAAAAACTCAAATCAGTGAGTTCGGTTTGGTTAACAACTTGAAAACTCGAATTGATCGAGTTTTCAGCTGAAAAAACTAATCACTCGAGTTTTCGAGCAAAGACCACCAAAAAAAAAACCTTGAACCTCATGACAGCTATTAACATCTTCAAACGGTTCAAGGGTCCTCTGCCACTGACTACTACATGACCTTGACAGGTTTTAGATGGTGTATTTTTGGATTCAAGGGATTTCCATGGATAATAATAAATCTAAAAAAAATGAAATTTTAATATTTGCAGTTCTTTTTAGTGTCATTATCAATTTAACTTCTATTTTATACTAGTGTGTTTGTATTCATACATTCAGGCTCCCAGTGAAATATATGCTGCTTCAGAAATTACACTATTTACTGTCCATAAAATATCCATAGAATCCACTCAACAGTAAAGAATAGTTTTTAGCATAGTTTACTAGCATGCAGAAACAATACAGTTTTTCTCCAAAGGCTGCTCACCTTTTTTTCTTCTAAATAAAACACAACAGACAGATGGGAACATTTGCCAGTGGTTATAACAATATGTTTACTGTCCCCTGGCATGGCAGTTGTATTAGTCAAACTGTACAGCTGATGCAATGGCAAACAGAAAATAATAGATGTGGTATCATCCATACATACTGAGACACAGTATCTTGGCTGATTGATATAGTAATAACCTTTCCCTTGAAACCTTTCAGGCAGTTACCTTGCCACTGCCACTTATTATGCAGACTGCTGTAACTAACACATTTATTTGATTGTCTGTTGCCGTGACATGTAGCCAATCAAAAAGCACAATGTTGCAGAATGCCTGGAAGCAAAGAGGTTAATTGTAAGGTTAATTAACAAACAGCAATCACAGTTTCTCAAACATTTACTAAGATTAGGAAAATAATTATTGAGTCATGCTAAAGGAATGTTCATTATAACAGGAAAGGTGCTATTAACGCGTAAGCTATGTTTCATTTCAGTGTAGTGAATTTGTTGTCTATTTTCAGAATACTGTTAATCTACTTATAAATACAGGATATATGCAATTCATTAGGCTGCAGAATTAAATTATGTTTATTTTGCTCATCAAATTTACTTTCCAAGCTAAATTATAAGTAACATAAATCAATAAAACACAATAGGTCCACAGTATGTTTAAATCCATTGATGCTTGATAACCTTTAACTTTGTGAGGGTGACACTCAGAGTCAAAGCTAATCTAAACTGCACTTCGCTAATGACTTCCCTCATATGTTTAAGGATTAGTGAACTGAAAAGAATATTCAATTTTTTTCATGGGCTATTAAACTATTTCAAGTAGGAAACTGAAAGGAAAAGAGAGAAATCACAACGCTCATGATCATATTTCATAAATATGCTGAATAATAATAATATTCTAAGCGTTCATCATTAAATGATGGCTACATTTCTAAAACCTAAAACAGGTTTTATTTTCTGTATGAAATGTATATTGTTCTGCTTTTTCACAAACCTGATGGCCATAAAAATGTAAAAAATAAATCAGGT
Organism: Xenopus borealis; assembly: GCA_024363595.1. Classification (NCBI taxonomy): domain Eukaryota; kingdom Metazoa; phylum Chordata; class Amphibia; order Anura; family Pipidae; genus Xenopus; species Xenopus borealis. Next base: position 78,937,049 of record CM044437.1, read on the forward strand.
TAGAGGATTCAGCATGTTTTAACCCAATTTGTGCAACGGCTCAGTGAAGAAAAAAAATCAAGAGGTAATTATTATTACTAGTGGGTAAAATATACAATTGCAAATGAACATTTTAAAAGTTTGACAATTTGAAGACCGTCAGACTATTCAGACAATTCAGACAATTCAATACAGACTGATTCACTGGACACAAATTATAACTCAATTCATGATTTGCTGCTTCCAATTGATTAGCGTACTGTAAATTATGAATTGATTTTTAATTTGTTTCTCTGAACTGAACTGATTCAAAATACCATTGCAAATCCATTTTTGGAAACAAATCATGAATCAAGGTTTATAATGCTTATGATGCAGTAATCATAGTATTTATCATTGCAGCTTAAAGTCATTAATTTGCATTATACATTAATCAGTATTTACTTGTGATCTTTCAAGAGGAGGCGGTGGTGAAGTATTTATATCTAATCAAAAGACATCGGTAAACAGCGATAATAAAAAATTTGCAAATCAAATCAATTAACTGTATGAGGTTGGAAGTATTTTAGTATTACATTCCAGACAGAACTTGTACACCCTTTGTTATTTCTAGCAATGTATCATGGAGCTAAATAGAAAGACAACAATGGGGCAAATATTGTAATTGCACATTTTAACACGTTTTGTCTTTTTTAAAAATTTTTCTTCCAATGTAAGGTAAGGGGAAACTGTAAAATTGCACCTTTTCTGCTCCAAAACTGCAGAAGTCGCATCTGAACAATCAACATGCAGGGAAAACTCTAGAGGGGAAATTTAAAAAAAAATATTTTGTAGGATTAGATTTGGTAGGATCCCACAAAATCTTGTGCTGTTGTGTTCTTTTGCATTACAAGATTTTGTCAGTCAGACCCACTAAATCTGATTAAAATCTCTAATGTAGCTTAGCTCTTATGACCCCTTGTGACACCATGTTAGCATCCTGCATGGGTGTAAATACATAGTAAATGACATGAAAATAGTCAAGAGTTTATAAATCAATTGCACTTTCTATAAATATTTTGTTTTCTCCAAAGGAGTTGTTCGGGACAGGCAGCTAGGCTAATTTACTATCATAATCGTGTACATTGCATTTACTCATAGCAGCTAATTGGCAATTCAAATACAAGTTTCAAAAAAGCAAAGATCTGTAATCGACCATTTTATAGATCTTTTACTGGATAGAGAAGATTGATAATGAATGAGATATAAGATAAAAAAGGCAATAAGAGGGCAGAAATACAAGATTCTGAGAGAGGAGGAGACCACAAACAACATTTATTAAAAGACAATAAACATAAAAGGATTTTGGAAAAAACATAGTATTTTACAAGTACTGCAAAGAAAAGCTGATACTGAAGGAAAAAGAGTGAGTACAAGGGAGGTGTCACAAAATAAAAAGTAAGTTGGTAGAGAAGAAAGGGAACATAGAACAGAGAAGTAATGGACAAAGGATTGAAAAGACAAAGGAAGCAGAGCATTAAAAAGGTAGGGCTATAGAGAAGGGTAAAGTACTGTATGAGCATGAAAATTATATAGTTTAGGGTAAGAGAAAAAGCTGAAAGGGCAAGAGAAAAAGCAGTGCCTAAAAGACAGAAATGGCAGAGGAAACTGCATTTTTGTCATTACCAGGGTAACATCTACATATGTGGTTTATAGAAAAAGACTCAGCCAAGACAATCTTACTTATTATGCATTAGTTAAACCTATTTAGTAAATAAACCATTGCAGGCAAAGCATCTTGAAAGACTGCCATGGTGTATTGACGGTATCAGCTTAGAACTGTGCTTGCCTTTTCCTTTATGAAAATGAAACAGTAAGCTTTAGAGCTTATAAAAGCCTCTTATTGATTTCACCGTCTCATGCAGAAGAAACTTTTGCTTCAAAATGGACTTTCTTTTTTAATAGCATATAGGCCTTAATTGAAATGCCAGTTCATTTTTCAATTTCTATTTGGTGCTATTTACTATAAGTTATACATTTTACCAAATACTTATTTTGTCTTATTTATTGTTGATTTGCAATTTACCTTATGTGGGACTCCTTTACTAACATTGGATACATTTTCCCAAGCACAGTAACCTATTGCAATCAATCAGTAATGCTATGGGTAATTGCATTGAGACGCTTATACCTTATGTTAGTAAATGCGAGCCCTGTTATGTTTTCCTCTCTGTTTTATAAATTGGATGCAGCAATAATAGCAATTATTAATATTATACAATAGCAATATTACTAACCCATTATGCTAACTAGCTAGTATCTCTGGCATTATCCCAAATTTTGCCTCTGATACCCACTGCTGCGAAAACACTGAGCTTGGTCATGTAACAATGAAGAAGAATCTTATGATATGACGTCAGACTTTTTGGTTTATTGCAGGATGACTTATTGATAAATTCATCCTCTAGTGTTCTCAGTGCTAAATAGATGCCTATTCAGGGATTTATATTTAGGTGGTGACACAAGAGCAACTATGGTAACAACAACAAGAGACCTTTCATGAATCTCCATTTGATGAAAAACTTTTGAGTAATCATGTTATAAAATGAAGAAAAAAACCATTTAATGAAGTCACAGGCAGAACTGAAATGATTGGCTGCTGCATTGTAGTTGTCTACAAGCCAACTTTAATCCCATGTCATTTAAAGGTGACTGGTAGTGATTTGGTTTGACATATCTCTGAAAAGTTCTATTGGACAGATGTTTTTGTAAGTATTGTAATAGTAAAAAAGAGGAAAATAGATCTCTGTTAAATAAATAATGTTGTTATAATTATACAGAAAGACAAATTTGCTTAATCAGTTCTTTTTTTCAGTGTATAAAATTGAGGAGTCAGAGTTTCGAGACACACAGATAGCTAAGATGGATGGAGGATATGGTGCATAAAGGTTTACTAAAAATTAATATGAAGTCACCAGGATAATACACCCTTAGATACTTTGTTCAGTCTTTGCCAGGACTCTATTTCTGATTTTCTCAGACACTTTCATCTTGTATGGTACCTATTGATTGGAGGAAAGCTGATTCCAATTAATAATTCCAGTAAGTTTGATATTTGTGGTGGGCAAGTTATTTACAAGCTTGTTAAGGGATCACATTCAAAATTATTTTCTGATAAATGGCATTATGAGCAGTATTCAGCATGGCTTTGTGACGAATAGGTCCTGTCAGACAAATGTCATTGCTTTTTATGACGAGGTTAGCAATAACTTGGACAGTGGGGGAGCAGTAAATGTGTTATATTTGGATTTTGCCAAAGCGTTTAATACAGTGATGCATAAATGACTGCTTTTTAAATGAAGGTCTATGGGTCTTACTAAAGTTGCTTGTACATGGATAGGAAACGTGTTCATTATTGATTTAGGGGAGGGTACTGCAAGTAATGTATCAGTTTTTGCAGATGATACAAAACTATGCATCCCTATTAATTCAATCCAGCGCCTGGCATCATTGCAGTAGGATCTTGTCAAACTGGCAATATGGGCAGTTGAGATTCAGATGAGATTCCATATTGATAAATGTAAAATCATGCACCTGTGATGTTGTCAGATAATGGTAAGCAGGTAAGTGTAGGATCAGGGGCATAAAGACAGGGACACAATATCTTCAGGCAAAAACACAGGTTTATTTTTGCAAACTCTTCACAACATAAAGGTAACAGGAACGGTTCAGGAACAGCTCACATTTAAGACTTTTCCCCACTCTGTGGTTCTCACCATACAGGCTGTCTTCCATACTTCACCCTAATCCCTGCTGTCTCTTCCCTCCAGGGATATCACCTCACCAGCCTCTGGCCTGTCTCACCTTCTGGCTTTCCTCATTCACTTTAGACTTTCAGTCACCTGGTCATGTCTCCTTCTGCTCCTTGCAGTGGTAGGCAGCACCCCAGCCACTCTGAGCATTCCTAACACAGATAGGTAACCTTCTTGTTCTATGCTCTGTTCATTTCACATTTGAATACCTTTCCACAGGACAACCTTCCTGTGGAAAATGAGCTCCTATATGTGAACTGGAGCACTAGTTGAAAATGAGCTCCTATAGTTGAACTGGCAGATAAATTAGGTAACTTCAAGAAGTGATTGCATGTTTTTTTAGCAAATGAGAAAATACAGGGTTACTGAAAATAACTCTTGTTACAAGTTGATCCAGAGACTGGTCCAGTTGCCATCTTGGAGTAAGGAAGCAATTTCCCCCCTCTGAGGCATATTCCAGATATTTCAGTATTTCTAGATCAACTGAACTGAACTCAATAGACAGGTGGCTTTTTTCAACCTAAATACTATGTAGTGTCTCAGCTGATACTTTGTTATGTAACTTGTTTTGTAATCTGTAAGCATAGTTGAGGTCATGGTTTCAGGCATGTTGCAAACGTGCTTAAAAAACATTAACATTGTTTTGGCCTTAACCTAAATAAGTCTAAAACTAAAAATGAGGATGCTTGATACATTTCTTAAGGACATACTTTATTAAGTTTTCTACTACATTAGTATATATATATATATATATATATATATATATATATATATATAAATATTGCGGGGTAATACTACTTCACTCAGGTAAAAGTAATGTGACATCTGCAATTCACTGTACATAGGCAAGGGGAATGTGATTTTTAAAGGTCAACAAAATAGTCCACCACTCAACCTTCTGGTGTTGGGGCTGGAAGTTTTGTTAAACCTGAATTATATTCTGGAGAATTCATTATAATGACACCTGGGGCAAATTTACTAATTTCGTGTGAAGGATTCAAAATTTGATCGAATTTTCAAAAGATTAGAACTTTTTTGGGCACTTCGAAATTTGATTGATTTTAATGATTCGAAATTGTTAGAATTGTTCAATTGGAACAATTTAATAATTCGATCAGATTTTTACTATTCGATCGAATTTTGCTTAAACCCTTCAAATTCGATATTCGAATTTGAAGGGTTAAAATTCGACCGAAATTCGATTGGTCGAATTCGAGGGGTAAATAACCCTTGAATTCGACCAGTAGCAAATCTGCCCCCTGGTGTCTGCTTCTCTTAGTCATGTTCTTCTGAGTCAGAGTAATCCTGCCATTCCATGCCTAGAGCAGATTTGAAGAAGAGCATATTGGGAATAGGAAAAAGAGAAGGATTGTGGGTATAAGAGGTAGTTTTTTTTCTACAGACCTTATTTATTGATGCTAGTTGGATTGCAGAATGTGTTTTTTGTTTTTCTAACCTTCAGGAAAGTAGCTATTTAATTTCAGTTGAAAGCCTCACTTACTTTCTGTTTCTGTGCAACTTTGTGTTTTTTTCTGCAGAACAGAATGTTCTTGTTCTTCACAAAGTCATTGTTTCTAATTACAGTTTTGTTTAGATAAAAAATACAAATGGAAAAGTGACTTTTTACTTTACTCAATTATGAAACTAATAATGATTAATATTGCTTTAATATTAATATTTAAATATGGCTGCAAGATGAATTGCACCTGTTTTAGTACTTAGACCTGCTGCTTAATCATAAAGGACATTTTATTTTATTGCATTCTACTAAGATGGAAAAGTTATATGTTGTTTAGAAAGGGGAACAGTTGTTTACATTGGGGGATTTCATAGGGTGCTTCAAGATTTTGTGAACTTTAAAGCTTGCATGAATGTTCGTGCAATCTCCTGATTGATCACTAACCAACAGTGATGGGCGAAACGGGCGCGTTCCGCTTCCGCGTCAAAAACGCCGCGCGACTCGTTTTTGACGCGCAAATTTTTTTGGGCTAATTTTTTTGCCAGTTTCGCAAATTTATTCGCCAGCGGCGAATCGCGGGAATTCGCCGCGAATTCGCCCCTGGCGAATAAATTCGCCCATCACTACTAACCAATAGAGTAGTAGAAAGAACAAATCAGACAATGTTCAGCCCATTATTTCAAAGGGGCAAATTCACTAAAGTGCGAAAATGCACTAGCGTTGCCTTCGCCGATGTTTGCCGCACTTCGACAGGTGAATTTTCGGCAGTGCTACGCAAATTCACTAAGATGCGAATTTGCACTCAGGGCAGCAAACGTTAGCAAAGTAGCGCTACCGTTCGCCAGGCAAAGCACATTTACGCTAGTGATGCCAAATTTGCATACGGTGCGAACGTAAGCATATAATATAGGTGTATGTTACACCCACTATATTACACTACACAAGCCCAGGAATACTTTAATGAATAAAATAAAGTTGTCCTATTGCCCTAAACATGTGCCCACTGTATATTTGAGTTGCCATATGTTAGGAAATGTAGGGGGGGAGGAGGGTTACCCCAAACATTTTTCACTCTTTTTCAGACTATCACCTTACAAAAGGTAAAAGACGCCAGCGTTTTTTGGGACTTAGAAAAAAGTTTTTTTCTTCAAACTCCTATGTATTGTATTGAACTTCACCAGGTCTGACCTAGCAAAGTAATCTCTAGTGTAAGAGGTAACTTTCACAAACATTTTCATCTTAGTGAATTAGTGTAGTTACGTCCCTTCATCAGTGTGCAACTTCGCCTGGCGTAAGGGTGTGAAGTTGCACAAGTCGATGTCCTTCGCTAGCGAATTTTCACCAGGGACACTGTTAGTGAATCGGCGAAGTTGCGAATTGACGTCACGTTGGCGAATTAGCGCTAGCGTTACACACTATAGTGAATTTGCACCAAAGACTTCAATCTTTGAACTTTATGTCTGACAAAAAGTAGTGACAGTCACCCATTGATATTGTAAGATAGTCAATACATGCAGAGATTGTATTGTTAGCTGATAGGAATCGTCTAACCTGTCTGATCGACTAAGCAACCTATTGCCAGGGTGAAAAATGTTGGGACAATCCCCACATGGTCCAAAATCGAAACATAGATTTGGACTTCGAACTTTATCTTTGTGTCTATGGCCAATTCAACTCTAGCGTTCCAAGGTCAAATGAAACAGAGCAGATGAATTGATATAGAGCTCCATGATCAGGCTGACCACTGTGGTAACCAGGCTAAAACATCAATGGTTGCTGGAGAAGGTATTTTTAAAATATGCCCAAGACTCTCATACATATATTTTATAATTATTGGCTAATTCTAATACTATAGTAATTCATTTTTAATTCCAAATAGCACAGCTGTACAGTGCAGTGGCTGACTGTTACTTATGGGACATGACAATAGACTCATCTCTTTTTCATCTTACTGCCCTAAACAAATGGTAAGTTATATATTACATGGAAACAGATCGTGCTTGTTAGTCACTAAGGAGCAATACAGTTGTCTGTTTACAAACACTAGTGTTGCCAGGCTCATTTAAATCACACTAAATGAATTGAATCGTTGTTGTGGAATGGGAGTTCAGGATTTCCCACATCACATATGGCACATCTTCATTCTCGTATACTGATTAATCTGAGAGAATACAGGTCCACTTACCTATTATATGTTATTGGCACAAGAGGTTAAATGGATATTAATCACATTGGGCAAAGTGGCATTGCTAAAGAAGATCTAGTAATATAAAATCCAAGGCATGTTAGACAAATCCAAGCTGTAGTAAAATGAGTAAATACAAATATGAAATCAACATATAGTGTCCCCAGCATTTATTTTATTTTGGGGTTATGATTAAAACGTCTGTTTTGTTTTTGCAAAACAGTGAAAAACACATGATTACTAATGCACTGGACATTTATTAGAAGAGTTAGCACTACTTTACATCTACTGAAGTTATTAAAAGAAGCTTCATATGAATACCAGTCTGTCAGGACAAGCACCTACTGTTCCATTCTTGCAGTACATAAACAATTTACTGCTCGTATAAACAATTCAAAATCAGCCTTCCTATATTCATAATTCCATTCTCCATTCCAAAGCTTTAGAAAGAGGAAGAATCACTGTTTCTTCATATGGATCCTTTTTAATTCAGGAAAAAAAACGTTCTTAGCTTTCTCAATTCTATAAAAAATCTTGAAGCACCCAATGAAATCCCCAATGTAAACAAATGTTTCCTTTTGACCTATATAGCAAAGAATGAAGTCACACACACTAATTGATAAAAGGATGTTTAACATATTTGTTGGCCACAGAATGTGACACAAAAAGTTTAAGATTTCTGGGGATTTACCACACTTATAAGTGAATGAACATGTGTGCAGTGTTTACCCATCCCTCAACCCAACAAGTGGCTGACAATGCAATCCTTGTATAATTGTATTGATTCTTTGGCATTCAAACCCTGGTCTACATGGTTTTCAGCATGTGTCATATCTTGCTGAGCCACTGGAGATATTTGGAGCTTGCTGCTGGCAACTATCCATATAGACTCCTGCTACCTCCACCCTCACTCTCATTAAGGCCAGGTGTCAATAATCTGGTTATTATGGGCCTATTTAAGACAGTACCCTTGTGCCTCCCGGTGCCGGATTATTAAATTCATGGTTGTGATTTTGCCCCCTTGCTCCTGTTCCAGCCCTGCTCCGGAACCCTTGCTTACTAATATTGACCTCTGCATTTGGCTCTGCCTGTTTCCTGGACATTGTCTGTGATTGTACTCCACCTGCCTCTGACCTTGGCCTGTCCACCACTACGAGAGAACTCTGCCTGCCCCAGACCTCTTGCCTATGTACTTACGGACTTTCGCCTGCTCACCTTCCTAGCTACAGGTTGCTCTGGATTTGTTCCCTTAATTTCAGCTTATTCTGCATTGTTTTTGTTTATTCTCATTAAGTCCTCTTGTTGCACGTCATATGGCTTCCACGTCCTTAGCAACATGCATAATCTGTTTTACACAGCACATAGGCTCTCACCTGAGGTAGTTCCTGACAGTAATCTTCAAGGTGTCCAACACATGTACAAATTATGGAATATCTCTCCATAGCCACATTGTCTGAAACATGTACATATTATAATAGAAGTTCCAATATGTCTATAGTCAGTGATGTAACCTGTGAGACAATGTTAGTAAATGGCGAGATTTAAGTGTCACATTGTCTATTTGATGCATCGTGTAATATCAGTGGGCAATCTATCCGTGTACAGGTCACTAGTATATCTAGCTAGCTGCTAGATGTTAAAAAAAACATTCTTATCATTATTTGTGCTGCTTTTGAAATGTTTAGGTGCACAATATTGACATTAACATTCTCCTGCAAAGGAAGGTACACAGGCAAACCATTTGGGCAGATTTATTATGTGGTGTAAAAAATCTGCAAGATCTTCAAGATAATTCACCACACATCAGCAGGACTTCATATTGTAAAAAATGGCGTATTATTAATTATTAACATGTATTTCTATAGCGCCAACTTGTTTCGTAGCGCTGAGTACATTTTATGTGCTTTTTTGTATAGTGACTTCCCCCGGGAACTTGCTTACAAAGGTCTTAAAGTGGACCGTCACACCAAAAAATATTCAAAATCATATTTTATCACGTTAGTCAAGCAAAATGAACAATAATTATTACACTATATAAATTATTTTAATCTTGTTTTCTTCAGACTGGGAATTCATAATTATAGCAAACAGGGAGGAGCCATTTTTTGGACACTGTTATTAAGGCAAGCCTTGCATCATCTCAGAATCTTGTTTGTGCACCAGAATGGGGGACCCGATGTCTTTCCCTATGTCCTGGCTACAAAATTAAATGGTTAAGAGAACTGGGTGAATGTATGGAGAGCAGTGGCATCTAGGAAGTGCTGAATGGAAAGTGAATGGAAAGTGAAAGTAATTATCTGCCCCGCCTCTATGCCTAAGGCATAGAGGAGTGGCAGACAATATTTGATTGACTGCTGAGATTTTTAAATGAGCTTAAAACAGCTATGAATGCTTTAATAAAAAATTTGAAATTGGATTTCATGTTTAATTTGAAAAGGACTTTTATACAGATTTTTGTGTCTGGGTGACGGGTCCACTTTAAGCAATGTAAAATAACGATGGCAAATCAGTATTTGCATGTCTTAAAACAAAACACACCTTAATAAAATCACCATTTATCTTACTCAGCTTTTTACACTTGTTTTGGGGCAAATTTTGTTTTACGAAGCATAATAAATATGCCCCTTGGTGTACATTAAAACATGTCTTTCAATAGCTTGTGATAAACTCGTTTAACAGTAATCACCACACAAAAAAGGACCCTTACTATCTCATAGTAGGTGTTCTCATAAGGTGTTAGGTACAGAACTCCATTTTGCCTAAACCCATTGCTTTGTGTAACTTGGACCTCAAGCTCCAAAGGCACAAGCAAAGTAAAAACGTGCATATAGGAGTGACTGCTTAATGTATGCTGCAATTCTGTGTCCATTTTTGCACCTGATGTTTCTCTTCATCAACAGCAAATAAGCCCTACAGTACACTGTCCTTGAAAGATCAAAAACTACTATCATTCTTTCTGTTATTTATTTATCCGGTGAATTACATTCATATGTCAAAATGATGACAGAAAATGTAAAAGCTGACCATTCTGTTTACACTATCTAGAACAACTGAATCAATTTGTTGGCTATGAGTGACATACCTCTGCCAACAGTTACAGTATATCCAGCATTGTTTGCGAGATCATTGAATGTTTGTTACATGGCATTCAAAGAAATTAAACAGAAGAAAAATCTCACTATGCTTTGTGATGCAGTACTTCTAATTACTGACTTAAGATATTTCTGTATTTTCTTTATCCTATGTAGCACCATTAATTACATACAAGAAAGCACACCGGCATTTTAAGTCAAAATGTTGCCCTGCCTAGTAGAGCTTGCAAAATAGTTTGGTGTCTTAAGTGCAGAGAGAATAGGTGAATTGGAGACCACAATGGGATACCCAATTCATTGTAGAACCTGAAAGCAAGACAGATACTATGCAGATAAACTGCTAATGTAATCACTTAAAAAAAAAAAAATTACTCCACACCACATGAGTTTGCACTTGAAAACAGGAGGCTGTTGTAGTGAGAAAGGGCAAGTTTTAAACTTTTAGAAATAATAATTAAACAAAAATGTAATGTTTATATACAGATTGTTGGTGTGATGTTATCTCCTTTATATTGTCTTATGATTACTTCAGAAGTCTTGTTTATTAGCAGGTTAAGGGTTTTTAAAATAACCACACATTCCTATAGCTTTAATAAATCTTAAAATGTAATCCACAATTGAAGCACGTCGCCTGCTTAGCTTTACTGGCCAACTACAGGCTGACAGCTTTGGATCTCACAAGATGGCGTTTTTTTGGCAAATTCATTCTCCTTATAATATTGCATCCACTGATTGCATCAGTTTTTTACCCCAACCAGTGGGTATTTTGAACAACCTACAGTGTTCAAAATACGTTGCAACACGGTCTTTGTAGACCATGGTAAAACTATACAGAACCCCTGCATATAGTAAGTATAGGTAACTATTGGTGAATCATGATTCGGCTATTCTGATTAACCCATCTGTCCTTATAGAAGGGTAAACCTTATACCTCTCCGACTGTGGCCATTAAAGAGGTTACTACAAAAGAAAATAATGCTTGTAATAATCATAATGATAGTTATAACAATACAGTATCTGAAATGATAGCAAAATAATTTGAATCACCTTTCTAAGCCTGAGGAAAATGTATATTGGGTACCCTGTATTATTTAATTAGTTGGGGTGCCATGGTCAAAGAAAAGAAGCAGAATAAGTAAACTGTGAAAATAAAAATAGAATGCCATTATGAAAATATGTACTGAAGAAATCAGGATATTAAACAGCTAACACTGACTTTTCAATGATAACTTTTGTTTGAAGTTTTAATCTACAAATCCCTTTAGGAAAAATCTTTTTAGACACATAACATCATATAAACAGCCCATACAGAAAGGCTTTGCCTTGTCAAAATAGAGCAAACTAAAAGAAAATGATAATGTATTTCCTAATGGTGTCTTTTACAGCTGTATACACTGATTTAATCTTCCCAAAACACTCTGTTGTTTATGAGGCCTTTGGGTTCAATTTTATGCCTGAGTGAAGATGATGCTAATAGCTGCCATATTTATGTTTAAGGACCTACAAAAAGATTTCACTAAGTATTTTAAAGCAAGAAAAGTACATTCATTTTTACACAAATATTCCCCCCCCCCCCGCAAAATAATTGTCACTATAGAATCTTGTGCAAATAGAAGGTATAATTGATGGGTATTCAAATGTTTAACATATTAATATGAATATGTAATGTGCCTGTATATTTAATATTATTTTTAATACATGCATTATGGTGGTATTAGAAGTGATACATTTAGCATGATATTGTAGCCTACCCAGGTGTCGGGAGACTTTTTCCAGTTTATCTCTATAATGTTTATGGGTTGAAATCTATCCTTTTTAAAATGTGGCTTTGCTAATCCTTCTGCAAAGACTTCTGTAAAAAGTGCATAATAGTGTTTGGAGGTGGTGTCAGTCTTTATACACAGTGCAAATAGGGTTGAATTGTATGTTTTTCTGTTTGTTCTTTCTGTGCCATGTGTAATTTTGGTTTAGATACTGTATACAATATAAAATCTCTGTGGCTAGAACTTTTGTGACAGAGCTGTAAATTCTCATTTGCCTGCACAAAAAGGTTATGAGGAACCTTAGCTTCTAACAGACCTTTGTTGCAAAGTATAACAAATCTATATAGGTGGGTGATAAATCAGCAAAAAACGTGGGGTGGTAACATAGGAAATGCATTCAGATGAAAAAAGACCACATTTCAGAAATCATAATAATTCTTTTTTTCTAGAGCTCAAAATCTACAAAATCTACTTCAGTATACTGCCCACCATCCAAACATAATTCTGGATCAATATCACTTTCAATGTTGATAAATACAAGGTTATGCACTTATAAAATATATATATATATATATATATATATATATATATATATATATATATATAATTAAAGGGAAACTGTCATGGGAAAACATGTTTTAAAAAAAAAAAAAAAAATGCATCAGTTAATAGTGCTTCTCCAGTAGACTTCTGCACTGAAATCCATTTCTCAAAAGACCAAACAGATTTTTTTATATTCACTTTTAAAGTACATTAGAGGACATTATAGAAAAATAGCAGGGGACCCTTTTACCCATAAAGAGGATCACCACAATGGAATGTCCTGTTGTGTGATTTTTGTGATGGCTGATTCTGTCTTTTAAGAGTGGCTTGGATTATATCTTGGACAAACATAATATCCAAATTCACTCCTGGTAGTAGGTGGAGGTCAAAATTTTTTTAGTTTCTAAAGAGACAGTACTTTGATTTTCAAATGGTCGAATTTTAAAATTTGATTCAAATTTTTTTAAAATTTGAAATTAATTTTGGCCTATTCGATAGTCGAAGTAGCCAAAAATTACTTTGAAATTAGAATTTTTAAAATTTGAATTTCACTTCAACCTGCCCTCTAGAATATAAATGTCACAATAGAAGGCTGATTAATAATTAATACATATCATTACTACATGTCAGCTCAGAAACCAGTGCAACTAGAATTAGATGCCAACATGGTAATCTCCTGTGACACGTTTGAAGTCCTGGATTACTGCTGCTATTGAGAAGCAGAAACTTTAGGCTGGTGCAATACACTCACTAAATAAAATATGCAATTTGTAGCCATATTTTTAGGATTTAGTTTTCCTTTAAATAATCCCATCAATGTATTTCAGGCATAGAGTGAAGATTTATGCAGCTAAGAGTTAGGGTTGGCGGCTGAGAAGATCCCACCTTCTGGGGCTGCATAAAATAACTGACAGATTTTTATTGGTACACAGTACAGTATGTCTAGTTGTAGGTCTAAGGCAGGGGTCAGCAACCTTTTCTATGAAAAGAGCCATTTGCCCCCTCTTCCACTCAAGAAAAATAGTCTAGAGCCCTAAAACATAACACAGTTTATAAACTTTTAAAAGTTTAAACCTTTTTTTAATTTTAACTGTTACAACAACAAAATACAACAAACAAAAGTGCAGTGTGTATGTGTATTTTGAAATAAATTAAACACTGAATAGCCATATTAAATGCTAGTATCTGTTTAAAGGGGAGGGCTATAGTAAAATATGCATCACATCTAGTGATGGGCGAATTTAATCTGTTTAACCAAAAATTCATTAAGGTGAAAATTCATTAAAGCCTATGGGCATTAAAAATTTTTTTGACGCATTGTGAATTTTTTTTGACGCACACACGAGACAAGGTGAAAAAAATTGCCCATCACTAGCCATATCCACATCTATAGCCCTTGTACCTGCTGCAGCTGGACTCTAAAGGCTTCCAACAGCTGTCAACAGGTGTAAGGGCTGTATGGACAACATAACAGGTAAAGTCGCAAGTCTGAGCCACAGCAAGCAGGATGAAAAGCCGCATGAGGCTTCAGAGCCGCGTGTTGCCTACCCTTGGTCTAAGGAATGAATGCAATTCAGGTTTCCATTCCCAGCAAGAAGTTTTCACTATGATTTATTCATCTGCATTGTATAATTCAGTATAAGCTTTTCTTGCAAAATGCTGCACAGATGTTTCTACTAAGCGCCTTCTTCTGAACCTTGAAAAGTCTAAATTGATTTTTTGTTTGCAAATGCTAAAGTTCATTAGATTGGTCAGTTTATTATGCAAATTAGGTTTATGCAGTTTATGCATGTTTACCAGCCAATAGATTATTATATTTTTTATTGCAGGCTTGTCTGATAATCACTGAAAAATTTAGAAAATGTATTCCATAATTTACTTTACTAATCTTTATTTGAACAGCTATGTTAAACACATGAACTACAGTTTGTCAGAATGTATTTTCTGCATTAAAGTCCTAAGCAAATTGGAATTTATGTAATTTTACAACCAGGAAGTAATTAGCATGTGCACCATTCACAGACAGGTGCACGTCTTAGCCCCTTTTGAATCAGGACCAATGCAGATTAAAATTTAGGGGAAATGGTGCATTGTGGGGAAACAATGCACATTATTATTATTATTATTATTATTAACATGTATTTCTATAGCATTACACCTTGTTTCCCATTATTGAACAATCCTATATAATAAAGTTCAAGTGTCTCTGCGTCCAGTCCCTGTGTCCGTGGGATTGCGCTACTGCGCATGTGCCCCACGGACAGCCAGCGCGAAGAGTCTAATGCTAGCGCAAATTTGCCAGCGTGATCGCAAATTCACGAACACCGACCGAATTTACTCTAGCAAAGTAGATAGAATACAATAGATAGGAGGTTGAAAAAAAAAAATTGAAAATTTTTCTGTCCCAAAAAACGCTGTGACGTGTTTTACCATTGTGGGTGATAGTCTGAAAAAGAAGTGTATGTTACAGCCACTACACATGCCCAGGACACCTTTAATAAAAAAAAATAAAGTTGTCCTACCTATTGCCCTACATGTGCCCCCTATATAGTAGTGTTGCCATATGTCAGGAAATGTAGGGGAGAAGGAGGGTAACACCCCCCCAAAAAACAATGTTTTTCAGACTATCACCCACAATGATAAAACACGCCACAGCGTTTTTTGGGACTTAGAAAAATTGTCAATTTTTTTTTTCAACCTCCTATCTATTTGCGATAACGATTTGACGTCACGCTGCCGAATTTGCACTAGCGTTAGACGCTTCGCGCTGGCTGTCCATGGGGCACATGCGCAGTAGCGCAATCCCACAGACACAGGGACTGGACGCAGAGACACTTGAACTTTATTATATAGGATTCGCGCCGTATGCAAATTAGGCTTCGCTAGAGAAATTGCGCTATGCCTAGCGAAGTAAAAATAGCGTAAATACGTTACCGTTCGCCGACCAGAGCGTAAATTCGCACTTTAGTGAATTTGAGTAGCGCAGGCGAAAATTCGCCTGGCGAAGTGCGGCGAACGCTCGCGAAGCCTGCGCTACCGATTTTTCGGATCTTAGTGAATGTCCCACTTGGAGCGCAGAGACTTCCGTTAGTGGTTTATAATCTGCTGCCTTCAATCTATGGAAAGACCAGCGCTACATAACGGTGTGCCGCTCCTCTGCTCACCGCTACACCGCCAGCTTTACACATGCCCAAGCACCATGTGACAGAGGAGCAGCTCGAGCTGTGGGATGTGTGACCCGGGGAGTCCGCGGCGCAGTCAGTAAAGGTAATGGGGGGTCGGGGTAGAGAGAGACTTCCACCAGTTCCTCACAGAGCGTCTTGCCTCTTTATTTATTGTCTAAAAGCCCTGCCCTCACGGGAGAGCCGCAGCCAATCCCAGTGCGCTGCCCTGCCCCTCTTTGTTGTGCTGCCCAATGGCAGAGGGATAGAGCGTTGCTGGCCGGCGGGTGACAGAGGAGCAGCTACTGTCTGGCCTCCCATAGCTGTGAAAGTACCTCCTGCTCTCTGACTCACTCAACTCCGCCTACAGGACGCCAAGGAAAAAATATGATTGGCGGAAAATGGGCATTCGCACGCGAAGCGCGAATGATCAAGAGGCGGGGGCGGTGCCAACTGTTCCTATCTTTAATCTCGCCTTGTTAGAAGCGAGACCCGCTCACTCAGCGCACGTTGCTACGGCAAAGTCAGGCGGCTCTTTTTCTAAAAGTAACATTGAGGCAGAGTCGCCTCTGAAATTCTGTAGGACAAACATTTTTTTTTGGAAAAAAACCACTGGTGTGATCTATACCATTAACAAACATTGCCCAAACTCTTTAGGAAGCAGTAGTATTTTTAAAACTACTGAGAAGCACTCCAGGTGTCCACCATGGTTGTCCACTTTTTTTTGGACTGGAACAAGTCTGTTTTTATAAATGTTTGACTACATATGTTCTAGCGCCCGTTAATTTAACGGGCTTAATGTCTAGTATCTAATAAAATAATATAAATACATATTATTCAATATTTTTAAGTTATTTGGTTATGTTCCTTAGTTCCCTGGGCCTTCAAGGACTCATATGCCTTAAAAGGGCAGTACCCTCCTTGTTAAACATGAGTTGTTAAATAAAGTTTGTTTTCAACGTAATTTTTGACTATTGTTTTAATTATGAAAAATGTACATTCTATTTCGAAAAAAGGGAAAGTTTATCTAATCCGTGGTTTGTCCTTGCAAGATACATAATTAGATTGCATGGGAATTCATTATCTGGAAACCTGTTATTCAGAAAGATCTGAATTACAGAAAGCCCATGTCCAATAGACTATTTTATCCAAATAATCAAAATTTTTAAAAAGTATTTCCTTTTTCTCTGTAATAATAAAACAGTACCCTGTACTTTATTCAAACTAAGATATAACAAATCCTTATTGGAAGCAGAACCAGCCTGTTGGGCTTATTTAATGTTTACATAATTTTATAGTAGACTTGAGGTATGAAGATCCAAATTACTGAAAGATCCATTATCCAAAAAGCCTCAGGTCCTGCACATTCTGGATAACAGGTTCCATACCTGTATAGTAAATGCAATATAATGATTGGTTTATTTTAAGCACAGAGAAAAATTAGTTATGTATCATAATCTACTATAGGAACTTATTTTCACCTGGACTTCAGTTTATATTTCTAAATGATACGTTATTGCTGTATATGGCAGAGTTTTAAACAAGTTTAAATAAAAAAGTTTTATTTTATAGATTCTCTAAAATATAAACAAGCAGCACTTGTAATAACCCAGCACTGCTGTAGCCCTGTCAATGGACACAAATATTATTCATGTTCCATCAATTTCTGATTTTATCCAAAGTACGTGTAGAAAAAGTCAATATGTAAGTGACATGCTGAAACAGTACAGCCATGCACCAAATTTGCCAAACTTGCAATGATAAACAACAAAGCAAAAACTCTAAAACATTGTAAAATATCAATACTTAAAATGTTTTTATTTTCTTTTCAAAAGGCCAAGCCACACCAATTATTGGACATTATTATTAGTTTTTGTTTAAAATAAAAAACACATTTACAATTCTGTTGAAGAGCATTTCATTAAAACTGCCACAGCATAATTGTCAGCAAAATATCTGAACTATTTATTACTGGCTTCTGCCTCTGACATATGTGTCTGCTTTTGACAATAATGAGATACAATTTACTTGAATATTTATTCCAGGGCCGAGTTGCAAAATATTTAGTAGTTGAAGATGAATAAACAACACATGCCAAAAGCTCATACTTTTGATTGAAAAATTGATACCTAGCTTATTTCTAGGGGAAAAAAAACACCCAAAACTCTCTGATGCATTGTTTTAGGAAAAAAAGACTTTCCTGACTCCAAAACAGCAAAGCCAAAAGAATTTTTATTAGGAAACCCCTTAAATTTATCTAAATGTATTACACACAAGGATGGAAAAAGTCAGAATCCAAAAATCCAGACCTATCAAAGTTGTATATAAGTCAATGGCAGAGATCCCTTACTGATGTTTCTGTGGTCTGTGCTGGAATTAACCCAAAAATTCGACTATTTCAGACATTTCAGGCAAAAAACTTTTCGGGAAAAAAGCCAGCAGAAAATTGAGTGATTCGGAAAAAAACTCATGAAAAAAAATCATATATATCAAAAAATCGTATATTCGGATTTTTGCTCAGTTTTTTATGTGTCTGTCTCTGATCCAATTAAATCATGATTTTTAAAAATAATAAATAAGGTTCAATCTCGGATTCTAGTTTGGTCAGACGTTTTTTATTAAAATAGCCAGATTCAGACATTGATAAATAAGGTCTTTAATCTAATAAAAGGTTTTTTTATGCTATGGGTGATGTGCCTTTTTTCACTAACTGCCATTAGATTGTTTTAGAATGGAATCACAAGGGAAGCAGGATTATGTGGAAGAAGCATTACTTCTTTTCACAAGTGCTTGAGTAGGCATTATGATTGGTATCTATACTGTCTGTGGAAGTAATCCTATGGCCTATGTATTTAGGACAACTAAACCTAAAGATTGTGGTCACATTCCAAAAAATTGGTGGAACGATACAAAAGACACATACTACACTATATGGTTTTTCTGTTCTTTTTGCTCCAATCCACCGTTAGCTATACAGCGATGTTCTCTACTGGATAAATTATCTTAGATTACATGATTTTAAATTTTCCTGCTGGGGTCTGTATCCCTGAAATATCTAGATCGTTTTTTACTCCTGCTGCTAGAGTCTCTATTCTCAGAGGGATGGGAGATAGAGCATCCCTGTCTCTTGACATTTGAGACTGTGCTGCAGAGGGGTGAACAGCCAGTCAGTCTGTTTCCACCTTTTGGACTGCTACAATACAGCAACAATGCACTTGTCTATGTGACTTTGCTCTTAATGAGGTTTCAGGTGACAATGACACATTCCACATTTTTACATTGCTAAGCCAGTATTACATTAAAAGGCTTCCTTTATATTAGGTATGTCCCAGACCCAGTATTTGTGTGACAATCGGAAACGACGCGGCGCGCCAAAGTTGACGCGACACGCGTCAAAAGCGTGCTGCTACTCGTTTCGCAAATTTTTCGCCAATTCGCGAATTTCCAGAGAAATTCGGCGAAGCAAATCTCAGGAGATTCGCCCATCACTATAAAATAGAGTTAAAAGGTTGAACTTGATGAACGCGTGTCTTTTTTCAATCCAATTTAATATGTTAACTATGTTTGCTATGTAGGATTCTTTTATTCTTTTCAATATATTACATGGCTACACAAATCCAATAGAAATTACTCTGGAGTAGTGATTTTCAACCTTGTGCCTCCAGCTGTTAAGGAACTACAAGTCCCACAATGCAATGAAGGAGTCTGACAGCCACAGTCAGGCAAATGCATTGTGGGACTTGTAGTTTCTTAACAGCTGGAGGCACAAGGTTGAAAATCACTGCTCTGGAGAATCGTTGCAACCAAACAGTGATTCTTTATTACAAAAAGTTGCACTACATGTTTTGGATCAAGAGATCCTTTCTCAGGTGCTTGTGTTACAGAGTAATTTCTATTGGATTTGTGAAGTCAAGAAGGTGTGGTGATACCTTTTTCTGTTGGAGGAACCAGATACATTGAGAACTATTGGGGGACCCTTTGGACTTCAACCTATTACATGGCTACAGCTATGTACTTAATAACTCCAAGTATATCTGGTATGCATGTTACAGAACTCACATAAACTAAATTGTCCTGGAAGTACTTTACATGGCCCACAAGTTTAGAATGCAGGCTTTAAAAATACTACCTTAGAGCTCTGACTTATTCAGAGCAGTTACATTTAAAACCCTGGCCTTAATTCATATTTTCCACATGAATGTAGAACTCATTTTAAACCCATAATTGGGGTGCAGCTCTTGAATGTGGTATTTTGGATACTTTTTGAGAGAGATATTATGTCCAAACTTTTCACCCATAATTATACATAGTTTTGTTTTAAGTCCTACACTTCTAGACAAGTGCTGTTAAGCTTGTTACCACTAAAGCCTTCAAAGCAAAAGTCTGTACCTTCGCTTTGAAGGTTTTACTGGTTACAAGCTTAACAGCACTTGATTTATAATCTCATTATATATACTTTCCCTATGGTGTTTTAAGTATACAAGGTTACAAGAGGCTCGGCAATTCATGCATGCTGTTGTAAACTCTGTGGTGATATTTTCTGTGCTTTCTTTTTTGGAAAATGCACAGTTTTGTCACTGTGAAGAAAGCTGAATTTGCCTCTGAACTCTGTCAGTAATTCATCTACATTTTGCTTTGTTTGTCTCGACAGCCTTTGGGAATTTAACATGAATTGAATTTGCAGAAAAACCAGTAATATAGCTGCCAAGAAAAATATTTGATCCCATTTGTATTTGTATCTTCTTTGTAGTAAAACAATAAATTACCAGACCGCTGTATGTTCTTCCACATTGAGAAGTGATCTCCTTTACTCACTTACGGGTTCAGTAATTATGGTCCTTTAAATAACCAACATATTCCACAGAAATATACTGAAGATATTTAACCATTCATATCACGAAAGTTCACGAAGTTCAATCGGCGAACTTCGTGAACGTTCGGCGCATGTGCACTACTACAAACCGGCAAATGCATCCTACTGCGCGTGCACCACCAATCGCTGACGGATCCAGGAAGAAGATGTTGCTGAAGAAGATGGTGCCCGGGAACCTGCACAGAGGGGTAAGTAGCCACTTAGGGGCATTTGCCTGTTGGGAGAGGTAGGCCGGGGGGTGGGGAGGGGGCCTAAGGGGGGTGTGGGGAGGAGGTTAATGCCCAAGGGATTGAATTCCCCTTAAAGTCTACAGTTGTCTAGAAATCTTTAATTTTTTTTATTTTATTTTAAGTTATGTTTCATGTGCAACAAAATAACCAGGCTACATAACCAAGTCATTTTAAGCCAATGCAGATTTTTAGATGAGACTGAGCTAGATACAGTTAGGATCATGAATGCCAGGAGATATGAAAGTAGAAAAGTGGTTCTAACTTTTCTAAAATAAGTATTCATTTTTATAAAATCTCTAACTGCATTCACTTACATGAATAAAGTGTAGAATGTACGTTTTATGGTATCATAGTGCAGAGAATACTGTGTGTATCATTGAACATTAAACAAGTACAAACCACTGATTATTCCTGGTACCATTTTTACTATATCATTTGTACTGATAACATTTCCAAAACACTGGTTCAGCATGATTGATTGCACATTTAAAACAGACCATGGCATGGCATTTCATTGCCTTTTGCTCCCTCAAGAAGGACTGTTCATACAAGAAGCTTAATATAACATTATATTCATTTGCTATTATAAGCATACAGACATCCTTTGCCCTGCTGTTACCCAAGTAAAATGTCACTTTGCATGCATCAAAGAAATAGAGCACACTTGGGCCAAATAACGAAAACATGCTTCTTTCTGTGAAATCAAAGTAATCTGTCTTGCAGGGAAAGTGAAGGTTTTAGATAATTAATCTTTAACAGGCTTTGTACACATTGCTCTAGCATCAACCTGTGAGAACACCACGACAAGTGGGAGATACAATGCAGAGAAGAAATAAATTCTACTCAGTAGCTATAATCATTATAAACCATATGGATAAATGCTTCTGGCCACTGCTTTAGCTTAATTAATGCAGTAGCACATTAACTTACTAACAAGTCAACGCTTAAAGATAAAGTAGCATTAAAAAACAATTCAAATACACTTTGACATTTTTAGAATTAAGGGGAATTTACTCTGGATCTTTCGGGCATGCACTTTCTCAAGTTTAGCATATAATCCTACATCACAGGTGCATACCAAACATTTAAAAGACTCATACAAAAGACTCCATTTGCTTGGGTCCAATCCTTAGTGAAAACAAATAAGAGTATTATACATAGCTAATATTATTTATAAAACATATATCTTTGTTTGCACTTTGTAAAGTCCTGTGAGTGTGGTCTTGATATTAAACTGTGGTTGATCAGCACCAAGGCAGTGACAGAATTTCTTAGTGCACCAACATATTGAATTATATGTATGTGTATATATATATATATACTGTATATATATATATATATATATACTGATCAAGCCCTGTTACAGAGGGAGGTATACTGGACTTATGAATTGAACTGTGTATCCCTGAAAGGACTGAATAGCTCATCATCGCTAAATTGTTGTGAACAAAAGGATTTTATAAGATCGATCCTCTGACCGTTATGCCCTGTAGTTTGTTTTAGTATAACAAAAATATAATAATGATATATATAGTTCCTATCATTGATATATGCTCTGTTGTTGTATTAAACATAATTATTTCAGCTCCCCATTGGAATGTGAGGCCTAACAAATAATTGTGGTATAACAGAATGGTAGTTGCCCATTAATACAATATTTATTTATTAGCATGTAAATTTGTAGGCTGGGAGCTAGATAGAATGTGTTTAACTGACGTTTTTAGTCATCACGCACTGGTTACTGTTGGATTTTATATACATTTTATCTATTTGAATTTTAGACACATATACATGTTCTTAGGAAATGACACATGATTTTAATGAACAATCCACTAGATACGCACATATTTATGATACAATGTTTAAATATGAAAGACACTTTTAATATAAATTTATTGGGAGCATCAGTCGATTTAAAGTATGCAAAGACTGTATGCAGATTTAAAATTTTTTGGAAATGTACACAGTAGTCATTTGTTGGTGATGATGTCACTTCCTTGAGTTGGGTATTTATGGGTAGTTGGAATATAAGCATGTTGCCATGAGGAAGGTCCCTGTGTGGACCGAAACTTCACGCCGGTTATTCATGCACAATTGAATACATTTTTATTTTGATGCACAAATATCCCAGAGTTGCTGTTTTTTTTTAGGTATGGGCAAATCTATCCCATTTCGCAAATTTCCAGCGAAATTCGCTAATTGGTGGAAAATTTCCGGAACAAGTCACGTCACAATTTTGACGCGCGTTATTTTCGGTGCATTGCGTCATTTTCCACTGTTGACGATTAGATGCTTGGTCAAGTTTTCAGTATAGCTCACAAAGTGGACCAGCACTCCAATTATATCCAATCAATGTAATTTTATTTCAATATCACTCACGTGTCCAATGTTTCGGCCCACATTGGGGCCTTTATCAAAAATAAAGAAATAAAATCACCTTGATTGGATATAATTGGAGTGCTGGTCCACTTTGTGAGCTATATATATATATATATATATATATATATATATATATATATATATATATATATATATAGACAAATGCAAGAGGTCCTCTGCACTCAACCCATTATCAATATATTTAAGACATTGAGACATTCTGTGCATACAGCTACTAAAAAATGCCTTACCCTTTTAACAACAGGGATTGTATATATATATATACATATAAAAGCACATTAATATACCTATTACAGGAAAAAATAGAACAAAAATCAGAAGCAATGTTGCTGTTCTTATAAGTTCTCCAAACCTCCCCTACCTCAATGGTGCTCTCTATACTCATTGAAATAATTTACTGCTATGGAAGCAGCATTATGTGGTCATGTCCAGAGTACTACAATGCCTGCTGCAAATTGTAAACATAGCAGTCATTTATATAAAGCAAGATGGGGCCCTGTTTAAACAGTGTCTGTTTAGGGAATAAGAAGGCTGCAGCTACATGCTAATTGCTGACTGTTTTATAATGCCATAGAGTAATACAGAGCTATAACAAACTGATAGGCTTCATTAAGAATGTGCAAGAAGCACAGGAGTTTCCTTTATTGATACAATGTGGGTTTTCTTTGCCCTTCTGTGATCTTGATTATCTGATTTCAAATTGGGCATGTCTTTCATGGTATAAATTATTAATCTGGTGCTTTAAAGGAATTGTTCAGTATAAAAGTAAAAAGTGGGTAAATAGATAGGCTGTGCAAAATAAAACATGTTTTCAATATAGTTAGTTAGGCAAAAATTTAATATATAAAGACTGGAGTGACTGTAAGTTTAACATAACAGAAAAGAACACTACTTCTTGCTTTTCAGCTCTCTTTTGTTGACACTGACTGGTTACCCTGGTTACCAGGCAGTAACCATTCAGTGACTTGAGGGAGGGCCACATTGGTCATAACTGTTGCTTTTGAATCTGAACTGAATGCTGAGGATCAATTGCAAACTCACTGAACAGTTATGTCCCATGTGGCCCCCCTTAAAGTCGCTGACTTACTCAGATTTAGAGAGCTGAAAAGCAGGATGTTGTGTTGTATTCTGTTATGTTAGACATCCACTCACTCCAGCCTTTATACATTACATTTTTGCCTAACTAACTATATTAGGAACATTTTTTTATTTTGCACAGCCTATCTATTTACCCAGTTTTTATTTTTACCCTGAACTGTTCCTTTAATAAAACAGTACTTGTCTATCTTCGATAGGGAACAGCTTTGTTAGCTTCAGCTCTAACCATTAACTACCGTGTCCTTGGTAGCCTTGGTTAAGGGGCTCCATGCTTATACCTAACGTGTTTCAGTGTGAGAAGAAATATGTATGAGATCTGTTATTTTAATGATCAGAATGAGATAAAATGATGAAATTAATTTACCTTGAAGAAGTCAAGTGTAGCAGAAATTGTTTTATTTTCAAGTAAGAGCCATTTGGTACAGCAAGAAGGACAAAAGACTATTTTCACTGTCGATGATATATTGTCTCTGTAGCTATAAAACACTTGTTTTTATTTTAAGAGAAAACTTTGCCCCATAGAAAAACACAATGAGCAATCCCATACTAGGCAATAATGGCCCTTTGAGGGCAAACCCAGATTTGCATGCTACATTCCTTTAAACTTGTTCACAGTGCCAGCTAGATTTATTTCTCCTCACAGCGAATTTCAGTAATGAGATTGTTCACCATATACCCTATGCCATGTCAGTCCATTTGCAGCAACAAAACTCCCATAGGTCTCAATGGGGCAAATTCATTATAGCGTGAAGCGTCTAAAGCTAGCGCTAATTCACCAGCGTAACGTCAATTCGTAACTTCGGAAATTCACTAACACCAGCTCTGGCGAATTTACGCTAGTGAAGTAGATAGACTTGTGCAACTTCGCACCCTTATCCCAGGCGAAGTTGCGCACTGACGAATGATCGTAAATATAACATATACTTCTATTATAACTTAAAGTTCCCGCCGTATGCAAATTAGGCTTCGCTAGCATAACAGTGCCCTACGCTACCCTTTGCCGACCTGAGCATAAATTTGTACTTTAGTGAATTTGCGTAGTGCTGGCAAAAATTCGCCTGGCGAAGTGCAGCAGCAACAAAATACGTATGTACATAGAGTCCACTATATTCTGCTTCAACAAAGTCACTGCGAAAAAAAAGTGGCCACAGACAAATGCTTATAGACTCTAGTCTGGGTGTAAAAAGTCACTGCAGGAAGAAATTCTGCAAAAAAACACCTTTTAACTTCAATGCATTTTGCAAATCTCGATTTTGTGAAAGTCCCTGCAGAATTTTCTGGTGAAGCAAAATGGCAGATTTGCTCATCTTTATTCAGAATATCTAAATCACCTGAAGTTGCAGAAATGAAAACATTTTAGCTTATAACATTGCTGCTAGAATTCTGCCTCACTGAACAAACAGTCAAGCATCCTTATAAAAAGCTACTCACGATTATCTAATAAAATAGTTTATTCTTTTGCTAATGCTAATTCTATTACTCTCTTTCTATCAGTTTTTTTTGTTTTCCCTGCTATCTGAAAGCAATGTGAATGTAATTTGTGTATATTTACCTATATTAGTCCACACAGCTTGTAGTGTTCCTATTCTAATAAATATATGATAACAGTTTAAACTGAATTACAGCAGTGAGTTTCACTTTTGACTGTGAATTTATTAAAGTATTGCTGCGGGGGTATACTTAGAAAGGAATACACGATTACTTTTTTCCTTACTGAAGCTGCATTTCTGTTTTTGCTCCTTTGTGTCTTTCTTACTGCTCAACATGTATCCATGATATTTTTTTATAAATAATTCAATTGAGTTCACATCTTTAAAGTTGAACCAAAAATACTAATAGGAGACAGTTAAATGCAATGTTACCAGCCATACACGTGTGCTTTCCATTTGATTTTGATTTTTGTTATAAGACACCACCATAAGCTCCTCAAGAAGTTATTTATTTTTATAATTTTTATATTTACACATCCCCATGGTTCTTCATAGATCAGAGGCATATGAGTATGTACAGAGATGACAAATGAATGGCAAATATGAGTGATTGGGGTGACATAATTTATTTCTCAACATGGTTAAGATTACTACATCTAAAGGGTTTATATTACTTACAACTGTACTGTATTCAGTCAGACCTACCTCTTTGTTATGTAATGCATACTGTAGATGAGTAAGTAGATGAGCAAGTAAGTCAAAGAGCACCAAAGCAGAGCTCCACCTGTCAGATTTGGTTTGGTTGGGTGGTGCAAGGCATGACACTAGGCAATAGCTTATATAGCTACACAATGAGGTTGTTGACACACAGGATCTGTGACAGGTTTTGGAGGTCAGCCATAGAGGAGGCAGAGTTTTTTTTTCTTGCAGGTGCTACCATTTAATGACCATCCATCGTACACTGAATGAATCATGACACACCTGGAACAAGCAGCACATTTTGCTACTTTGGACTCCAAAAATATGTCTGTGTCTGATGAATCACAAATGTGACTCTTCTGAATACTGCCTAGAGAAGGATTTAAATGGATTCTCTACAGTGTTTGCTTTGTACTACACATCTGTACAGAAAGAAAAATATCTGCCCATGTTTGATTGATGTGGGGAAAGGAAAACAGTGCACATACTAACCAGGCATGAGTTACATGGAATTTAAAATGTATATTCTTAAAATGTATTCTACATTGTAGTTGATTTTCTCTGATACAAATCAGTGATAAGATTATTACCATGCACCATTAAAAAATAATGTACTTTTTCTATAGATGCTGTACCTTAGATCTTATCAGATAATTATTCTTTTCATTCAGCACTGTAAGCATGCCCTAGTTCGCTAGAGAAAAGTGTCTATTTATGGGAATTCTAATGGCCTATTTATCAACTGCTGTGCAGCTGATACAGTTCTGCTGATAGGAACAACCTTACAATTATAAAATAAAAATATCTCTCATTGTAGCTGCCATTATCTGCTTTGTGTAATAATGACTGACTCATGGCACGCCAGATGTTTTCTTTTCCATATTTCTGGTGTAGGAGAAACCATTTCTGGGAAAGTCTCTGCCTGTTACCATTGGTTGGCATATGAGTCAATGGCATAATGCATGGCTATGCGTTATGCCATTGACTCATATGCCAACCAATGGTAACAGGCAGAGACTTTCCCAGAAATGGTCAAATACTTGTTTTTTGGCCAACATTTACTGGTCCCAACTGTCAACTAATCTGGCAGGCAGCACAGGTTTTGACATGCATTTATGCCAGCAGAGAAAATGTGATATGTACAATATGAGCCAAATTTAGGCTAGGCATTAGGAAGGGGTTTCTTCTCGAAGATGTGTTGCCCATGTTAGGGCAGATTTACCGCAGGTTACAAATTTCTTTGTCTGTCAGAGCCCTTATTCAGCCATCAATTATATGTGTCTTTAATTGTAATGTTAATGCCGATAAGATGATTTGAGTTAGGCATAGCTGTGCATTTACACCATGTAAGAGCAAAATTACAAAGCATACATCTTGTAAATTATTTTTTAATGCCTTTTGCTACAATAATAAATATGTATAAAGATACAAGGCCAAGTACAAACAGTGTAATAACATGGGCTAAGAGAGAACAAGCTACTTGTTAGTGTACTTTTATTGCTAAACAAGGGCACTTATTCCCGCAATAAACTCAGTTCATTATAAAATATTTAAATTACCTTAATCCATAAACACAGCACAGTGCTGTGGGGTGGGCTGCAGCAAGCACCAACTTGGAGTATGTTCACATAACAATTTAATCTTATTGGGGGAATCACATCCACTGATCTCAAGGGCTAAACTGATACTATGCAAAATGCATCCTCAATAAGATCAGTGTTCACTTTGAAGCAATAATCACATCACAATTTATTTATCACTTGTTCATATGCAAATTAAAAATGTAGTGACAAAATGGTGCAAGATCCCAAGAAGCAGCATGTGAACACCTACAATTCTATAATACATTATATATGGGCACTGAATAATGGTGAGCAATAGGCTGTGAGTTACTGTTTTCAGGTAGTGCCAGCAGTACACAATCAAACAGGGTAAGCAGATTATTACCCAAGATGACTGCAGATGATGATCCCGAGGTGTTTCTTCCAACATTCAAAAGAACTACTGAGAGGGAGTCCTGCAACGAGATTAACATGTGCACACCCGAGTCCATAAGTTAACTGTAAGCCAAGTGCATGGACCCTAAGAAGTCGGCACTTTCCCAAACAACCAGGGACAAAGAAAAACAGGTACCTGCACTCGTGGCAATTTCTAACCAGGTACAAGCCCTCTGATTGTCAATGGTTTGAAATTGCCACCAGTCCGGTACCTGTTTTTCTTTGTGAGGGAGTCCTGGGCTGGACTGCTGGCCCCCTTGTCTGGTGAGCCTCAGAAAGCTTACTTTGATCAGGAACCTATGGAAGCCAGAGACTATGAACATTTAAAAGCTGAAATACTTGCTCAGTTAGGCATAACCCTGCCGGTTTGAGCTCAGTGAGTGTATAATTGGACTTATCGGGGGGGGGGGACCCCGTTTGTGTCACCAGAGACTTTCATTGGTTGGAGAATAGCTGTGGTTTGTGTACATGTTGATACTAAAGAATATCCCATGGCAACTGCATTGTTTAAAACCTCTCTTGGTAGCCTATGTAATCAGGTGGGCATGGTTACCAACTTACCACATGAAGCTATTGTGGGAAGGGATTTCCCTAAGTTTTGGCAGCTGTGGGATTGTCCGGATCACCAATCTGTTTTCTCCAAGCATTAAAGTGTTCCTGGGGATTCCTCTGAGAGTGAGGACTCTCCAGAGTTCCCCCTGACCGTCTTAGTAGGAGAAACATTAGAGCCAGGGGAAGAAGTTGCATCAGGTATTCACAAGAGGGGCCTTACAAACCAAGGTACTCCTAAAGGACTTTGTAAATTCCATAAGGTAAAACAATTACTCACCTCAGTATATCACCCTCACATTGACGGCTTAGTGGAGAGATTTAATAAAAGACTCTAAAGCAGATGCTGAGGAAAGAGGTGGATAGAGATGGGAAAACCTGGGATTTCCTTATTCCTTACCACAATTCTCGACGGGGTTCTCCCCTTTTGAACTGTTGTACGGTAGACACCCTAGGGGGCTATTAGACGTCGCTAAAGAAACTTGGGAAAGTGAATGTTTGCCTCATAGAATTGTCATTGAACATGTCTCCCAGATGCAAGACAGACTTGCACAGTTAATGCCCATGGTAAGGGAACATCTGGTGCAAGCACAGTTGGCACAGCAAAGAATTTATAATTGTGGGGCCCAGGTCCGTACATTTTTCACCTGGTGATAGGGCGTTGGTACTTGTCCGCACTGTAGAAAGCAAATTCTTAGCCCAATGGCAAGGTCCCTATGCAATAATGGTGAAAGTCAGTGAGGAAACTTACAAGGTTAGTCAGCCAGGAAAACGGAAACCAGAGCAAATCTACCATATCGATTTGCTGAAAACTTGGAATGAGAGAGAATCCTTGACTGCAAACGCTAACCTGGTTCCAACTCTGAAATAAAAATAGCAGATACCTTGTCAAAAGCTCAGCAACAGGATGTCAAAGATCTCTTGCTTAGGAATAAAGATATCTTTTCAGAATTCCCTGGGCAGACAACTGTTACAAAACATGACATTGACCAACTTTGATTGGTTTCTATGAATTACTGATCAAGTACATGTTTTCACAGTTGTATAATTGTGTTTACATATTTCATATTATTGTTCCCAGCATAACAAAATACATAGTGAGAATAGGAAGATAAATATATGCAGAGTCTTTAAAAACACAAAAAGGCAAAGTAAAATATGCTGATGTTTTGTAACGGTGGTAAATCGTTTTTTTTTTGTCAGATTCCTTATCAGTTTTCATTTGAGTACCCATTTTGTTCAATGTTGAAAGCATACCTGGTTGGCATCAGACTGGTATGAGTCATAAAACATTTTTTCATTGCTACTATTTCAGAATTAAGATGTATGTTACAAAGATGGTGCATTTTTATTAGATACATTTTCTAACTGTTGTAATGCAGAGGGATGTGGTTCTTTCAGCTGAATTTCTATGAAATATTTCTTTAGGGCTTATTCAATAAAGTATTTTCTATGGTGAATGACCTACACAGCACTGGCAGGGGATGAAAATCTACTGCAAATGCTTGTTGTGCACAGTAATCTTTGGAAATCATTTGGCTACTCTTATCAAGCAAACTATAAAGGACATCATTCCTTACAACTTCATAATATTTTAGCAATCTGTATTTAATAATGGAATTAATTGTTGTTTTTGCTCATAATTTAATAAGCACTTATGCAAAGCAATTCACAAATGGTTCTGAACCTAATAGGTCAGCAATATTTATTATAGAGATAAAGCCTGAATTATGAATTTTAGGTCTGGTGAAACTTAGTTCTGATGAATAAATGTACATAAAAATTGACCTCTAGTATTGACATTCCTTATTGTTTGACCTTTCAGTTCTGAATAAACCGAAGTAGGGAAAATTGCATATAACTTATATTAACATTTCTAGATGGATTTAAATATCTTGAATCTGATCTAGAGAAAAAACAAAGAGGAGTTTGAGGGTGCACTCCATTGTTAAACTATATTGAAAATGCTACAGAAATCAACAAAATTTCTATGAAATCACAATGAATGATCAGTAGTGCACATATTCTCTGGCCCCAAGTTTTGACACTCATTTCTTTTACTGCAATATATGTTTAAAACCAGGGCTTCAGGGTATGCAGAAATAATCTGCCTAGCCATGTTCGTGTAAAAAGAAATAATGGCAATCGATCTCACTGCAGCCGTTTTCCAAACACCAAGGCATCCCACCAACATAAATCCAAGTAATTGGTAAAACAATGACATTATTTAAATAGTCAACACTGAGAAGGAATTCTAGTGTGAAATAGAAACCAGCCTCATAATCCTTTTCTACAAACAAAACAATGTAAGAAGTGATGAAAAAAGTGATGAAAAAATATTATTATGCAAGACAAGGCATGTCATGTATTAAAAGGCACTATGTTTTACCAGGGCCAGTAACCCATAGCAAACAAATAGCAGGTAGCATTTACTAGTCACCTGTTTAATTGCAAGAATCATATTGCTTGGCACAGGGCCGCAATCCGGGGGGGACTAGGGGGTTCCACCTAAGATGTAATTGATCTTTAATGGAGGCATAACAATCCTATTGGGTTTAAATAATGTTTAAATGATCATTCCCTAGTCTTAAGGAATTATGTTCTAAATTACAGAAAGACTCCTTATCCAGCAAACCCATGTTCTGAGCATTCTGTAAAACAGGACTCACACCTGTAAAAGGTGCTAAGTTTTCACCAAGTCTTGTGACGCATAACAGCTAATAGGAATAATAAGAATATTACCCCGTTAAAGATTAACATTGAAACAGTTTCAATAAACTACTTAAATGTTATCAATTATCTTTGAACCTAGCTTTGGCACTTTATATTCGTTATTGTATCAGTATACATTTATACACGGTTTTTAAAAGAGAACAAAATGAAATAGAATCTGTAGACATGTTTTTTTGTGACTTTTTTTTTCTAACATACCCAGGTGGCAAAGCAACTGCTGACAGCAACACTGTAATTAAACATAAAGACATTGACCTTCACATAGGCTCACTGTAGAGTGGTTGCAACTGGGAAAAGTTACACTGCACAGAGAATTATACTAATAGGCGAATACATGATTCCTGGCTAGGAAAACTGAGGGAGTCAGTGCAAGCGTGATCAAAGCATAGTTCCCTGAGGAAGAACTCAGGCATGACAAGTACTCAATTGTAGCTTCTCTATATTACGCCACTCTCAAGACAGAATGCTTTTTATACACAGCCTGTTTCTATACAGTCTAAACTTTTCTTATCATAGTGGTCCCAGGTAGTATTCATGCCTCCTGTAATATGTCTCACTGTCTGCTTAAATGTGTTCCCTTTGAGGGTATTCTTGGAATATATGTATTTGGAATATATGTATTTGGATATTCTTCAATTAATTGAATGGTTGACTTTTTTTTCAACAAAAAGACAAGCAGTATGTTATGCATTGTGAATTCTACACGGAACTGTGATTGTTGCTGGTGAGACCCTTTGACACAACTGTTCACAAACTTTTAGACCACCTTTGGCATTTCACAATCACTTCTTTTTATTTTTTGGGCTAGACGTACTTACTTGATATAGATAATTTAAACTACATAGCTTGCATTACTGAGGTAAGGGTAGAAATAAATTTGAATTAAAATCATCCTTTGCACATTATATATTACACTTTTAAAAACAAACCATCTGCATTGGTCCTTGAAGGCAATGAAATGCTCAGATTTATCAAACACGTGTGTTATTATGCTGTGCCCTTAGTAGAGCTTGCTTTGTAAAATTTTAATCTTCTGTGAATCATTTCTGCTAAGGCATTCAAAGCAATCAACAAATCAATTCAAACTGAATTTTACTGTTTCACTGTGATTCAGATTAATTTATTCTAGTGGTTTTGATTTCAAATCACTTCACACTTGAAAATATGTCTGTCCTATATAACTTGAGCCCCAAGACAGTAGCAATATATGTAAAATCAAAAGCAAAGGAATGGAATCCATGCAATGAAATAGTAATAGGGACCAACATACTATCATTCAGAACTAGTGATGGGAGAATTTATTCGCACCGGAAATGACGCAACGCATGTCAAAAATCACTGGAAATTCTAAAATTTTTTGGTGAAATGGGATAGATTCGCCCATCACTATTCAGAACTTCTTACTAAGCTATAACAGAACATTCCTGGTTCAACATCTTATAATTGCATTGGTTAGGAGTAATTGTTTTATTGTTAATCTCCACTTTCAATTTGCAATAAGGATTTACAATTTAGAGTGCAGAGTCGAACTGGGCCAGTGGACAAAACAATGTGGGCTCCGGGTCTTGTGGGCCCCGCCAGCCTAGATCCGTTTCCTACTTGAAGCACTGCAGTTGTACCTACATCCCTCCCTAGCTCCGGATACCGACCAGCCTCAGTCACTGCCATGTGAAGGAATAGGTGTAAGGTCTGCTCCCTCTCTTCCAAGATGGCGACGCCCTGGGGCCTGGCCACGGACGTCTGATGTCGGCGCGTCAACTTCGGCGCCGGCGCGTCAACTTCGGCGCCGGCGCGTCAAACCGGACGCAGGTTTGATGCCGGCATCAAAACGTGCCGCGTCAATGCGCAACGTCAGCGTGTGACGTCATCACGCACGTTTTGGCGCCAAAAGACTTCCTTAAAAGGACGCCAGTGGACTATCTTCATTGCCCGATTATAGGTTCTACTTCTTAGTGTTCCTGGGTGTGTTCCTGTTCTGAATTACTCGTGTTTGACCTAAGCCTGATTCTTGACTACGTATCCTGCCGCCTGAACCGACCTTATTGCCTGTCTGACTTCTCTTCTGCTTCAACCCTCCTGTACCGCAAACTTGGTCTACCTACAAGCTTCCTCCTTGGTCCGCACCTCTACTGCGCCTTCGGGCCCTGACAATAGGTAAGCACAGGGGGACCAGAGGTTTGCGGCTTGGGGGGCAGAGAGTTGGGGGCCCGGGGTTGTTGTACACCCTTAAGGCAGCAAGCCAGTCTGACACTGTCAGAGGGGCAGAGAGTGATTGCAACCGGGTGGCCCAGGTGTTGAACTGAATGGTTTGCTGTATATGCACATAGATTTGATGACAAATTAAATTTTGTTTTATTCCACTTTCTCTTCATACTACAGTATTTGCAGTGGTTGAGATTATAGGGCTCAATTATGACTGCAAGTGAAGTATGTAACTTGATGAGTTGCGTCTAATACCACTTTCATTGTAATCTTGACACTTCCATATGGTTGTGTTTGGTGTCACTCAGTCCTTGATGCCTTCAATTCCAAATTGGGCACTGCTGTGCCTATTGATGCAGGGGAACCCTGGAGCTACAGCCACCTCCTGACCAGATGGTACTGCCAGGGTTCCCTCAGTACCCTGCAGCAGTTTCCGCAGTACAGTTGTGTCTAAAGACTCATGTGTAGACATTGCTTGCATGCCAAACACTGGATATGACACTAGACAAACTCTGAAAATATCGATTTGTGATGAAGTGCACACACAGTTGTGTATATGTTTTAAATAATCATATGCAGAGGCGCAGGATGCAGCGTAATTGCCCCCAATTGCATCCAAAATGACTGTGCAATTCTGGGAAAAAACTGTGCATTGTGTAAAAAAAATCATAAAAACAATTTATATCTTTTGCCATGTATTTTGGAAAATTTAAACCTGTCTCAGTGTGAATCATAGTGCCATTGTGACTGGTTAACACTTTAACAGCACTGGGACTTACAGCTAACTGAGTAAGTTCAATGGAACCATTGTGATTGGATGTCTATGACTTTATTTCTCAATAAGGGTTCAAATGCCAGGGAAGTACCAACCACTCAGTTGAACTGAAGAAGATGCTCAAATGAGTGGTGAAATTATTTCAGGAAAACAAAAAGTTGAAAAACATAAATTTAAAATTTTTCTAGGACAACCCCTACATGAAGTCATTAGCTTTTAGATGGTGAATTTTTATTGTTTGAGTTTTTGTGAGTTTTACGACAAAAAAAACTACATTTTTAATACATTGGCCATATGATCTCTTGCTTTACATTAAAAAAAATGTTGATTTAAAAAAAAAAAAAAAAAAGATGATTGGATATGCATCTCAAAGACTAAAAACTGTAGTTTTTGTTCTCCCTTCAATTTCTTCTTTGCAATAACAATGCATCTGAAAATATATCACTCAGTGAACTATTAGGTTTTGTGAACAGTAATGAACAGTAAATAATAGGCTTGAAGAACAAATTAAGTTAGTGTGATGTGATGTGATTAACAATGAAACTGATGCAGCTAAGTGTGCTAGCAAGGGGAACATGCTCTCAAATCTTGATGAAATGCAGATTAGAGGCCCTGGCGTAAACTCACAGATAATATGGTTTTTTAATGTCATATATTGTTATTGCAGTGCTCATAAGCTACAGCAAAGATTTAGAGGCACATTTATCAAAGGTTGAATTTCAAAATCATGTGAGTTTTCTTAAACTCCTTTAAATTTGAATATACTCGAAATTCAATTGAGGGTTATTTAATAAAAAAATGGAATATCTAAAACTCATACTCATTTTTTCAAGCTGGAAAACAAAAATCAAATTTGAATCAACTTGATTTGAAACTTGAATGTCAGGGAGGCTACTAACAAGTCCAAATTGGTACCTGGACCTCTCCTATTGACTTATACATGAATTTGGGAGGTTCTAGGTGGTGAATAGTCTAATTTGAGTTCTTAAAAGGCCATAGTATGATAAATCTTGAAATTGAAGTTTGATTTGAATTAAAACTCAAATTAAGCTTGTATAATTCACAATATTGAATTTCAGAGTTTTGACCATAAAGATTTTTGACAATTTAAAATTTCAGTTCAGCCCTTAATATACCTGCCCCTCAAAATATCCTTATGTTCATAGGAAGGTATATGTTCATAGGTAGGTATAGGGTGTTTTTGTAATAAATTTCAGACTTTATTGAATTCGTCCCAGGAAAAATTAAGGGATTGTGCTAGCAGGTATTTTTCATTAGTACCCCCTAAGTGGTAATTGTTTTATGTAGTAAGAGGGAGAAGACATTTGAAAAGCTACTAATACTTTAAGGGGCAGATTTACAGTATCAAGGGTCGAAGTGAAAATTTGAGTGAAAAAAAATTGAACTTCAAGTTATTTTTGTGTACTTCAACTAGGGAATAGTTAGAATTAGCAAAAATTGTAAAAATTCGAATTTCATCATGTACTGTCTCTTTAAAAATTAAAATTCGACCATTTGCCATCTAAAATCTGCCGAATTGCTGTTTTAGCCTGTGGGGGACCACCTAGAACCCATATGGAGTCAATTGGTGGACTCCAAATTCTAAGTTTTTCCCAAAAATTTGCTAAAAATTTAAATTGATTGATTCGGACCTATTCAATTGAAAACGACCTATTCGATCTAAAAAATCTTTTAATTCATTTTGGTTGGTCTTTTTGAATTCAAAGTTTTTGCACTTCAAAATTCAAGTCTTGATAAATCTGCCCCTATTTTTTTTTTTACATAAAGCCTCTTGAATACTGATTCCTGATAATTCTGGATATGTTTGGATATGGTGCAGGGGGTCAATACCATCCTTGCCATTTTTATATATTACTCATACCTCACTGGAATAGGCAAGAGCAACTTGGACAACTATAGACTAATCTGAGCATTCAGATTTTCTGATTCAGATTTTTAGCTGCTTTGGGGTATGATAAATTTATAAAGATTCAAGTTTGTTTCCCCTTGATCTGATGAATTTAAGGTGATTTAATTATCATTATAATGTTGAATTCTTTTTTCATGCTAGTCATTACATAAGGAAAACTAAATAGTTAAAAATATATATTTATATATGTATTATTACTTTATACCTTTCTACCTTAACTGCAGGATTTAGAAAATGTGTTTCTTCGTCACTTTTTTTATTTTTCGAGTTCTTATGTTTTGCTTTCTCTGAGTTTTCTATTTTATTTACTTACATTTTATCTTTTTATAGTAGAGATACAACTGACTGAAAATGGAATGCACACAATAGAAGCTAGGCTTTTAAAAAAACTACCATACACCATTATAAAACCTGCAATTATGTAATATTTTATAACATATTGAAACATCTAGTGGCACATTATTGACTAAACAGAAAATTACCCACAGAAAATTATTGTGTTGGTTAATAAAGGCTGCATGGGGAAAATGTACAATAAAAGAGCAAAATACAGTACATTACTAATTCCAACTAATACACTTCCAGGCTTTACTAAAATATTTACTATACTTTGTTATGTGCATTCTGTCTGTACATTTATATAGGATTCCATTGTGATACCACCACATGAGTACAACACTGCTAATTGCACTGCTGCCAAACTCAGAATTTAATAAATGATATGCAAAATCTGAATTTCTAATTTCACAAAACAGCACAGCACTATCAATGCATGGGCGAATGAAAATAAGCCAATCTGTGTATGATGGCAATATCTTTTACACAAAAAGAACATTGTTTGGATTCCATTTTAGTGAACTAGTTCTGCAAATTATGTTTCTTTAATTTTTATAGTTGTGATATAGGAGAAGAAAACTGTGTCATTATGACTTGGGTGTTACAGAGTATGGTGGTATTTTATTATCTCTATAGCATCATGCACATTGGGTAAACCCATGTGTTCACCTAATAAAATATTCTTCTATCACTGGATATTAATTCAATATTCATGTAAACATTGCAACACAAGTAGCTATAAATGACTAACCCTGGTCGCAAAATGGTTGAATAGAGATGACTTAATGAGCATGACAGACCATACTGAAAGGTTTGACTTGAAATTATATCATTGATTACATGCTTGACCCTACCATTCATAATTCACCACTGGCCACCCATGATTACATTTTTGAAGCAGAAACAAATTTTAGCAATATATAAATGATCGCTTACATTTTCAAGAAGTTGATTATATGTGACCAATCAATACATTTATAGCAGTTATATGCTAGAGTAAAACCAAATGCATTTTTAAAATATGAATTGGTGCCTGTATTCCATTTAGCTTTTGGTTCTCTTTTACCAGTGTTGCAATTAATTATTTTTACATATACAGTACAGTGCATTTAAGAAAAAATTGCAAGACCAAATCATACCAATCAAAGAGAATAATGTAATTTAGAATGTTTTTATAGTGAGATTTATTTAATGGCTATTAACATTAGTTGACTTTTAGGGTATTCATGTGATGGCCCAAGGTATAAATGCCCACATATAGTTAGATTTGACTACACATATGAATAGCAAAATCCCTCTGACTCATTAATTCAACCAATGAGTTGATTAACTAAAAGTCCTGAATTCTTCTTGATTGCTTTTCATGGATAGAAATGGTAAGTGATCTATCATAATACCTTGAATTTTCGTTATTTCTTGTAACCTGTTTGGTAGAATGGATATCTTTTTTGTATTTTTTAGTCATTTCTAATTTTTTCAAATTTTTTAAATACACAACCAAACTCCCATACCTAATTTTACCATAATTTTCAATGGGTGCCTGAATAATTTTGATGCTCAACAATTTTTATGCACATGACTATTCTGGTGTGTGCCCAAATTTTTTTGATGCTGAAGATTTTTTGCACCTATCTAATTTATTTGCCCATCACTAGTAAAGACTCAATAAAAATGAGTGGAAACCTGAATCCTGCAATTTTTTTCCAGAATCGCTCAATATTTTCCTTCCTTTTTCCTGAAAAGCCCGAATTTTATACACTTATACACAGTCTCTGTAGGCCTGAAATGGCAGGTTTGGGTTTTTGCAGCATATGGCTTTAATAAATCTTGAAAAAAAAACTGAAAATCTTGGAGTTTTGCCCCTAAAATCCTGAACCGAGTTTAGGAAATAACCCCCAAAATGATAAACCTCCCACATAGGGGCAGTGTTTTTTT
>CM044437.1:78991160-79062080 GCA_024363595.1 Xenopus borealis
GTAAATTTGCCCCTTAGTGTATAACGTGCATGTTGGCGGAATTTATACATTTCAGCAACTACATTTACTCTTGGCATTAAAAAAGTTCTTTATAGCCATAAGAGCAGTCTCATCAGGTAATGGTAATGTATAGAATATATGGTGTCCCTCTGCTCCCAGGCAGTGAATAAGTAAAGCACGCTTTCTAGCAGGAGAAATCTCCTCTTGGTCTGCAGCAATAATGTAAGTTTCAAACATACGGATCTAAGCAGTAAAAGGTATGGTGGGCTTACCAGGGTTCGAAAGAAAAGCTGTAGGCTGCTGCAGAGGTAGAAGAGACATCTTGTCGTCAATTTGTTATGTTTTGGTAGCAGAGGATGAGCAGTGTATAACAGTGCTGTATTAGCAGGTTCAGCCATTACAATCAACTGTAACCTTTTAAGCTGTATAGAAAGTACTGTGTATGCATAGTATAACTCTCATGCACAGTGACACCTACAGACCATTTGTATAAATGCCACAAACAGGATCTTCAACTTAATATATAAATACAGATGCCCCAGCAGCTTCCCATGTTCTTTTCTGTTGATTCACTGCACATACTGCAGTCTGTGTTGCTGTCAGTTACTGAGCTTAGGAACTGATTCACAATAAAACAAATTCCAAGATTGTGAACTCCTATGTCAACTTTAAAGGCCTAAGTCATCACTGCTATAGAGATGCTGCACCTTTAAGCTTGTGCATTATGGTCAACATTTAAAATATAGCATTTCTAGCCATATTTATTTCTAGGGTCTAGTTCTACTTTAAAAATGTAACTTTAAGATGGGCTATCCCTACATAAATTACAGCAACACTTTAAACCCCAGTTGTATATGAGAAGCTTTCAGTATATATTATGTTGCCTTTTGTTTTTCATTATAAAGTTCTTCTTGCTCACACTTCTGCCTGCAATCTGGAAAGTTAATGAAAAGTTCTCTTATGACACCCCATAGTATATCATCAGTAAAAACGAGACATGTGAAATCAAGGTTGTCTGTGTACAATCATTTTCCTGTCTGTGCTCAACTATCTGTCCTTCTGAGCCTCTCATCTTCTGCTGCCTTGGAAGAAATATGACTTTGAATTTGAGGCCTTACAAAGATATAGTACAAGTGGATGAATTATAGTAATGCAATTTAACCAATTATCCTTTATTTAAAATGTACAGCTCATCTTTTACTACTCTTACTACCAATGCCTCATTTTATGAGTTTAAGAAACTGGAAGCACATCATTTTTCATTTTAAAAATCTGTTTTATGATGTGACGGTTCTAGGTAGAATTGATTTAAAACTCCTTATAGAACTGCCACTGATATATTTCCATGGAAAGCTGTCTCTGAGTTGTCTTTTGCTTTTTTTCTGAAAAAATATTTTCTGGAATTTGATTTAATCATTTTTATAAATGTCTGACTTCTCATTAACAATTTAACATGCCCTTGGTGTCACATTGATTCATTGCTCTTTGAAAGCTAAAAGGATTTTTATTAGCCTTTTGGATAATGTGTTATATGTATCAAAACCTAAATACATGTTTTTGCTATGTAATATGTGTATTATAAGATACTGTTTTAGTTTTCATGTTTCAGGGACTTACAATAACATGTTGTTTTATTTCTTTCTTTTATCTAGTGGTAATCATATGCTATCTGTGATTTGGATCTAGTACTTCTGGTGAGAAGATGTGCATGCAGCTCCACAGGTAATTATTTCTCCATTATATTTTTATATGATTTGAAGGGTACAGTCATACAAATCATACAAAATGAAAAGGCAGTGAAAATGAACCAATATATACTGCCTGCTTCAACTACAGCATAGATATAAAGTAATCATGAAGGATGAAAAATAACTTTTTGATGTCCTGGGCATGGGCCTAGCTATAGAGGAAGCAGACTCTGTAGCTTTGGGGGCCCAGGAGGTAAAGGAGACATCATGAAGCTCAAATAAAAAGCAATTTCAACATGTATTGGTAAAACAAGACAACTTCTGGATATGTTGGGGGCTCTAAGATCAATTTTCTGTGGGGCCCACTAACATCTAGTTATGTCACTGGTTCTGGGTACAACTTTGTTGAACTGTGTTTTGACCCCAATAGAGGTTCATACTGGGCACTTTTGGAATTTTGTGTGTGAATAATAATTGTGTATATGTATTGTAAATGCTTATATTTTAGGGCTATAAATATGGAAAAATACATTGTTTGATAGGGTTAAGGCAATGTTTTGAAAGTAAGTTTCTAAAGAGTAGTGAACTTAAGAGAGTGAGCAAGATCAAAATCAAAGAATTTTTGCAGTTAGGTTTGTGGTTGTGAAGATATTTTAAAATAGAGATCTAAGCAGTAAGTGAATAAGGTTGTCAGTTCTGGTGCCAAAGATTAAGCATTACATATTTGACTAGTTG
The DNA here is from genome assembly GCA_024363595.1 of Xenopus borealis. Taxonomy (NCBI): domain Eukaryota; kingdom Metazoa; phylum Chordata; class Amphibia; order Anura; family Pipidae; genus Xenopus; species Xenopus borealis. The sequence continues at coordinate 78,993,584 of CM044437.1, forward strand.
TCTGTCAATCAGCCAGAGTACAACTAGAATAACAAATGTTTGCTAATATGTTATGTTTAAATTGTTGTGCTTGTCAGCATAATACCTGATGTAGAAATAATGATTTCATGTGCTAAACATCATTCATTCATTTAACTTATATTCTATATTCAATACCCAGAAGATGAAACAGCAATTGATACTTTCTGGATGTATAAAATTATCTTTCAAAAAGTAAATACCTTGAAAATATGTGTTTTCTTCTTTTGTTGTAAAAGCATGTTTTAGATTCCAGAATTTTTATCCTTTATGAAGAAAAATATACGATATATGCAATTAACATTTAGCACTTCCTGCAACTGCCTTTAGGTTTTTTAAGAGATGAAACATTAGTTAATGCAAAGTGTCTTATCTTGGCAATCGTGTTAAGCACATCATTAGCAGGGTTTAATCGTGAGCATGGAAGCGATACAAATCTGTGTTTTCTTAACTGTCTATAAGAAAAACAAATTCTGATTTTGTGGCTGCAGACTTATTATTAATTAAAGGACTTTATATATAATGTCTACAAATAACTTAATTTACTAATTTTACAGCTGGAAAGATGAAACATTTTTAATCTTATCCAGTCTGTTGATAGACTTGGTAAAAATGCCCATCTTTTTTAGCTATTTTAAAATTTGTCTCAACAAACAAGGGTCTGCTGAATCCCATAAGATGTGGAAATCATTTTCAGGAAACCTGTTATCCTGGGAAAGCCATCTCCCATATTTTAAGCAAATTTAAACAAATAGTTTAAATTTTTAAAAATTATTGCCTTTTCCTCTTAAGTAATAAGTACCTTGTACTTTATAATAACAAGCAAACAAGCTATTGGATTTATTTAATGCTTAAATGCTTTTGAGAAGTTTTACTTCAAAATTAGAGAAAGCTCCCTTATCTGGAAAACTCCAGTTCCCAAGCATACTGCATAATACACACTATATCTGTACAGGTATATGTAATACTAAGGGGCAGATTTACTAATGGTCGAATTTCGAATAAAAAATAAATTCGAAATTCGACCATGGGAATAGTGGGGAAGTAAAATCGAATTCGAAGGATTTTACCGCAATTCGATCGATCGAACAATCGAATATAAAAAATTATTCGATCTCAGCTAATTATTCCCAATTCAGTAGCTTGATCCTGGCGAAGTAAGTGGTCGAATAAAAATTTAAAGGGGAAGTTATTCGACCATCGAATATTCGAATAAATTTTTATTTCAATATTCAAATCATTTGAATTCGAATAATTTGCACATTCGAAGATTCTAATTTATATTAAATTCGATCGAACTTCGAATTATTCACGTGAATTTTGTAAATCTGCCCCTAAGAGTAATTCTTAGAAGAATATGTTAATTTATGAAACAATAAAGGAGGGCTGTTAGTACTAAAATGCCCATTTTTTTTTGTTATATCCTCATGTTTTTGATATAAGAAGAAAAAGCTGGTGCTGAAAGATCCACTCATGGCCAAAAAAACAATTACCCATTACCTCATTACTGGCCTGTCCAGTACCACATCCACATCTCAGTGCAGCCCTTTTCAGCCAGTTTTACTGAGATTCAGAAACCCATTATTTAGAAAGTTCCAAATTACAGAAAGGTAATTTCCAATAGACTCCATCTTATGTCTTAAAAGGATTTACTTTTATTTAATCCAAACTACGATATAATTAAAACTTATTGGAAGCAAAACCAGACTATTGTATTTATTAATGATTTTCTAGTAGACTTAAGGTATTAAAATCATTTTTCATTTGCAGTATTTTTAATGAATACATTTGCTATGTAGAATATAGTTGCTCAAAACTTGGGACTACAAAATTGTCAATTTTTGTTAAGCTAATGGACAACTTATTTCAGGATCCTGTATTCCCTAAGGTATAGGCAAAATATTGTATTTAGTTGCCTTATATTAAGTGAAATTAATTGCATTTAAGGTTTTCTTAATAGTGTTGCAGCCAGTCTACTTGATGCCCTTTATTTTTACAAAATTACACAGTATTTTCTAATAACATGTTTTTTTGTGTATCACAACTTTACTTGCATTCCTTTGTAGTGTGACACAGTTGAGTTTAGTTGGCAGATGTGACAATAATTATGTTCTGGGCAGGTCAGAAGATGAGACCTTAGGAAGTTGTTAATTTAGATTTTTAGAGGGAAGATAGTATTGTTAGGAAGTTACTAAATACAGAAAATTTACAGTATGTAGGTTTATGTTACAGCTGACAACCATGAAGACTGGAGAATGCAGATACTTCTCTGATTTATCCTTAAGAGGAGCTGCTACTCACAGCAGCCTGATAAATATCAGCAATTTATATTGTTGGTTTACCCCCTGATCATTGTTGATCAGAAATATATTGGGGGGGGGGGGTTTGACTGCTGCTGCTATCTGGTGGAGAAACAGTGATAGTCAAAATGTCCCTGTCTTTCTGTTATGACTTCTTATTCAGGTAAATATAAAGTGGATACTGGACACAACAGCATTTTGATGCTAAGGTCTAACTGCCACTGGTTCTCGTATGTTGACTACACATTTTAAGAAATGGGGCAGACAGGACATTTGTTCCGCAACTCTTTTCTGCCAGATGGCAGCAAACTGTCCCATGTGGCATTATGTTATTGCAAGGTAAGAAAGAAGGTGCTGCAAGTAAAGTCAGGGTTTAAATAATGTTATGCCCTGCAGAATTTGACTTATGAATCTACTGAATATGTGGTGTTTATACAAATGGCCTGCAGGTGGCACTGTGCATAAACAGGAATTTCTGTACAGCTTGAAAGTGAAAGTAAGACATACTGCTGTTATGTAATGGCTGCATGAACCTGCTAATAAAGCATTGTTATACCCTCCTCATCCTCGGCTACCAAACACAACAGGCTACATTCTACATATAACATTACAAATGAAGTGTAAATATCAAGAAAACATTTGAAATGTCAAGTGCTCTGTTAAATTTATCTGATTCTCCTATTAAGGTTCTTTTCAAGAGACAGTGCCATTTGTAAATGTGCTAAAACTGCCACCTATCTGCTGCTGTATATTATAACAGAGACAATAAATACAGTTAACATTGATGTTCTTATTTTTTTGATTAAAGCAATGGACTAGATTTTACTCTGCTGCAGGTCTTATAACTGGAAAATAAAGAAAACTATTCAAGTTTCTTTCAACTAGGGCTGAAGATTCAAGTAGCTAGTGTTTACATACTGTGAAATGTTCTCCAGAGACTCTTGTCTCAGCCTATCCTTATGCCATAAGTAAAAAGTAAACCTGCAATGGAATGCTATTGTTCCTCGCAGGCAGCCCTAGAAAAGGTTATCTTGAAATATCCTAAGCTAATTGGATAAAACATGTTTTTTCCTGAAGTAAAATCTTGTGTAACCACAAAGGTATTTATCGGTCTCATTCTGGCTACCTATCTTTGTTAATTAACAGCACCGTTTCCATGTCATTATAATTATTTAGATATTGGTAATTGGGAGAATTACTGAACTCATTACCTTTCACCCCAAAAAATGCTAAATTGAAAAGCGGTTACTATTGAAAGTCATCAAGAGTGAACTTAGATCTTTTCATATATGTTTAGTAATACATCGACTATATGAAAGTTTTTTATTCTTTCACCATTTAGTAAGTCCCATGAGCCATTAACATGATTTTGATATAAACACACACATAAACTGTATATATATATATAGAATGATTTAGCCTCTAGGATTTGCTAAAAGTGTCCCATGTTCCTGTAAATGAAAAAATAAAACAATAAAAAAAAGTTTTCCACACTACAGAAGAAAGACTGTTACCATGGAGATACAGTTGTCCTCAAGCAAGCATACAAGTTAGTTTAAAGCTATACATAAAAAATAAGCATAGCATAGAAAGTAGTTCTTTAATCATTTTCAGATAAAAGGAGTAATGGATGCAAGTATGTGATCATTAACAAGAATGCTTGGGTTTTCCAACATAAGGTGGTATTTGACCACCATTCGTTAAATCTACAAAATTCAAAGACTTAAGTATTAAAAATAATATTGTTAGATATTAGCATATATTTATGTTATCTTAGTTGATATCAAATGCATTATATTGTCATATTATTACAGAGAAAATACAATATCAGTAAAAATGGCCATTATTGGAAATGTCATATTTCGGCCTTTCAGGGTGAGCGGTTTGCTCTAATAGATCCCACACATGCATATTGTAAACTCATTTTCTCAGTCTCAGTCAGTCAGCAATGCAAAAGAGAACCACATTTTAACACCCTTCCTCTTTAATAACCATGGGTCTTCATAAATTCATCAATACTCTTGCAAATGGTTGGACTAGTGTTTCTCTGAATTATTAAATCTAAAATCCAGTAAGCAGATGAGTTGATCTAATCATAACAATAGTAATAACATTTAATTTTGAATAATAACAACAATTTAAAAACATTCTTATGTCCTTTTACAGATAAAGGCTGCTATTTTCTGCAGTAAGCAGATAAAGAGTATCAAAATATGGAATGAAGTGTCTGTAACAGCAGGACTTTGGGGGATTAATGTCAATGGCAACATCTTAATAACAAATAGTGAACTGCTTAACATTGTTAAGGATAACAGCCAGCATTTGACAGTTTTCCCTTAGTTATATATAATAAATATCCATCATTCTGTTGAATAATGGTCCAGTCAAGACACATAAATTGCTATTTTTTTTTAACTCCTCATAGTAAAAATCTATATGTCTTTACAATGATACAAACATTTGCTTCAACGTACTTAAGAAATGTTTTTTGAATTAATATTTGGGCATGTGACCATCTTCTTTCTTATCAGCAGAGCCCAACTGGCCAATTTTCTAATCTTTGTTATGCCAGGAAAAGCAAGTAAATTAATTTCCTCTCAAGCTGCTTATGTAGTGACAAAGAAGATCATTGGTGTAAATATATAGTGCCCTAGCTTCTACTGCTGCTTTCCAGAGCAAATGTGTTCTTCTCATTATTTATAAGCACATAATACATAGTATGACTATTTTGAGCATAAGGTAAATTATAGGAGGAACATTTTACTGGTTTTCTTAAAAATATAGAGAATGTTTGGCTGAGAAATGGGTACCTTCTATATATTTTATTACATTAACATAACTGTTGATATGAAATAACAGTAGTTAGTTTTCTTTTATATAAAAGAAAAACTTTACCCCCAAAATTAATACTTAAGAAACATATATTTTACATTGTATTAAGTAGAAGGTAAAAAATCTTACCAAACTGAAATATATATTTCAGTAAATATTGCCCTTTTACATCTTTTCCTTTGAGCCATCATTTTATGATGTCTATGTATTCACCTGTCCAGAAATACTGCAGCTCTAACTGGGAGCAAAACATGGAATCTTGTATGAAATATATTTTAAAGGACCAGTAACATAATTTTCTTTTATTCCTTTGCCCCAAACTAAAAAAAAACACATACACTTTTCAGTTTAAATTTGCATAGTCTTTATTAAGAAATAACTTACCGATACTCTGCTTCTGCTTCTCTTCAGAAAAGGCTATCCGGCGACGATCCGTTGTGCGGCGCTCAATTTCTCCTCCCTGCCTATCGCCTATAGAAGGCAGGGAGGTGAAATCGAGCAACTCCTGATGGATTATCGCCGGATCGCCTTTTCTGAAGAGGAGTGAAAGCAGAGTATCAGTAAGTTATTTCTTAATAGAAACTATGCATATTTAAACTGAAATGTGTATTGGTGTTTTTTTTTTTTATTAGGGGCAAACACTGCACTGCGACACTGCAGAGTCAGGACCAACAACAGGGCTGCTGAACTTTTCTCATGTTGGAGATACAGCTGTTGCCTGTAGCAGAGTTTGAAGCTATCCTATCTGCAGGTAGAGGTAACCTAATATTCACTGGGGGATATAATGACATAGTGCTGATCTCAGTTTTTTAGTGAGGAATGGCAGAGCTTATGAAATTCTGGTGTTAGAATATTGACTTTGGTTAGGTTGGCAATGTCCTATTTGTTTTCTAAAATGGCCATTTTAACCCATTTCTGGCTCCTAGTGTTTCATTAAGTTCTAGTGAACTTCTAGTGAGCACCACAAAGAGATTAACTTCTTCATGCTTTGATTTCAAATATTCCGGGAAAATCACATGCACAGTAGAGCAAAATAGCTGAAGTTTTTGTTAAAGTCCGGTTATCCACTCTACTGCGCAATGGCAGCCCTGAGAAGTTGAGGAAGCAGGAAGTTGATCTTTGCGTGGCGCTCACTAGAAGAACCCTGAACCGGTGCGGTTTTCACCAGCACGGGTATCAGGTAGGTAAAAGTAGTCACTTTGGGGTGCCTTTCATTTAGCAACCCCAAGAGTAAAATCCCTTTCCTTCTCCTTTAATGAATTGCAACAGTTTGCTTAACAAGTGTGGCAACCACAACTGCAATTGCACATAACTATGAGTAGTATAGAGTCTATAGTATAATATCTTACATATTCAACAGCAGTGATATAAACTCATTTGGCTGAAACTCACTGTTTCTGGCATGGAAAATCATGTTTAAATTCAAATAGAGACCATAGAATATGACAAGGCAGAAGCATTTTTATACATTTATTATATGTATATATATATATATATATATATATATATCCTGCAGTCATTCACTGTTTAAGTGGTTATATGTTATAATGTATTTCAGCCAATCATCAAAAATGCATTGCACCACTTCTGCTTTCATAAAGCACACTGAATATTGAATATTACCCAAGCAAAAGAAAAATCAATAACTACTTTTACACATTCTCACTTTCCACCTGCTATTTTACATTTACTGACAGGCTCATATTATGAGTTTATTTTCTTTTACTAAAGCCCTCTCAATGCATTACACATTGTAAATCACGATGGCCTAAATGTCACTAGCCCATGTGCTGTTGAAGAAGTTGGCAAGTGGGCAATAGGCACAACATTTCTTGTGCTGAAAAGTTCATCACTATTCTTGTTCATTGTTTCATTGTGTAGGAACATGACACTTTTTCAAACTTTTTGCATTCCCAAATCCCTTACACTCAAGTCAGGATCTTGTATAAATCGAAGTCTATTATTGATGTGTGTTATTTAAATCCAAATATTTATTGCAACATCAGTTATTCTTAAAAGTAATGCCTTTCATTTAACAAAATACCATTAACACATATGTTTAATTTAATAACAATAAATCAGTTGTCATTTGTATAGTTGTAATATTCACATTTATGTCAAAATGAGTGGCATTTGCTTTTACAGTTTCTCAGGTGAAAGGTCTGAATTAAACCCCTTAAATTGATTTAAAACCTCGGGGGGATTATTACTCTACACTTAACAGTGTCCATTAGGGGTCACAGTACTGGTGGTACAGATTTTGTAACACAACAACTCTTTATTGGAACCATTAGGGCATGCATCCTTAACTGACTATACCTTATTGGCAAGCACTGACTTGGTCTCATTGACTAGTCTCTAACCATAAGTTAGTCTTCATTAATATTCTTCAGGGGAGGTTGCTGTGGTCAATCTCACAATTGCCATAAATAATCTGCATTATTCATATCACTAAGTTTAAATCTTTGCAAGTAGGTCACAGAAGTAGGTTTACAGCATATTCTTAAGGAGGTCATTTTACCATGTCCCCTAAAATATAATTTTTATTGTTCTACTAACAACAGTAATACTAGTGCCATTTACCCCTTTTAAGTGTTACAGATGCAAACAATAATTGGCATTTATTTTTATCCAATTAATGGATTTGTACCTTGGAATATTGTTTTGTCTACCTGTAGAACAATTTTGCATGTTTTGCCTATAAGATTTGCTGTTAAATGCCAAGTCTCTTGATTTCTCCCTTTATAACTTGAAAACAATTGTCAAGTATGATACTGTATGTGAGTAAAAACAAATACATCTTGAGGGACTTTGTAATAAAAAGTGCTGAGCGCTCAGCATGTTTTCTTTGTTTTTTATTTTTTTATTTACTTTTGTCTTGGACAGTTCTTTTCCATTGTGACTTGCCTGACTCAAAGTTAATAAAATGGTATTTTTGTTTTGATTTGTTCAATAAATATAACAAAAACAGCCCTATACTTTTTTTATTAAATCTCACAGATGTTCTTTTAGCTACTGGGTGTTTTGAAGTCAATTGCCAAAATGTCTTTCCAGCTTTAGAGGATTGAGAGCTTTGTAATGCAATGTCTTTCTGATTTGTCAGAAGCAGGGGAAAGAGTGAAGATGATCATTTTGGTAGGAGTTGCCAAAGAAACTCATAGAAAAAATTGGTGTAAGTACAATGTGTGAAAAAATGTTTATACAATTACTATGCAGTTGGGCTGCAGGACTTCAGTAGCACTGATTTCTAACCAACTTTATGTTTGAATTAAATTTATTTTTTGGCATATGATTCAATGCAATTCATACAATATTTGCCTACTTTTACTTTTACTACTTGGTTGACCCATGTGGTATTCAAAGAATGGCAGTTTCATACTGGAAAGACTGGTTCCATCTATGGTAATACAACACCTTATAGCCTGGACCTTGTTTCAGGTTATACCATGCATTTGCTTGACGGTACATTGTGGTTTGCTTCTCCGTGTCTGCCCTTTGGACTTTCTCATTTTTCCACTTTTTTTTACTGCCATCTTTGCACATTGTGACTCTAAGGGCAGGCTACAAAAGGTTGGGGACAAATATTTGTGGATGATTTTGTAAAGAAGATACTCTCGGTTTAAATGTACCTGTGGCCTTGTTTAAGCACACACATTTACTCTTCAAGATACTGGTTGAAGTTTGGGTGAAAACTTATTTGGTGCTCTTGGAACCATAAATAAATGATGATATTTCCCTGTACATGTAATCTTGTTATGAGCTAAGGGGGGCCCTAGCCAAAAGTTGGACCTCCAAAATATAACCAAACTGGAAAAGGCTGACAACCACTGTCTTGAGGCAAGGGGAACTGCTAAGTTTGAACAGTAATGTAGCATACCTCAGTCATGATTTTGACAGCTAATCCCACAGTCCCAGACTGTTACAGAAATGTCCCGAGTTTCTTTATCTCCTGCATTGATGCCAGAAAAACTTACAAACTTTCTAAAACTTAAGGCTTTTTGAGGGAGTCCAGAATACTCAGTACCTGCACTTAGATACATTTGTAGATATTTAAGATAAGCAAGGATACAATTATTATTATTTAAGGTAAGCAGGTCTCCTGGGAGAACTGAGACTTTCAGCTAAAAGGAGAACTAACCCCCCCCCAAAGAAAAATTGTTGAAGAAAGTCAAACAAACCTCTGCATACAGAGTAGCACAGAGGAGCTCACTGGCACCATCTTTGGATATGTACACTAAAGGATCACCAAGACACTATGGGGCAGATTCACTAAAGCGCGGAGCGTCTAACGCTAGCGCTAATTCGCCAGCGTTACGTCATTTTGCAACTTCGCAAATTAGACTTGCGCAACTTCACACCCTTACGCCAGGCGAAGTTGCTCACTGACGAGGGATCATAACTTTGCAAATTCACTAAGATGAACATTTTCCTCAACGTTAGCACTTACGCTAGATGTTACTTCGCCTGGTCAGACCAAGCAAAGCAAGGATACAAAACTTACAAACTTTCTAAAACTTAAGGCTTTTTGAGGGAGTCCAGAATACTCAGTACCTGCACTTAGATACATTTGTAGTTATTTAAGATAAGCAAGGATACAATTATTATTATTTAAGGTAAGCAGGTCTCCTGGGAGAACTGAGACTTTCAGCTAAAAGGAGAACTAACCCCCCCCAAAGAAAAATTGTTGAAGAAAGTCAAACAAACCTCTGCATACAGAGTAGCACAGAGGAGCTCACTGGCACCATCTTTGGATATGTACACTAAAGGATCACCAAGACACTATGGGGCAGATTCACTAAAGCGCTAACTAATGCTAATTCGCCAGCGTTACGTCATTTCGCAACTTCGAAAATTCACTAAGTAGATAGACTTGCGCAACTTCACACCCTTACGCCAGGCGAAGTTGCTCACTGACGAGGGATCGTAACTTTGCAAATTCACTAAGATGAACATTTTCCTCAACGTTAGCACTTACGCTAGATGTTACTTCGCCTGGTCAGACCAGTCGAAGTTCAATACAATAGATAGGTGGTTTGAAAAAAAAATGTCAAATTTTTTCTGTCCCAAAAAAACGCTGGCGTTTTTAACATATGAGGGTGATAGTCTGAAAAAGATTGATAATTTTTTTGGGGGGTTACCCTCTTCCCCCCCTACATTTCCTAACATATGGCAACTCAACTATACAGGGGGCACATGTAGGGCAATAGGACAACTTTATTTAATTTATTAAAGGTTTCCTGGGCTTGTGTAGTGTAATGTAGTGGTTGTAACATATACTTCTATTATATGCTTAAGTTCCCGCCGTATGCAAATTAGGCATCGCTGGCGTAACTGCGCTCTGCCTGGCGAACGAACGGTAGCACTACTTCGCTAACGTTCGCCGCCCTGAGTGCAAATTCGCATCTTAGTGAATTTGCGTAGTGCTGGCAAAAATTCGCCTGGAGAAGTGCGTTGAATGCTAGTGAAACCAACGCTAGTGAATTTGCCCCTAAGATTTTTTGCACATGTGCAGTTGGATCCAGTTAGGTGTTTGTGTTTACTGTTTATGCACTGGAAAATATCTAGATAGCAGAAGGGTAGAAGAGGGTGCCCATGAGCCCTGCTGTGCGACTTTCTGCAACACTTTTTTTAGTATGAGTACTATAATAAATCACTTTATTTTTATTGTTTTAGGTGAAAACATTTTATGGTTTGGACACCATGAACCAATTAATTCTCTTTTATTAAATCTATTTCTTAACACAGATTCAAAAATTACTTGTAAAGATAATCTACCTTACTATAGTGTGGCATGTGCTGAAATGCACTAGCAAATAGTGCACTAGCAAAAAGTGCAGTACTAGTAAAGAGTACATGATTATTTGTTATTTGCCTCCTGGAAAATATTCATATTTACTTTCATTTACTTTTACTTTGTTGCCCACTAATTCAATATACTGAATAAAAGGTGATCTATGACACATTACAAACACAATAAGAAGAACCCTATACATTTTTTGCCTTACAATAAGTCTTCCCTTAGTAAATTAATAATTTTAATAATTAAACATAAATACATTTATACAATGCAGTGCAAACACATTATTGCAAATTGCAGTAAACCCCTCAAGCCAAAGGTTGAATGAATGTTTTAAGAACCACTTGTTGCTCGGTAATATTCAGAAAAAATCCATCATTTTTATGACATTTGTGTTTCGTGTAAACTATATTAACAATTAGGACCTAGAGCTAATTTCTTGAATATGCAGTAATATAATGACACTATGAAAATAATACATCAACAAAACATGATAATCAGAACTGTTTTGCACGGCACAAATCATGGAGGTAACATACAGGTTATTATTCATTAATCATTCATTATACTCAGTGTAATTAGATTCTGAACATTCGTTATGGGCATATTTGAAAAGCCAAGGTAGATTATCTTTACAAGTAATTATTGAATCTCTGTTAAGAAATAGATTTAGTAAGGGAGAATTAATTGGTTCATGGTGTCCAAACCATAAAATGTATTAATCTAAAACAATAAAAATAAAGTGATTTATTATAGTACTCATAGTGATGTAAATATGAAATAATTACTTGGTAAATTAATTTATTAACACCAATAAATAAAATTGCTTATCCCAGTCTGAAGAGAATAAATAAGTGCATCTGGCATAATGTCTCAGTGCTGATAAAATATAAATAGTAAAAATGCAAATTAGAGTACATTTTTGTTTGCTTGTTTATTCCAGAATAAAAAAAGATGTGCAAAGTCTAGTGTAAAGTTCGAACACAATAAGCAGCCTGTGTAGTGTGGTACATTAAACCACAAAAGTATTGTAAGCTAAGAAAGGGATACTATGGAAATGGATAAAACATGGCAGCAACAATGCTTCAGAAGAAAGTTCTCTGAGCCAGCATGATTGTTATGGAAGACAGAAGCCGGCCCAGAACACAAGGTTAGCAATTTGATTTACAAGGGGGGCCCAATATATTATCATAGTGTTTTACCCTTGATTCCTCTTTAACAAATACACCTAGTGAAGCATGTGTTCTATGTTTCTATTAATGCACGTTATTGAAGTGCTTATTGTTATTAGTATAGGAGTGTTTTCTATGCCCCAGGAAATGTACCTATTTATTCAGAGGGGAGGGGGAGTAGTTCCCCAGAGGTTATAATAAGGCATGCTCATATGTGTTCTGCCTCTTTTTGGAGCAAGTAGTTGTCAGGTCTAAAACTGAAATAGGTCACTATAGAAAATTAGTGAGAAGCTAAGGCTCCAACGAGGAGTTTAGTGAAGGGTTTGCACCCTACATTTACAAGGCCACCAGTTTAGGGACTCAAGGAGTTAGGCTCAGGGATAGAGAGATCCTTGGAACATGAGCTTCACCTTCAATGGGTATTGCCCACCAAAGACAGGCAAGGCGACTTAACTGAGAAAGCTAACAAAGGATCAGAGGGGATCCATGAGTAATAGATCTGTGTAAATGACCTGCTGCCACGACTTGTTCGTGAAGTGTATCATCTGAGCACACATATTGAGTATGTGACTGAGGATTGAGTAGTGTAACATCAGTTCAATTAATCTTTGGCTGTTTTAAAGAACCACTGGCAGCACAAAGTTATTTAATTAAGAGTGAATACTGTGTGCTTTGTGGTAATTCCTTCCAGGGCCCCTCCTGAAGATAAAAAGTGTAATTACATTCCGCTTACTGGGAGTTGCTAGGAGTAGGACCCCTTTCAGGGTTCTGGAAACAGTGTATAGTAACCCAAAGAAGGTTAAGGCAGATGGCAGACCCTGACCCATCCACCTGTTACATAAGAAATCTATTAAATGTATCCTTCCATGTGGAAAATGTAAATCTAAATGTCCAGGAATCCTTGGCAATGCAGCAAAGAAAGATCTCAGCACTACTCCGACCTCAAAGAAGTTTCTTTTTGTCATTTTACTATTGCTCATATTATACACTAGCACCACTTTGAATATTTCTGTTATTCAATCAAGATTGAGATATTAACATTTTACCTGGAAGCATCCATGGTGTCAGATTAATGCACCAGAAGCAAAGGTCCATTTAAGCAAGACACCACATAATTACACGATGGAAAATTATGGTGTTGAGGGCTGGATCATCAGGTTACTACTAATACTAATACTGGTTCATTAAGCTCATCATAAAACAATTTGGGGAATCACTTGGAATTAAATGTATTTTATAATGTAATATCATTACGCTATGTCTGAATTGTGGACATTAAAAGCAGGAATATTCTTTAAGCTGTATGCACTACTGAGCAAACATATGTGAAATTCCCATGAGATCTGCAAAATATCAGCACCAGCTGTTTCTAAACCAGAAGGGTAGTTAGCGCAGTATTTTTCAAATGCTGCATGTATTTGCTCTACTACTAACAACACTCTGTAGCCCTATTCTTGGCTCTTCCTGGAGACCAATATTATGGAGTACCCTGTGAATTTCATGTAACAGTTAACCCAACTGGCTTATTTGCTCTTAGGTCATGAACAAAAAACACTGATTCCTTTAAGTAATTTTACTGAATTCAGTCAGCCAGCATCAGTGCTTTTGGCTACATGAGAGCAAGTCCTCTAATTTAGTTATTAATTGTGTGATGAAACTAAGGTCAATAGGAAAAACATTATTAAGGGAATTTACTAAATTCACATCTATTCACATGAATGATTTGAATTTTGATTGAATTTTCAAAAAGATTCGAATTTCGAATATGCGACCAGTGAATTCAGTAAATTTGATTGAATCAAATGATTCGAATAATTTGAATAAAAATCTATTCGAATATTCAAATACTCGACTATTGAATTACTTCCCCTTTAAATTTTTATTCGACTGCCTAGTTCGCCAGTTTCAATCTGCCAAAGTGGCTTTGGTGAATTTTGATTGAATTATAAAAATTCGATCGAATGTTTAAAATCGTTCGAATCGTTTTATCGAATTTTTATAATTCAATAGTTCGACCCGACCAATCGAATTGCGGTAAAATCCTTGAAAGGATTTTTATTCCCTAACTATTCCCATGGTAAAATTTCCAATTTTTTTCAATTCGAAATTCGACCAATAGTAAATCTGCCCCAAAGTGTTACATAAACCTAGTCATGTTACTACTGCCATGAGGTGAGTTGAAATTTTTGTTTTTTAAATTTGAATTTTAGCTTTTCTGCACTACCAATGGGCTCCTTCGACCTGTTCCAATGCAAAAACTATAAGCTAGGGGGAAGGCATAGACTTGAAACACCCCTGCCTATAGTACTACATTCAGGTTCACTGCCATCTAATGTGTTTCTAATGAAGGAAAATGCAAACATGGGATAGAAATTACAAATATGACATGGTAGTATGTTAGATTGTGTGTGGATCGTGTTGCTGGTGTAATAGAGAATATAAAATATATTTGGTCTAAACAACTACAATTTTAAATTCCCAGCCTATGCACTGTTCCTTTTCTGATTTGTCAGAATATATTAATCAACAGTTTCATGCTTTGACAGATGTGTAGCAAATGACAATTATGCATAACAGCATTTTTTAGTAGGCCATCACCAGGCATTGCATTTTTTTTCTCAACATGTAGATATAGCTTAAAACAGGAAGCTCCCTTATATGAATTTTTTGGAAAACCTTTATCAATCAGCAGTACTCATTTTGATGATTTAGATGAGATCACAATGAAAAAGTGCCTGGTCTTGACTGGAATTGGATGACATTGTCCCCATGTAACTACATAAGCCCTGTGTGTTTTATTTGTGCAAAAGGATATGGTACAGCTATGGGACATGTTATCTAGAACAGTGGTTCTCAACCTGGGGGTCTAACAACCCTTTCACAGGGGTCACTTAAGGGGTTCCAGGAGCAGCTTCATCTCTCTCCCCACTCTGACTGGGGCCAAGGTTGTAGTTCTCCAGGTGTTGGTGCTGGGACTTGTAGTTCAGTAACCTGTGTAGGGAAGCCAGTTGCACTACAAATTTCTATATCCCCTTGGTAGGGACTGCCATACAGCTCTACCTGCCCATTTAAAGCTGGCAGTCAAAATATTTTGACGCACTATGCACAGAAAACAAACCTTTATGCAGCCACGCTGTCTCCTGTACTTTCCTAACAATCCACTCTGGGCTGTCAATGAAAATATTTTAATATTTTATGGTTGGGGGTCACCACAAAATGAGGAACTGTATTAAAGGGTTGCAGCATTAGGAAGGTTGAGAACCACTGATCTAGAATCTTTCTGTAATTAGGATCTCCATACCATAAGGAGCCCATTTACTATTACTACTAATTTCTATTTTCCAGAAATCTAGAAAAATTCTCTAAAAAAAAAGCTCTAAAAAGTCAAGATTTATTAACGGGCAGATTTATCAAGGGTCGAATTTCAAATAGCATTCAAAAAGACCAACTGAAATAAATTCAATGTTTTCTTTTCATCAAAGGTCTGGTTTCAGTTAAATAGATCAGTATTCCATCGAATTTGAATTGTTAGAATCAAAGTACAGTAATAGCAAATTCAATTCAAGGTTTTTCCCACAAAAAAACCTTCAAATTTTTAAAGTCCACCAATTGATTGCAATTCATTTCTAAAAGCTTCCCCCATAGGCTAAAAGAGCAATTTGGCAGGTTTTAGATGGTGACTGGTTGATGTTGAAGTTTTAAAGAGACAGTACATTATAAATTTTAAAATGTATAATTTCTAATATAAATTTTTTGCAAATTTAAATCAAATTTGGACTATTCTCTAGTTGAAGTAAACAAGATAGCTTGAAATTACAATTTTTTTATTTGAATTTTCACTTTGACCCTTGATAACTCTGCCCCAAAGTGTAAAAACCAGACAACCACTAATGCAAAACTTTGCCAGGTAAAAATTGTAGATGTCCTATGAAAGTCAATGGGAGCTGTGCTCATTCTATTGGACTGTTTTAAATCAATTTGGATTTTTAGATGTTTTTGGATTTTTTTGCTCATATTGTCTGAAAAACTCAAATCTTTAGAGGTATTTGTGATTTCGGATCGTTAGATGTAATTTTCCATTCATACTTTTTTGTTATTCTGATCTAACATTAGTAGTTTTAGAGAAAGTGAATTTAGTTGTGGTTTCATAAACCTAAAATTTGACCTTCAATAAACAGGCCTCCACGTCTCAAAAAAAAAAAAATATACCCAATAAGATTGTTTTGCCTCCAATAAGAATTGATTATATCTCAGTATAGATCAAGTACAAGGTACTGTTTTATTACTACAGAGAAAATGGAAGTCTGAATATTAGGTTTCTGGATAATGGATCCCATATCAGTACAATTGAAAACTGTAAAATCCTTTTCCTATGTGGTAATATTTCATTTTTCACATGTATGGTGACCTGTTTCTGGTAATCACCTGTGTTCCTCTAGGTTTGCAATGTTTTATTGTCAGTGCCAAAGGATCTCAATATAAGTGCCCAGAGACTCATTGTTAGCACTGTAACAGCAGTTTATTTAACATCAGGGAAAATTGTAGAGCTGAATTTAGTGCGGAATTGATTTTACAGTCTAATTTGTGTAAGTAGTTATGTGGGCATATATGAGAGTCTCTCTAGTTGTGCATGTATAGCTATCCTGTGTAAAACTATATTGAATCTGTACCAAAACGTTAGAGTTTTGAGTCTGGCAAATAAATTCGCCCATCACTATCTTCAACATCTAAACAAAGTTTAATCAACAATTGTTAAGATGGTACTGAATTCCCCTAATTGTTTGCAGTAGGAAACTCTTTCATCTTAACTTTACATTTAATAATAACATCTACAATACATAAAGGTCTAAGTACTATAAGCCAACTGTACATAACCTTAGATCATACGATTAATCTTTTCTAAAAAGAGTTCCCACCGAGTTTGCTTTGTGGACAATTAGCATCTTAACTTGTTTCCCTTACCCAGTTTCAATGACTGAAATTCACCATATAATTATATAATTCTGCCACCATATAAATATACAAATCTGACTTTTTGCTTTGGGGACTAACTGGCTTTCTCTCACTGATGAGCTTCAAGAATAGGAAGAACTTCTCTAGCCTTAGTGAACACAGCTCATGTTATTTGTCCCATCTGCATATCTCAGAGCATTTAAAATAGTCATAGCTAACTAGAACCCTGATTCTACTTTTCCCGGCAACCATAAAAATTCAACATCATTTTAGGGAAAACATAAAATCCAGGATGGTAAAAAAAGGATTTAAACTGTATAAACATTAAATATGTATATGCAAAATTAACTGGTTTATATGCATTTTCATTTTATAATCTATATCACAAGTGGTCTCAGTGCTCGGTGGACTACTAATAACTTATATTTGGGCAAATGTTTTTAGCCTCTTCCACTTTTTAAGTTCATTTCTCTTTCCATTACTCAGCAATTACATGATGGTAGTAAAACACTGTGAAGCATTTGCTTAATTACCTATTCAAAGCATGTGTAATAGTACAATCATTGTACCATCTTGCAATGAGTCATATACTTCTTGCTTTTTTTTTCGTGCTTTTTTACAATGATTTAGATTAATGTAGCTGAAAGCATTACTATTTCTCCTTGTCACAATGCTTTTCCCCTTCTGTGTTTGCCCACAATGCCCAATGTAATGTCTGGTTCTCACCATATGATTTCCTTTTCTTATACTTTGTTTCTCCTGTTTCAGTAAATATATGATAAGGCCCTGTGGGAAGTCTGTAGTCTGAAACCAAATGCAAGTAGGCAGATCTCCATCGAATGATTACTAGTGATGGGCGAATCTATCCTGTTTCGCCCAAAAATTTGCCAATTTCCAGCAAAATTTGGGAATTGGCGTCACGTTTTCGGCGCGTGTTGCGCCACGTTTTTTTTTTGCCGCCAGCAAATTTTCAACAGATGATATTTTTTGCTGGCGTTTCGCAAATTTATTCGCTGGCGTGGAATTCACCGCAAATTTGCACCTGGCAAATAAATTCGCCCATCACTAATGATTACCCTTTTTCAGGTAGGTGAGGTCCATTGTACAGCCAGATATTCAAGTGTAAGTGGTTCATCCTATATCCTTACATCATTCCACACTATTAAAATTATTCACTTAACCTAACTTTAGATGTGGACTTTCTTTTTATTTTTCCCCCGTAGCAGCTCCTAGAATCATCTCAAATCTTAACTACATACTCTAGTACATGAAACTCAAAGGTGACTCTAATATCCTCATATTTTACAACAAGGGATACATTATTTATAAAAATACTCAAGTTTTACATCTCTAAGCACTTATTATAACTGATTCAGGGCTCCTGTGTATTGCTATATAGCTGTCCTTCAACATCAACAAAAAGGAGCATAACGCTGAAGCAATCTTTGCATATTTGTGCTTAAAATTAGGGACATGTAATAAACAGCATTATTACATTTGCTTCTTGTCTAGTATATGCCCATGTGCAGTAGCCCTTAAAAACCATTACAATGTTTGCTTTTAAGCAGATGTAGTAAACCTGTAGCTACCTGCGCTTTGGTTGCTCTGGTTGAATCATACAGATGATGTGGATTTTACAGGTAGACAGCAAATTAGATGTAGTGGATTGAATTAAAGAAAATGTATTTAATTCATTTGTATAATAGCACTTTACAGTGCATGTCTCTGCCTTAATTCATTGATTTTATGCTTATCATTTCTTGAGTTGCCTGCTGGCTTACTGTAATATGAACTGATTCTAATCACCTTAATAAATAAATGGATGGCGATGTTATTTTATCCTTTACTGGTTTTAGATACATTGCGCTCTATTAAACATGTTTATTTTACAAGCTTTAGCTGGATAGATCATGATTCTTTATGTACTGTTTTAATAAAGTGTTGAATTGCTGTTCTGAACAATTCACCAATGCTTTACAGATGTTTCAGTGGAGAGTGGATCTATCAATCAATTCTCCATTGAAACCACTGTACATTATAATTAAGTCTAAGACAGAGATTAGCTGATGGTTGTTGGACCTGTTTACAGTAAAGTTTTAACCATTCAAGGTTAGAATTGGTCAACTAAATTATTGCTTATTCAAAGATCACCTTAAAATATAGAGAATTAAATATCTTTTCCAGCTTACTTTATCAGTCTACCTGGCACCGTAAGAGGAGACTGCATAAAATAAAACAAAGTTTAATGACTTGTGTCTGCATTAGACTGCAGCAGACCACATTAATTTGTTTTGCACTTGGCAGGCTTCAATTCAGTCAGGTTCTATGGAGAACTTTACTTTCATTTCTTTTTATGTTTGTAACCTAAACAAAATAATACATACTACTTTTTCCCACTGCTCCCTGTTAAGTCGCATGAAACACGTTAGGAGAGAGGAGAATGGGGGCTATGTAACACACTTTTTGTTGTGTATAGTGTACATTGAATACATTTTTACTTTGTATTTAACTGTAACCAATACATGTTTTTGTGTGTAAAACTGTTAATTCTGATTGAAAGTTCAAATCTCAATAGTCAGGGATTTGGCAGTAAATTGCACACATAATCAACGGGTTTTTCAATCTTAAAAATGTAATTGAATTTAGTACAGTGGGCAATATTTCATTGTTGCTGAATGCTGGAGTCATAGACCACAACCTCTAAAGAGCCATTGATTGGGTAGTTCTATTTTATAAAAATAATGGGCTCTGGCAAAGACTGTTTTGCTCTGGACCCAAGCACACACATAGATAGTGCTGTGATGCTTATGGTTTCCGTGACGGTGTAGCTTTTTGCTCTACTTAGCACTATAATAAATACAGTTTCATACATTTTAGTAATTTTGTAGTCATTTTAGTGTCTTAGTTTGGTTGACGTTGGGATTTCCCTGTGCAGCTGCATCTGCTTTAGTTGTGGCTTCTATCTATTCCACATCTAGTTTATACATTTTTTATTTTGTATAAATTAGTATGGTATCAGTTGGTGCACCTTATGCATTGATAAAGGTTGTTAACTGAAAAAATAAACAACAGTACAATGTACTTTAGGCCTCACACCCCTCCCCACAAATGCCCCACATTGTTATTTTTGGAGCACTGGATGAATTACTGTTGTGCCAATAAATATGATTGAATCAGTGTATGAATTACTGCATTTTGCAGAAGGACAGATGTGTGTCAGAGGTTAACATAACAGAGGTGGGACATTTCGTTAATGTAGAGGGAATCCAATATCCTGGATGATAAATGACACAAGTGTAAAGGATGGGCTTGGGGAATTTTAGCAGGAAAGACAGTAACATAATTAGTAGGACATGTCACATTTACCCTTTCACTCACATAATCTTTCTTTATCTCCCAAATGATCCCAAGAATGTGAAAACAAAACTAAAAGCAGCCTCTAATTTATGTGATGTCACCAATGTATCAATCTCAGGATCAGTTCCATACAATATAAATGAATGACTATAATCTTTGAATGTTCTTGCTGGTACAAGCTTAAGGGCAGGGGCACACTGGCAGATTCATGTGGAGATTGTCGCCTGGCAACTAATCACCTCTTCTTCGGGGCGACAATCTCCTCAAACTGCCTTCTGCCTGCAAACATGAAAAATCGCCTGTGGGAATGCACTTACAGTGCTTCGATTTCCGAACTCACCCGAAGTTTCCTCGTGAGGCGACTTTGGAAATCAAAGCGCTGAGAGCGCATTGCCGCAGGCAATTTTTCATTTTAGCAGGGGGAAGTTTTGGGGAGAACTCCCTGTGTGTCCCTGCCCTAAGGGAAAGAATTAATTCCAGCTTGGTCAGCTTGTGTTCATTTAAAGGGGAATTCAACCCATAACATAAAAATACCCTATGTAGACCCTCCTCCCCCCAGCCTAGCTGCCCCCTGGGGTTGCCCCTCGGTTGCAGATTCTGTCCTCGGTTAGTTCACAGCAGCCATCTTCTTTTCTTCATAAAACTAGAAGCAGAGCAGAGTTTCAGCACATTTACAGTTGGAGTAATATTCTGGTCCTGAACAACTGCACATGTGCTGAAAGTCAAGAAAATTTCAGAAACTTTTTCGTACATTTTCGTGACACATGTGCAGTTGTTCGGGACCGGAAAATATTACTCCAACTGAGCATGCACTGAAAACACCATAGCTTTTTTTCAAGTTTTGGCTAGCAGAAAACTGCATATAAAATAGTATTTCACTGCACTATCCACATCTTGAATCAGAACATATAATTTGCAGTGCCTGTATTATGAATATTAGGAAGATGCGAGCAGTTGTAGCGCATTGTTAGCTATGACCCTATGAGACTGTCTCCAAGAACCCCCAGAACTGCAGTAATACGATGGGACTCATCTGTCATCCTGTCCCCTGGCAGCTTACAGCCCTTCTCCTCATTGGATTGAATCATGGTTAGTTAAAGTGACAAAATGGTTAATGCATTTATTTGTTGTGCCCAAATACTAATTTAGTAAAAATGTATTCTGGCAGGTGAACCTCAGGGTATATAAAAAAACTGCAGAAATGGGTTTGTTCTGAACTCATTTTAGGATAGATATGATTTATAGTTTAATATTACAGCTTATTTGATTTTCAGGTTCACTGTCACTTTTTGTAGGGTCACCCCCATTAATTTTTCATGATTCCAATTAGAGGTTGTGATGAGAAAAAAACAAGCCTTTGTCAGAAAGAAGCATTAAGGGCAAACATGAAAATTTAAGATAAAGAATAATTTTTTTGTATATAATCTGATCAGAAATAACTTTAACCATGCAGATAATTTCTGCATGGTAAATTTTGCAAAATACATTTTAACAAAAGACAGACAAAGAATGGATATCAAATTTGCATATAAATGAATGAGAAAGTAGATTTATAACATTATTGTTTAAATATAAATGAACCATTAATCAAGTGCACGTCCAGAATTGCCTTTACTATTGGGAAGGGGCTATTGGCCCCAAAATAATTATGCAAAGTAGCTGGAAAAGAATATAATCAGGGTAAAATCATCACAAAAGATTATGCAGGAAAGTATGTAGAGCACTGGTTTATAAATAGTTTTTAAGGGATGGCGGGTGCTTGGCTCAGTGGTGATGTGTCTCATCCTGAAGGCCTTTTAGGATTAGAATAAGGGGGTTTCTGACAAAAGATTGGACCTTCAATTGGGATCTTAAAAGTTTGACAGCCACTGATGTAGACTTGCTTGAAAAACTACCAGTTTTGCTGAATCCTGATATCTAAAGGGGCTTTCCCCACCTGGTATAATTGTTGATTGAGAGATTAACTGTCAGACCTTGCGAAGCCAAATAAGCGAAGAGTTCCAGCAATGGCTATCCACTGAAATGTAGACTAAGGCTTTGCAGGAAACCAGGAAACATAGTCGGGGACAGGCAAAGGTCAGTTACTGTAGGTAAGCTGAAGTCAAGAAAAGAATCCATAGGCAAGCTGTGTCAATGACAAGAAGCAATTCAAACAGTTCAGTATAACCAATAGCAAGCAAAATAACCTAGTGCCATTTACTTCCTTTGGCATCTATTTAAGGGGAAAGCTTTGTCGGCAAATGTCAGGATGCAATGCGCACTGGCAACAAGCGCCAAGGATGTGCAGAGACGGTAATACCTCTACCATATAATGGCGCCTTACATTAACAGAACCAGTGTTTTAGTGTTATCAAGAAACCCTGAGAAGTTGAGAAGTGTTAAAACTTGGTAATACAGTTGAATATAAAACCATTAAATTTCTGTGTGTCTATATATATATATCTATGCTATCATCTATCTATCATCTACAGTTATGGAACCCTTTTTTCAAGAATGCTCAGGACCTGTGGTTTTCCCGATAAAAATTATTTATGTCATTTGTCTGAATACCTTAATGGGCAGATTTACAAAATTCCCGTGAATAATTCAAAGTTCGATCGAATTTAGATCGTACGATTTTATCGGACATTCGATTATGCAAATTTGGCCACTTCGATCATCGAATACGCAAAATTCGAGCATATTGAATAGATCAAATAATCGGATATTCGATAATTTGACCATTCAATGATCGAAGTACTTTAAAATTAAAGTTCGAATCGTACGAATTTTTTCTTGAAATCTAACGATCGTTATTCGACTGTACGATTTTTTTGAGAAATCGGATAGCGAAGAAAAAATTGCCTAAAACTATTTGATAAGCATTCTATAGTCGAATGCTTATTGAATTTCGGCCCTCGAATTCATGAATAATGATAAATTCTACTAGTCTACTAGAAAATCATGTAAAAACAGAACTAAAAATCATATATGCACAGAAATTTGGACGGCACTTTAAAATAATGTACATATGGAAGAGGGCACATGTCAGTATGTTGCTCAAATCCTCAGAGGTGCTTAAGTCAGACACTATTTAAAATAAATACGTTAAACTACTGTGTAATAAAATGCCAAGTAAAATGAAAATGTCTCACTAAATCCTAAATGTTTGTTGTTGGCAGCCGGCCAGTTCTACTCATACAAGTCTCACATAGCAAGGTTATCACCAGTATCACATAAAAGCAGAAAATATATTTATAACAAGCTGAAAAGTGTCTTTGTCTTGTCTCTTGCTGCTTCTTTCTTTGAGGCTGGGTTATACTTGGGTTAATGGGGTTAATATATTTAGTTACATTTGAAGGGGAGGTTACAACTTGTGAACTGTAACATTTTTGGGCATGTAATGCGGGATTACATTCTGTTACTTCCTACTTGTCCTGGGCAGACATTTTAATGCCATGACATCCAGGGTAATGTGATTGCCCATGTCAAATTTACTGGCTCAGTACCATAGAACTAAGGTAATAGACCGGTATATTGGCACTCTATTAGATTGGGTGTGGAAGTAAAAGTCTTGGGAGGAGAATTACAGAATGAATGAAATTGTCCAAAGCCAAGTTTTATTTCAGGATGGTTTGTGTCCTAGGGCATTGCCCAAGCACTGATGTTTAATGCTAACTATAATTTGACTGTACTTTTTCTGGCCTGAACTTATTTCACAGTTCAATAATATGTCAGGAAAATGTCAAGAATGAGCAATGGTAAATGAAATAATAAAGAGGCAGATGGCACATAGGAATTGCTATACGGAAAAAGATTTGTTTTCAACAAAAAGACAATTATAAAACATCTGCAACTTCCTTTCCTGTGGACAAAGTAAAAATGGTATTAAATACAATCTGTACTAGTTAGAATAACTTTCAGTATTTCATGTGCTTATTCACTTAATTGTGTACATCTTTTCTGCAGCTAGTAAAATGTTCCCTAAGGGATATAAGGGCTCATTTCTTTTAGTGGCTGAAGCTACAAATCGCTATAGAGATCATTAACACCCAAAGTGCAGTAGGCAAAATACAATGCACTTGGTTGCAAATTGGACACAACTGCACCAAATATTGTGAAACATTTACTATAGAATTATAGAAACAGAAACTCAGCATGCAAAATGCAAAAATAAGGCATTTTTTCCATTTGCACACTGCGTTGTGGGTTTGCAAATAGCCACAGACCACTGTGTTTTGCAGTGCAGAAACCTGAGGAGTGGGCTTTTAATCTAGTGTGACCTGTGTTAGGCCACACATAATTCTAATTAGGTAGGTAGAGGGAGCAACATTCCAGGTACCTGTAAATAGACAAAATTGGGTTTCACCTCTC
The DNA here is from genome assembly GCA_024363595.1 of Xenopus borealis. Lineage (NCBI taxonomy): Eukaryota > Metazoa > Chordata > Amphibia > Anura > Pipidae > Xenopus > Xenopus borealis. The sequence goes on from CM044437.1 coordinate 79,018,366, forward strand.
ATTAATGCCCTTTTATATGCAAGATAGTACTATATTTGCTTTAGTAGTCACTGATAATGTGATACTACCTAGACTTACACAACTTGCTATCCACAAAATCCCAACATCCTTCGCAGTTAAGGATACCCCAACACACTACTATTTAGTATATGATTCACATTTATGTTATTCCACCAAAGTGCATAACTATCCATATTGAACCACAATTGCTCTGGAAAGTGCCAGCATCCTGTAGTGAAACTATAGCTTTGCACTATTTAGTATTATCAACAAAAATAAAGACATTACTTTCAATGCCGACCTCCAGGTCATTAATAAATTTAAAATAAAAGCCCAAGGACAGACCCCTGCACCTTCACAGACCCCTCCACTAACAAAACTGGTCCAATTGGAAAATCATTTGTAATCTAATCTTTAGTCAGTTCTCTATTCAAGTACAAATGTTATGTTCCAAGCCAACAGTAGATCACATCCACTGTCATCCCAGAGTCTAGATATCTGCTCACCTCCTCCTAAAAGGCATTTAGAGTAGTGTGGCAAAATCTAGTATGCTTAAAGCCATGCTGACACAAACTTACAGTTTTATTATTTGCAATATATTCAATAAACCTTTCCATTATTACCACCTGGTTTACCTGCCACCTAGGTAGTTTACCTACCAATTGATGTCACTGGTTTACAATGCTCTGTATTCCTGATATTAACAAATAAAAATGAGTTACAAAAAAACTTTATACCTTTAAAATGCATTTTCCACTTTCTTTGTGATGTGGAAAAAAGTGCTCTCAAAAATTGTTGGAGAAGGAAAAGGAGAAGGACTGTGGGGGGGAGGAAATGAAAGGTAAGTAGGGAAAGGAAGGAAGAAATTATCTACATCACTGTTCCTCAGGCTATAAGGCCATTCTAACTTGACAAGCTCACAAGCAAAGCTGGAGAGCTGTAAAAGCTGTAAAAACATGATTTTTATAGATATGCATGTCAAGAAATGTTCTATTTTTTTCTGTTTTTTATCTCCAGGAACTGTGTATTCTAAAATGCTTAAGCAAAACAAAAGCATAACGATTATTTTTGACGTTACTTTAGGCCGCTTAGAGGCATTTGCTATAGATGACAAATTACGTTTCAGTGCCACAGATTTATTAGCGATGGGATAATTCTTTTATAAACCAATTCAAACTATTATCCACTCTTTTCTATAATGCCAGAGAGGGTGCTTCTAAATCATACTTTAAGTATGCTATAAAACGTTTGCTTTGAAATCTCTTTGATAATATGTCTGCAGGCAGCACGCAACTATATTTTAATAGGGTTGTTGTGAAATTGTAGAGGTTCATTGATAGATGAACCTGCAAAGTACTTGCATGAAATGATTTCTTTAACAGAAACCTATATATTTATTCTTACCGGGGTGACACTGACAGACAAATGGTCACGTATGAGGCTGGAACAGTCGCTCGTTGACAGCTGTATGAAGATATCGGATAATTTGCAGTTTTATTATTCCATATCCAGCTGCACATTTCTAATGAATGGTTGCTTAAGTTAGTTAACCTTTGAAGAATTACAGTTCAAAGCCTTACAAATGTTCAAAGCCAAATAGTGCCATTTTTTTTTTATGCTATGACTTTTTTGTTTATTTAGGATGGCCATTTCTCCTATTTTGGTCAACTTTACCCATTAATATGAGAAAATAGATCCATTTAAAATTCTTTATTACCAACCCTGAAAAGTAGCAAGGTTGTGTAGTGGTATGTGTTCCCTCTGTGTTTCTTCCCATAAAGCCCAAAAATATTTGTAGACTGAGGGGGTTATTTATCAAAATTAGGCTTTGTGTGGTTTTAGAGTTCCCTTAGTGTTAAAAAATTTAATTTGGGAAAACAAATTATAAACGATAATAAATTGGGCCTCAATTAGGAAGTGTATGTATGCATTATATGGCAAAATTCACCTCCAATGAGCTGCTTTTTAGCATCTGAACCCTCATCCCTGACTGCCCATACTTCTCTCTGGCAGCATACTGGTTCTGTAGTGGGTTAGCTCTAACCCCAATTTCATTTATTTAACTAAAATGTTTCTTTATATCTTTACTGAATTGGCCTCTGATTAGATTTGTGAATCCAGAAGATTTTATATTGTGATGAGGTCTGCATGTTAAGCATACTAAGCATACAAGGCCTTGAGAGTCACAGGTCTATTTGTAAACAAACCCAACCACAACAAGATAATCAAAACACATTTTAAAGTAGCAGTAGTAATTACTGTTTTATGCCTGCAGCTATTATGTGTCAAGCAATGTCATGTTTGTAACCTTTATACGTACTGTACTATGTAGTGCAGACTTTCTTATGTGAACCCTAGAATGACAATAACACTATCACTGGGAAATATTTACATAGAATAATTTAGTCTCACATTCACATCTCATATAAGCTTTCTGTTTCACTGGCCCTATTGTTTTATTAACTTGATTGCAAGGCATGCTCGTCTTTCTGTTTTAGATTATCATAAATATTTATTGATAATGTTATCCAGTTAGCAGCCTCCTCACTTTTGTCCTGCTCTGAATGTGATTATCTTTGCCTATTACCACTTCAAAAGATCTTTCCTTGAATAAAAATCAACTTCTTTTGATCTCACTAGTCTGCAATCCATGTTGTCCTGTACTGCACATGTAAATTTACTCAATATCTTGTCAAGGTTAAATCCAGTGTTGCTGTGGTTATTTAGGCATGTTTGGGACATTTTATTTCCATCCACCAAGCAGCATATCATATTAACATATTTAATAGGTTAGACAACATGTTGCAGGAGCATTATGTTATATTAAGGAAAATGAGTAGTTACTGACCTTGTGGATAACATTCCTACAACAATTAAAAGTGTACTGTCACTAAATATATATTTGCCTATTTGATAATACTGCACACACATGAATCAAAACCCAAGTGACAAATGTCCCATTTGGCCTTGCCCAGCATCTACGCTAACTGCATTTTCAATCTCTCAAACTCAAAGGCAAGCCTGGCTTATGTTGTAGGCTTATGCTTATACCAGTGTGATGCTAATTTTTCATTTATTCTTGAACAGGTAATAATGATTTATTTATCAGTTTTAGAAATACAGTTGAGACTGTAATTTTTTTTTTACCACCAGCTTACCCATTTAGGCCTAGCTCCAGTGGGTTGAGAATGGGTTAGGCAGGTTTGGGTTGAAACTTGGCTAACCATTGTGGTTAGGGTTGGGTGTGGGTCAGACTGGGGAAGTAAACTTTTCCTCTGCTCCCAAATATTCCCTGTCTTGGAAACAGAGGCATGCACATAAGTAGCATTCTGTTAGGATTATGGTGGCAGGTTCTTCCCTATCTTGGCTTAGCCATGGCTACTAGCCCACTACCTCCTCACTGGGGTCTGGGCTACCCATGAAAGCTATCTCCCTATCTAACTGAAGCACCTAGTACTTCTTACTAGAGACCCTCACTCTACTTGACCCTGCCCAGGGTGTGTCCTCTTTTTTTCTACCCCGTATACTCTATCTCCATCTATCTCTAGTGGCTTGAGTATAAACTACAACTAAACCTACATTGCTTTAACACAGTTTTAATAATTACAACTATTCCCATTACTTTTGTTTTAATCATAGATTTATAACATTAACAATTTGCCTTACATCACTCTCACACATTCCAGTACATTAACAGTAACGTTCACACCAATTACTTGGTGTACCCCCTTACGTGCTCAAAACCAATCCTTCGATTTACTGGGTGACAAGGAAGATTACTTTCTGATCTGTTTGCCTATTAGACTCATGTCTATCAGAGGTTCCCAAAATGGAACCCTGAAAAGACACATTTAAATTTAACTTTACCCCTCCTCTACATAGCGTTTGCTGATTTTTTTTTATAAAGAGGCAGACAAACTTCCCCAACACTGGGCTTATGACTGTCCATTTAGTTACACCCAGGTTCCCAATGGGTGAGTATTTAATTTGTTCGAGCCTGAGCTTAAAGAACTAAAAGATACATTGACTAGAATCTGGAGAAGAGATTAATCTACCCCCCCCCCCATCACCAGCTGGGCCCCTGTTTTCCTTGTTCTGTAAAAAATGGTACATTATGCCCCTGTATTGACTACAGAGAGTTAAATAAGATAACCTGCAAAAAAAAAATACCATTTACCACTGGTGTCCAAACTCAATTGAAGTCTGCCCAGATCTTCACAAAATTGGATCTCAGTCATCTCCAGGTGCCTGTAATTTAATTTGCATAAGAAAGGTAGACGAGTGGAAGACTGCTTCCTGCACTTGTTACAGACAGTACAATTCACGGTCTTTGGGCTATGCAATACCCCAGAAATGTTTCAGTTTTTTGTTAATTATATATTTCATGACATTTTAGACCTGTTTGTAATCATCTATCTTGATGATATATTAATTTTTTCATAAAACCTTTAGCAACGACGACAACATGCTAATGGACATGCTGTCTAGACTCTGTAATCATAATTTGTATGCAATGCTTGAGAAATGCAAGTTTGAGTCCCCAACCATTACATTTTTAGGTTTTGAAGTTTCTCCTGAGGGGTTGCGGATGGATGTGGCTAAGGGTCCAGGCAGTCTTGCAGTGGCCTGTCCTCACTAATGAGATCCAGCGTTTTGTGAGGTTCGCAAAATTCTACATGTCTCATGTCTCAAATATCATTGTTTCAAGTGACACTCAACTGTTACACATTCAGAGCAAGATGGGTCAGATGCAGATTTAGTTCTTCCTGACCTTCCTTACTATAAAGTAACGAAATTAAACGACTGGTTAAGGGTTTTCATGACTAATTCTGCACAAGTGTCTAAGAGCCTAAATAATGCTTTTCTAATACCTACAATAATATTCCACCTATAATCAGCTTACTAACCTTACCATTCTCAAGTCATCTCTTCCTATGTTTAGGTTTTTTTTTTCTTCAATCAAAGGTTGAATAGTATTTCATGGTCTTTTTTCGCCACATTTATGAAAACTTTTCCTTATGGTCTGAAAAAATTTAATTATCGAAAAGTAGAACTATTTAATGTCTGATATTCCTATTTTCCAAGGCTAAGTTTATAACATCATTCATATACCTATAATTAAGCTGTCATAGCACTTCTTTTCTAAATCTTGCATCATTTATCAGTGCTATATTTCCTTAATTGGCAGCATTTGTTATCAAATTCTTCCTTGTGCATTAATGTTATCTTTTTTTATTCTACCAACTTTACAATTTCCATTTGTAAGCTGTTGACAAATGTAGCCACAGCTGGGACTGCTGGCAGAATTGACAGCCATTTTCAATCCTGAAAATTTTTTCACAAATACTCTAAATACTTCACCTCTTATTTCTTATTATAATGACTCCAGAATGTCCAGTGCTAAATTCTATATTGCAGTAAAAGTAATGAACTTTGTAACCACAATGTTATTTAAATTTGGTTGTAAGGCAAAAGCTTAACCCCAATTTAAAGTAAATTAAAATGCGATAAGTTTTTTCTATAATTAAAATATAAACAACAATAGTAATAAGCAAAATTTTATGCCTGGCATGGATTCTGAAAAAAAAAAAGGAAAACGCTTAAGAAAAAAGCAGCAAACAAAAAAAAAGCATAAATATTTTCAGTAAACAAAAATTTGTCATACTCCAATGTATTCTCCAATAAATTTTGCATGGTCTATATGAAAAAAAGTGGCTCCAGAAAAAGTTACCACAAAAACACCCATGGACTTCAATGTGTTTTCCCTGTTCTGTGAAATGCTCTGCAGTTTTGCAAATCTTTCAGCAAACGGGATAGATTTGCTTATCACTGCAATAGAGGCCTATGAAGTCCCATTGTGATGGAAGAGCATTAGCAGTTCCATGCAGTATATACCCAATGGGAATTTCAGACCCGACTGAGGAATATGTGGCTGTTCCCTGACCAGATATCAATTGATCAGGCCTTCATTTTGACCCTATTCTTGGGCCAATCACTTGCAGATTCTGGCCAAGAGTCAGTCCAATATATGGCTAGATTTATTTAGAAATAAAGGTGCTGAGGGATGTGCAGTCCTTCAGTAGCCTTGTGAACAAAACAGCACTTCAGCTTTTTGAAGGATAATGCCACCCCTGTGTAGTATTACTAAAAGAACTAAATCCCTGTATTCTAAACCAGTAACTAGGACTAAGCTGGGGGAAGTGTTTAGTGATTTAATTAAGTTTCTCTTTTCTACCAGTTATACTGACATGCAATCACTTTAATAAGTTGGTAGAAAAAAAATCCTAATAGCTGTCAAGAACTGTTGAAAAAAGTCTACCAACCTTTGGAAAATCTAACCCTTCAGTTCCACTTGTATGTTACTAACTTAAAGGGAGTAATAAATCTTTAACTTATACCTTGTTGTTAAAATCCTTATCCTTACTTGTAAGTATGAAAGCAATAAGAAAAACAATGTACTTGTCTCTGTTCCAAAAAAAATCTCAGCAGGGACAGCTGGTTTTTCAAGATCCTAATAAGAAGTGAATTTTGGCTTAGGTCTTGAAATTTATCACAGGTGCAAGTGTCTTGGAAGGGGGATTGAAGAAAGGTTTCCCATTATTACTTTGAAATCCATGGTGATAAGCAACTTTTTTGTCTTATCAAATAAAAATAAAATAAATGGCTAAATGAGCTGATTTAGGAGATAGCTATTAGAACATCTATTCCAGTTCTGACATCACTTAGATTGATACTGAAGCTTTGGATTTTCCTCTATAAAATTGAGGTTTTCTTATTGTTGCAGTGCTCAAACATTTCTGTATGCTAACGTCTGCTTCAAAAACCCTCATATTTCTTTTCTTATCTTAATTGTTTGTGTGTTGAGCATAGCATGAGATTGCAGCCAAATGTATTACAATATTGATGAGAAATTTTTAAAGAACGACAGTACAAACAGCTATAATGTTTTAAACAGGAGATGGATCAATCATATATTATAAATTATGCTTGCAATCATTTCAAAAGAGATTGCCAGAGCAGGGACAATGTCACTAGAGGCTTTTACAACACATGCATAGATTATTAAGAACCACACAATATGATCAGCATCTTGGAGATTCCCACTTGAGGACAAAAAGGATGTTCTGTATCCTGTGCCTAAAGCAAAATGCCCAGCAGAACACCTTTAAAATGAAGGTGTAGTAAGTTCTGAGTCTGGTTCCAATGATGAGGTACTCAGTACACAATAGATTAACTTATTCCATAACAGCCAATCAAATTGTTGGTACTGTAAAAACTACCTCCTGATTTATTTCTTTTCCACAAGAACTGGTTTGCCATCCACTGAACAGCATGAGTAAAGCTAGAACTCTGGTGATATTCACCAGCCTATGGAGCTATTTATATTTGAGTATCAGGGTAGTGGAATGTAAACTCGAAGAGCTCTGCAGTAGTAAGCATTGGGGGCAAATTTACTATTATTCCCCAGAAAATATTAGTTTTTACTCAATATTCAATTAGCATTCGATTTTCGATTGCTAATCAAATAGTTTTAGGCTACCCTTTTATTTGATCTTCGATCATTCGACGATCGAATAACGATCGAATAACGATCATTCGAATGAATTATTTGAATGATTCGTACGATTCCAACGATCGAATCCTATTCGATCAGGACTTAGCCTCAGAGGGCTCCCATAATCCTTCAGTGATCGAATGATCTAATGATCGAATATTCGATCATTCGATCGTTCGCTATTCGATGATCGAATATGCCTAATTTGCATATTCGACCAATCCAATTGATCCTACGATCGAAATTTGATCGAATTCGATCGAACTTCGATCTAGTCACGTGAATTTAGTAAATCCGCCCCTTGATGTTATTTAAAAAGCTAGAATTATTTAAATTTAAGTTTTTTTTTTTTGCTTGGGCACTATAGTGTAACTACAGTATAAAAGCTATAATCAGTGTTTTATTAAGTGACCCTCTGTAGATCAGCATATGGTTTTCTTAAAATCAGTACACATGCAAAGTATATGAGTAGTCACAATGGTATTATATTAGTTGATTAATAAAGGTATATACTTTATACTCTAATAAGGAAACTTGGAAAATTGCTTATGAGTTGCGAAGGTGATGGCTTGGCTTATAGTATGTCTGTGTTACAGTAAAATGGGAGTGTTAAGTAATAAATGTGTTGAGAGTGGCATTGGCTTGTTGTTTATATGTTTTCTTAGTCATCCTTGGTGTTTAATCAGCTTGCAACAGATACTTAACATTTTATTTCTTAAATTATTATTTGTTAAAATAATAGGTTCTGTGTATAAAGCTGGGAAGCACTACATTCAGGTGCATATTAACCATTGATTTATATATAATGATTCATCCATAATGAATCAGATAGATCTAATTTTAAAAATTACCAAACAATTTTCATATAAGGTGCATACAAATTAAACCCACTGTGGCAAAAAAGCGAAAGATATATTCTATGGAAGTCTCAAACAATATTCGATCAACAATTTGATCCTATGGATTTGATTGAATGAATAGGAAATCCTGCAGGAAATCAATAATAAATCTTCCTCTATATTTTTCACAAACTGTTGTTTTTCATGTCATCTGTTTATAAGTTTAGAAATTTTAAGTTGGTTTTGGAACAATATTCTACTATTCATCTTCTGCACTTTCCCAAAGAAGCCGGAAGAGTTAATTTTGGGAAAATAAGAGAAAAAATTGTTGATTATTATTAAACATTCTTTATTACATAAAAATAGGGATTTCAGTCAATTATACAATTAATTTACAAGACATCTAAACACTAGGCAACAGTTCATTGTAAAAAAGGTGATAAGACATATAGTATTTGGCAATATTCAAATCAATGAAAATATTTTATAAGATGCTTTATTATGGGCGAGATTCAATTTCAGGAGAAGACATTTCTCCTTATTCAGTTCAAGTTTTTTCCATAGATTTCAAAATAGTGTTCATGTGATAAACATTAAGATAATTCATTGAATTTCATCTGGCTCTATGGCATAATCCAAAATTGAATTCGTATATACACTTTTCTCATCAATTGAATCCCAAAGCCCAACAATTGCTTGATACAGTTGCCATTGATTAATAGATATTCAGTAGCTTTTACTTGTTACCCCTTAATGTTATTATCCTTGTAACAGCATATACCTAAAGGTCCTAAATGCACATGAAGTTATCTCATCAAATTTTACTACCTCAAGTGTTACACTTCAAGTCATTATTTAAAACATTTGAATAATGGGAAGTACCCAGCCGATATCTATCTACTAGTACTTCACCACCATTATGACACCTTGGGGCAGATTTACTAAATGGTGAAAATTCACCAGAAATACCATCCGCAGGGACATCACCAATTTACTAACAGGCGTAGAGGCCAACGCTAGCACAATTTTGCATCATATTGCTAGACAAATTTTTGCTGAGGTGAATGATCGTTACTCAGTAAATTTGCTAAAGTACGAATTAAAAAGTACATTACCTCTTTTGCCAGAGCTTCCTTTGCCACCTTAGACCTGGCGAATTGATGAGATGAAGCTACATCCTCCTTATGTCAGTGACATCATAGTCTATATGACGAAAAGTCACAACATTTCTTAAAAAGGCTGGCTTTTTTTCATATTTTAAAGCAGGATTGCCTTAAAAAGTTCCAACTATCAAAAATGTTTGTGTTAACATTTCTTTGCCAAACATTTGAGGGGCATGCCACATTTGTTTTAGGGTGGGCTCATGTCTAAGGAATTAAAGGATCTCTTTATTCTTCACTTTGCTTCCTTGGACATTTGTACTAAAAAGTAGCCACTTCAAACATTTGCACCAACATCTCTAATAAAAATGTCTGTACGACCTATTACGTACCTGCCATATTCAAATTGACCTAAGTGTAAGAGTACTAAAGAAGTTACGCTAGGAGAAGGTTCAATATGAATTGCCCATGCTGAAGAATGAAAGCTAGCGAAACTTTGTCAGTGTTTGGCTACAGAGACTGAGCTTCCCATTTAGCGAATTAGTGTAGTGGTAATGGATGTACAGATGCAGCCACTGGGATTGGTGAGTTAAATGCATCGTGACTCAGGGCTAATTGAAGAAACTGTGTTATCTAAAGTTATCTTAACTCATTTAATGCATTTAACCTTTTCATTAGCATACCAAAGCACCATTGTTTTCAATGGCGAACTCTTTAATTGGATGGGATGCTGTGACACAATATTCTGTGCTAAGTGGGATAAAAGGGATAGATGAGTTAAGTTTTTCTGTGTCAAATGTACAATCCAAAGTGGCTTCATCTGTACTCCTGATGAAGTGGAGCGAAGTGTGGCAGAGCCTTCAGTTTACATGCTGGAATATCATCACTTTATATCAGCTAAAAAATTCTAGTTCATTTGTAGCTTTCCTGCAAAACTGATCAGTCACCTGCTGCTTGTAGTGATTTGACCAGCAGGATAACAATGCACCAAGCAGATGACAACTGCATGATTCTTATAATAATTTCAGATTTGCCCTGTGTATATTCGTGGCACTGGAGACATTTACATTTTAATTAATAGTTTGGTGATTAGTACAGTCGTGTGATAGACATATATTATTACGGTGAAAGGTAAAATATCAAATGTAATTGGGTTATGAAAAAAATTTTCCTTAATAAATAGAACATTCAACCAATGACCTTGAACTGCAATAACATTGAAATGTTAAAACAATAAAGAATGATGCCAACTACCATTCACAGTGCATATTAAAATATAAAAGGAAGACAACATTATTCTTGAAAAATTTCATTTCATTTTGATATATTAGCTTAAATAAATTCTAAATCAACCTTGTAAAATAGTAATACTATATATTGGGGAATATTGTCACAATCAGGACCCTAAATCCAGAACAAGTGCTAGGCTCCCGGTCAAGGCTCAGCTTCTGTCTTTAGCAGCCACTTTTGGCTTCGGGAGGAGCCTTCAGCTACTCAGATGCTGCTAGGTCTTAATATGAGAGGAGCCAAGCAAGAGTTCTGGACGAGCAAATGGGCACAACTGTTACTGAGTTCTTTGGATGGAAGGCAATGGTTCAGGGAGTAGACGAAAAGCATAGGCAGGACGGGGTTGGCACAGACGGAGTTCAAGCATGGCAGGCAGCAGTGGTCAGTACGGGCAGGGTTCAAGCAAAGGTCAATCAGGCCAGGGTCAGTACAGGCAGCATTCAGAGAATAGTCAGGCATGCAATGGTCAAAGCTGGAATCACAACAGACTAATAATGTTCAGGATATAAACATTTTTGCCCAGAGCCCCTTTAAATACTTTTGAATTTCACTCCAAAACACAATGGTGTCATCACGTGTGGCCGGAGTCAGTACAGGCGTCGTTCAGAGAATAGTCAAGGGTCAACATAGAGTTCAGAATAGTCAGAATTGGCAGAGTTAAGGCAAGCAAGGGTCAAAACCAGAATCAGAACAGACTAATAACGCACGCAGATACTAAACAAGTTAGACCTAACAACGAATTTCACACCTTACAATCCATAGGACTCCCGTCACTGAAGGAAGTAGAACCACATGAACTGGGTATCCCTGCCGGCCCACTAGGACCACCAGGGTGAGTGTTCATTACATTAGCTCTCGAGGAGGGGCCATCTGACCCCCAGGCTTGTTAGGAACCCTGAGATGGAACTGTTTCCTAAGATGGTTAGCCCTGACATCTGAAACAGAAACCCAAGAGTTCTCCTCAGGACCGTATCCCTTCCACTGTACCAGGAACTTTAACTTACCCCGCACAAGGCGAGAGTCAATGAGTTTCTCGAATAAAAATTCAGGCTGACCTTCTACCAACACTGGAGGAGGAAAAGACTGCTGTTGAACCTGTATGGCTGGTTTTAAAAGAAAAACATGCAATGAAATAGAGATCTTAAAATAATCAGGCAGTGTAAGAAGGACAGATGAAGAATTAATGATTTCTAAAATAGGATATGGACCAATAAACCTGGATGAGAAAAGACACCTTAATATTCTTTGTGGATAACCAGACTGGATCTCCCACCTGATATTTGGGTGCTTCCCTAAGGAACCTATCGGCCGCTCTTTTTTGAGCAATAGCGGCTGCTGAAAGGGAATCATGCACCCCAGACCAAATTTTAGAAAAATGAGTTACGAAAGCATCAACAGAAGGTACCGAGGACAAACGACCACATTATGAAAATGCTTTAGGATGCATACAATACACAATAAAGAATGCAAATTGCCCAGTAGATGTATGAGAATAATTATTATAGAGAAACTCTGCTCAAGGCAGCAACTCAGCCCAAGAAGATTGATTATCAGCAACATAGCATCTTAAGCATTGCTCAAGAAACTGATTAACTCTTTCGGTCTGACCATTGGTTTGAGGTATGCAGTGGAAAATTATAAATTGATCCCAACCAAGCAAAAGGCTCGCCAGAACTTAGATTGTACTCCCCTGTCAGATAAAATATTGACTGGAAAACCATGCAATTTGAACATGTTAAAAATAAACAATTCAGCCAAAGTTTTAGCAGAAGGAAGGTGTGGAAAAGGAATAACATTTTGCTGAATCTTTCAACCACCACCCAAATCACACTTTTCCCTTGAGACAAAGGAAGGGCTACTATAAAATCCATTCATAGATGGGACCAAGATCTGTTACGAATAAGCAAAGACCTTAACAACCCCTGTGACAGATTTATAGATGATTTTGACCTTTGACAAATCTTTGCATATTACAAAGGCCGAACGGCATAACTAAATACTTATAGTGGCCATCTCTGGTGTTAAAGGCTGTTTTTTCCATTCATGCCTTTCCCTAATGTGAATGAGATATTATGCACCTCTAAGATAAATTTTCTTAAAATCTTTCATTGCCTGGGCCTCAGGCAAGGTAAGAGGATGTGTTCTCCCTCTAGGAGAAGTAGACACTGGAATCACATCAATAGGGCAGTCATAGCGCCTATGTGGGGGTAGAGTCTCAGTGGCTTTTTTAGAAAACACCAGTGAACTCAGCCTTTATGTGCAGGTAAATAGTGATGGGCGAATCTCCCGAGATTCGCTTCGCCGAAAAATTCGTGAATCTCCAGAGAAATTTGCGAATTGGCGAAAAATTCCCGAAACGAGTTGCGGGACGTTTTTGGCGCGTCGCCTCGTTTTCGGCACACGTTGCGTCATTTTCGTCGCGTCGCTAAGCGAAATTTTGCTGGCGATTCGCAAATTTATTCGCACCTGGCGAATAAATTCGCCCATCACTACAGGTTAACACTCTACAGAGGTACTTGCCACCATTTGAGGAGTACATAAACAAGAATCTATACACTTAGATCCCCATTGAATAATCTCCCCAGTTTATGTGGATGTTGTGTACCTGTAACCAGGGTAACCCAGAAGGGTAAGAGGAGAGGAAGTAGAACCTTCAGTGATGTGGAAAGAGAATTCTTCAAAATGCGTTACATTAGTACATGTGGTTAACCCCACAGATTTTTGGGTTATTAGGCCTGACCCAAGTGGGCTCTTTATTGTGAACAAAGAAGAAACACCCCGTTCTATCTCTAATAATTATAGTTCATGCAACCCCCTGGGATCGCTATACTAATTATGTTGAAAAACTTCTTAAATCACTATCACAATACTAGTGATACCATTAAGGATGACCTTAGAACCCACCTAGATTAGTTACACACATAAAGTGCCACATGCTAAATTTAATTATCCAAGTGTTGATATAATTGATTCCATAAAGTAATAACTTGTTATATAACAAAGTGCTGTGTGCTATAATTAATTAATATAATTTATCACAATTACTTGATCTACTTGATTAATGTTAAAAAAGAATTAATTTATCTAAAATGTCAAAATGTAAATATTATCTTTCCAATTAATTGAGGGACTATACCCCCGTCCACCACAATGGTGATTCCAAGGCGATGACCTTATGGTTAAATCAATTGCACGATCCAATTCCAAAAACCCACCCAAACAAAGATTAAAGTTAGAAAAGGAAAATAGTAGATAGTAGTGGTGGAGTCATCCCAATTGCTTCTGTCTCAAATTTTGGCCCTGGGACTGCCACAAGAGGAGAAGGCAGAGCGTGGGGAACTGTGGTCTCGTTGTATTACCTTTCCCTAATTCGAAAGGTAGCTAACCTTAAAAACCTTAAAAACCACAAATTTCCCACGTCTTGTGATGTGAAAATAGATAAAGAATTGATAGATTAAAAGTATTTAAAAGCTTGTATAATAAGAGCCCAAGTGGGCTCTTATCAATTGCCAAAATTCTCATAGGAGGTGTAAGGGGAATATTATACCTTACTGGAAAGGCAGCATCCAAGAAGTTCCCCACTGCCCCAGAATCCACAAAGGCAGATATTTTAACTGAACCCCCAGGCCAGGACAATAACCAAAATCCTAGAGCAGTGGTTCTCAACCTTCCTAATTCTGCGACCCTTTAATACAGTTCCTCATGTTGTGGTGACCCCCAACCATGAAATATTAAAATATTTTCATTGCCATCAAAGAGCGGATTATTAGGAAAGTACAGCGGACAGCGTGGCTACATAAAGGTTTGTTTTTCATGCTTAGTGTAAACATTTTTTGCAACTCCCATTTTGTGGCCACTCCCCAATTACCATGTTAATTTTACAAATTTTAAATGGGCACGGAGAGCTGTATGGCAGTCCCTACTAAGGGGATATAGAAAGTTGTAGTGCAACTGGCTTCCCTACACAGGTTACTGAACTACAACTCCCAGCACCAACACCCAGATAGCTACAACCTTGCCCCAGGTCTAGTGGGGAGAGAGATTAAGCTGCTCCTGGAACCCCTTAAGGGACCCCTGTGAAAGGGTCGTTCGACCCCCAGGTTGAGAATCACTGTCCTAGAGGTTGATTGGGGAGAGGAAACTTCTTGACCAAAATGGAATTCCCCTTCTCCATTTAGGCTTAGAAGTTTCCAGACCTCTTAGGACAATGGTTAAGGAAATAACCTTTATTCCCACAATATAAACATAGACCCTGGGATCATCCTCAAGCCTTTTCCTCAGGGGACAGATGAGTGACCCCTAATTGCATGGGTTTTTCCTGAGGAATAGGCAATGAAGGAATGGGTGTTTTGTCAACACTACCTACTGAAGGTAAATATATACCTCTTTCAGCCAGCCTTTACCTTTGTCTCCTATCAGCCTGGATGGCCAACCTCATAAAGTCATCAAGGGTGGATGGAGGAGGATAATTTACCAAACTGTCCTTGACAGTCAGTAAGCCCAGCCCGAAATTGCCTACAAAGAGCAGTGTCATTCCACCCTGTCTCAACAGACCAGCGGCAGAATTCCGTGCAATACTCTTCTATTACCCTTTTTCCCTGGCAGAGTTCACGAATGGCGGTATTGGCAGAGGTAACATAATCAGGGTCATTGTACAATATTGCCATGGTACTAAAAAATACCTCTAGGGAAAATCAGGCTGGGTCAGAGGGGGGTAACTTTAGTGCCCATATTAGTGGGTTACCTTGTGATAAGATCACAAACCTTACTTTTTCCTCTCCGGTACCAAAAGAGTGAGGGAAAGAATTGAAGTACAATTTGCATGCCTCTTGAAAAGTAAAGCATTTACTCCTATCCCCACTAAATAAATCGGGGAAGGAAATCTTTGGTTCATGGCGATTACTTTACCCAAAGCCGCAGAAGAAGAAGGACCTGCAGCAACCCTGCAGCAGGAGGTGGAACTACAGGATTAGGCATCTGCACAATGTCCAACCTGACAGAGAGTTTATGCAGGCCTTGAACCATAAAATCATGTTTCCTCTCCTGTTCCTCCATGCACTGTAGAAGGGTAGAGAGGAGCATTTCAGCATTAAGAGGAGCAGCGGCAGCATGACCTTCATTGTCCATTTTCTAGTCAGTTGTACTGTCATGATTGGCACCTGGGCTCACAGCTTCTGCCTTTAGCAACTGCCTTTGGCTTTGGGAAGAACCATCAGATGCAGCCAGCTCTTAATATGGGAGGAGCCAAGCAAGAGTTCTGGACAAGCAAAGGAGCACAACCATTTCCGAGTTCTTTGGACAAAGGCAACAGTTCAGGAAGTAGACGAAAAGTGTAGTCAGGCAGGATGGGTTTGGTCCAGGTGGAATTCAAGCAGGGTCAAACAGGCAGTGGTTAGTACAGGCAGGTTTCAAGCAAAGGTCAATCAGGCGGGGTCAGTATAGGAGGCATTCAGAGAATAGTCAGGCAGGTAAGGGTCAATATCGGTGGATTTCAGGATAATCAGGCAGGCCAAAACCAGAATCACAACAAACTAAAAACGCACCCAGATACAAAACAAGTTAGACCTAAGAACAGGCAAAGATTTCTGCCCAAAGCCCTTTAAATACATTTGAATTTTGAGCCAAAGTGTGATGACGTCATCACGCTGGCTCGTAAATTGTGGAAGTGCGCACTACGCGCCATAGGACTTCTGGCACTGGAGGAAGCAGCAGCAAATGGTGGGTGTCCCCCACTGGCCATCTAGACCACCAGGGTGCGTGTAAATAGAACACATGATACAATTGTTTAAAGACATTTTATCCCCATGTGATTCCATTTAACTACAACTTAGGACTCATCCTCTTTGTTTTCTTGTTGGCCAGTAGAATTGGAATGGAGCTATGATACACATGCATATTCGCTCCATTCATTAAAGGTTTTGGCTAAAGCTGCTTCTTGTACTTGCCCATTTCGCTGCAAAGTAATGCACAGTGCCAAACTTTTCAGATAAATTGCATGCAGTGTGTTTATTGACACTGAGGATTTCCACAGTAGTATTCGCACCGAGTAGGGTTCTTTGCGACAGCATGTGTTAATTTGGATGCCAAAATATCCATCATTCTAACATTGGAGATTTCAGTGCAAAGCTGTCAATTGTGCACATTTTGACACATTATTGCTGACAATATGGGGGGGGGGGTAAATACTGCATTATGGGTAAAACACCTGGTGAAATGGCACTTTGCACACTGCACTTGCAGTTTTAAGGGCTTAATGGCTGTTAACGTAATATTTTCTTCCAAAATGCCCTTATTTTTGTAGATGGGACATGCTGTTTTTGCAGCTATTTCTTCAACAAATTATTCAACGTATCTACAGTACATGATGTATTTAACTTACTTAAAACTCAATGATATTTCTGTAGTGCTTATCAGGTGCTCTCTCTGAGACTCTTTTAATGGACAAGATCATTAATGGATGGATAATAGTTTGGTTTGACACATTTGATTCTTGCCCTACTGGAAAGATGTCACTTTAAGGATTTCTAGAATCTCCTGTGGGAAATATATTCCTTGGTAAAATGTCATTTTGAATTCTGGACTATATACTGTCACAAGCTTTTTGCTTATAAATGTTTCAGAGCACCTGCATTTTTCATCATTGCACATCTATAATATCTGTACATTTCTTGTTGGTAACCTCCAATGGCTGTATGAAGGAGAAAGTTATGTTTTAAACTGTTTTTTGTTCTGTCAGGATGGATGAATGTAGCCAATTTTTCTCTTCACACCTACCCTGTGTTAATTTATTGTGCTTGTGACAAATGTAAGAGAGCAAAATGTATATGTGTATATTAAAGGAACAGTAATGCCAAACAAATGAAAGACATATAATATACAGTTAGCATGCACTACAACTACTATATATAGTTTATATAAATAAGCTGCTGTGAAGCCCTGGGGGCAGCCATTCAAGCTGGAAAAATGAGAAAAGGCACAGGTTACATAGCAGATAACAGTTAACACCACTGTATTGGACAGGGCTTATCTGTTCTGTAACCTGTGCCTTTTCTCCTTTCCTTTCTCCAGCTTGAATGGCTATCCCATAGTTACACAGCAGCTTGATTGTATAAACTATAGTAGTCTTTCTGCAACAGACATTTCAGTTTTACCAGTGCAGAGCAACAGTAAATTATAATTTAATTTAAAAACAAAGAAATCTGAGTTGGTGATACCATAAATTGAGGAGTCGTAGTTTAAGGATTTATGTACCAACTCCACAGCCCTGGTCAGGTTGGTCAAGGGTGCCATATTTGAAAAGTCTATTGGGACTTAACCAAACCAAGCTCTTTTGCCAGAATTGGGTTTTGGACAAGTTCATAGTAGTTAACTGAATTTCAATATTAGACAGACAGACCATGAATAAGTGCTGTGCTGCAATTCCAATTTATGAAAATACTACGGGGCAGATTAATCAATGGTTGAATTGAAAATTAAAATTTCAAATTTGCATTTTCAAGTTTTTTTATGGTCAAATTCAACTAGGGAGTTATTCAAATTCGATTAGAGTTTATTTTATTTTTCAAAATGTATTATACTCTGGCCCTTTAAGAACTCGAATTCGACTATTTGCCCCATAAAATCTAACACCGTGAATTTGTAGAATGCCCTGTAAGTGCTCTGCTCTGTATGGCAGGTGGCCAGGGAGACATTAACATTACTAATGGCCAAAGTGTATTTTAAAAATTCTATTAACCTTTAGCATTGATGTATGTGATTCTGCTATAACACAATCTATAATTAAACAGATGTAAGACTGAACCAATATAAAATAATAATTAATTGCAATAGACGATAAGTTAATTTCTCCTTAACCTAATCTGGCAAAAAAAAATGTAATTCCTAAATGTTTCATTTTGTTCATTTACCAGCTGCAGTATTTTACTACATCCATTTGATTAAAGAAATGTTATTACATCCTTGGTGTGCTTAATTTTACACTGCCTGCTGAAGCTGCCACCTTTCTGGAATTCACATATTAATCTAAAATTGGCCACATCATCAGTGTTTAGAAGGCGTATTATACCAACCAGTGTTTTTTTTTTTTACACTACATAAATAATAGAGTTTGTTTATTCTGTAGCTTTTCTTGCTAAGTTAAGATGGCTATGCATAGTTTAATCTTGTCTGCCAACTTGGTGACTCTTGAATCAGTTGACAGCTTATTGGCCTGCTTAGTGGGCAAAAATGAAAGCTCAGCCAACTATTAATCATTTTGGAAAAACCTCTTGAATGCTAAATAAGAGAATGTTAGCCGGATGGCAACAGGTTTAATACAGTGTGTGAGATGCTTTGTTCAGCAGTTGTTCTATTCAGTCAATCTTTAGTTAGTTTTAAAGGTTGTTCAAATAATACTGGCCACCACAGTTTGAAATGTGAAGGCTTGTCCTACAGAATGATCAGTACAATTTTGACTTATGTATGGATGACCAAATTACTTTCAGATCTCAGTGAAGATTTCAGTGTGTTCTGAAGTTAAAATAGTGGCTGATACTTATGTCATGTAAACTAATTGGTAACAATTCTGGTGAGCTAATTGCTTAATTACTGTGGGAAAGTCACCCTCTCTAACTAAGCAGAAAAACGGTATTGTGCACTTCTTGCTGCTATTGTTTCCTTCTCAGTTTGATACAAGACAAGCTGTGAAATCTGCCTATAAAACCCCAAAGAATGAAACAAGTCCCTGTAGTGTTTATACTTTTTCCAGACTGCAGTTATAAGTTTTCTGAAGTACAATTGTCAAATAAAAACATGGAACCTTTTAATCTTGTGTGCATTAAGACTAGTCTTCCATGTTTTGGAATATCCATTTTTTACATATGCATATTTGCTAAGTAATTAAAAATGAGTGGCAGAAGAGCTGATAAGGCCAAACATAGCTTTCACATTCTTTCAGGTTTGAAATCTTCTTAAGCCCACTTATTCAAAACTACAAAATCCCACTTGTAGCAAACAAATAAGAAAATCACTGATAAACCAATATTAAAAACTTTTTTTTTTTGCATATTAAAAATATTACTATCCATTCTAAATAAAAGAAGAAGTGAATGACTAATGACATTCTCTATTTCAGATGAGACTAACCTGTGGTGTGTGTGTGTTAATCAACACAAATACATTTCCAGTCATTTTCAATTCTCCAGGATATATTAGTGTCAAGTTAGGCAATTGTTTAAATAAGACATTTCATTTATGTGATTAACACATGCCAGATGTGAATATTGACAGGTTATAGTACAAGAGCTTCTAGTGTTGTCCTCTTGTTCTCTAGAGAATGTGAACTTTAGGAAGGAGCAATGTTAGCTAGCTAGATAAAGCAGGTTTGGAAACAGAAGGCGCTCTGTGACCTCTGCAAAAGCAATTCAGTTTCTCCCCTGCTGCTATATTAATATAATGAATTGTTTGCAGGTGTTTCAAATGAGATTTAGATGATCTTTGAGGTTGTTGTATTCAGGTCATGCAAAGTGGAAGGAGCAAATGCAGTAACATAACAAACTGTCCGCACAATTTAAGTGCAAAGCCCAAATTACAGAAGGTCACTACATACATTTGCACCCATGAACTCTGAATATGCAAAGTTTGTTAATTGCTTATTGTGCCTCTTGGCACTGTAGAAAGGAAGGAATCTCTCTCCCAGAACCCTCTAGCAAACAGCACAGAGGGCTGTGAAAATGATGATCTGCTCAGGTATGGGGTCTGAGCAGCCTGATTTGTCATTAAATTGTGTGGTATGGGGGAAGCTCTGCTCTGAGTGAAGAGTGAGAAACTTGAACTGTTTTGAGGAAAAAGTACTGCATATAGCAGAGAGTTGAGTGATTGTGTAAATTTGTTCATAAAGAGGCCGGATTCCTGCAGTATGGACTACAACAACTTGGATTGCTGAGAGAGCACAGAGAACCTTTATTAAAGGGATTATTAATTTTCCAAACACTTTTTTACAGTTCAGTTGTTTTCAGACTGTTCACCAGAAATAGACTCTTTAAATTTTCTTTCCATTTTTAATTTTTTACCATTTTAAAGTTGAATCCTCTTTTTTCGTCCTCAATTGGACAGCAAAATCAAACCTGCCCTAACACACGCACACCCACCATTCATCTCAGTTTTAAAAGGTGAGCATATTTACTTCATCAGTACCATGATAGTTTATTATCATCAGAGTGTGTGAGCTAGCTATTTCCATAATTCTCCCGCCACTGTACACCTTTATTAACAAGTCTATTCCTTGCTAATGCCAGTGACTCTGTAAGGGGCTAGGGCCTGCACATTAATTTTGCTTGCTGTTGTTATAATTACATTACAATATTCAATTTTTCTTCTTTACATACATTCTCAACCAGTCCTACTGTATTTCCCTTGATGGACCAAGCCAACACTTCCATGCAAAGCTGTAATTTACCCTAGAAGTCACAAAAACTCATTTACACAGGGAATTTGCAGAAAGTGCCAGAACATTTAGCAAGTCACCAGCTGATCAGGCTATGGCAGGTAGAATAATAAGAAAACGTTTTAGCTGTTGCTATGGTTTATTGCATTTTCTGCAAATATGCCTTCTGTTGTTAAATTAGCCCCAGTGAGTCAGAGATCTGTGCCTAATGCTGCACTTTGTCATAGGGTGGCTGAACCAGTGGTGCATGACGTATGCTTGAAATGGTTATTTCTTGCAAAATGTTTCATATTCTAAAAATGGCTGTGTCCACATATAACACATGAAGCTGCATGAGCTTCAGTGATTACCACACATACTAGATGTCATAATTGAATGATTATAGAATTACACTTATTCTTTATCATCTTTTCTTGCCTGTATGCATGCATTTTTTAGGATATATATATATATATATATATATATATATATATATATACAAAAGCAAAATAAAATCAATGTTTTCCTTCTGAATCTATGTGGAGAATACCTCAGTTACACCACCACCACCTTTTTCTAATTGTAACTGTGATGCAGATGCTATTATACAGTACGGTCTATGGTACAATAGGCATTCTCTGGCCTTCCCTGTCTTATACCACCCGCATATACCATAGACCGTGCACCTCCCATTATTTTTATTAGAAAGCAATCTTAGGCATGTCTTAGAACATTTAGACCATGCGGTGGCTATCACATAGTATAATCAGTTGTCCTGATAACAGAAACATGGCCACACATAATAAAAAGTAATAAAAAATAAAGTATAAAGTATAAAGCCTATATGGCTTTATGTTATATTTTAAGCTACCCTTTATAGACTATTTTCAGCTTGAAGCCATAAAAGCCCTAATAATGCCCTGTGCAGCTGCTGAAATCCATCTGTCCTTGGACTATAGAACAGTGTCTTGGGAATCTGCATCCAACATAAACCTAAATCCTATACACAGAGAATATTATATCCACTCAACTAGGTTGGACATTATTGATATTGCCTTGTGCTTTTTGTTTTCATACAATGTCTCGCACGATGCAGTACATAGCTGTTTTAAGTTAAACACCGAATTGCCTGAAGTAATGACTTTATTATAGTTTTGGTAAACTAAAGGTGAAACCGATAGTTCTAAATGCAGTTGCTTGGATATAATTAGCGATTTACTAAACTACTTTGGAGTAATACTGAGTGATTCCATTTGTAAGAGGACCTAATCACAATTCATATTGGAAGACCACAGTGCCTCCCTCTCCAGCATTGCCTTAATTGCTATAGTGTTTTGCATTATGCTGAAATTCTAAAATCTAAACACTGATCAGATACATTACAGTATGTGCATTCTTGGATAACGATAATTAACAATGAAAGTGAATTAATGGCATAAATGGCCATGAACTGCCAGGGTTTTTAGCTGAAGAATAATATTAGAGACACAGCACAAAAAAACCTCATACATGGGAATTGCCTAATAATACAGTATTTTGCTAGTGGTGTATTGTTCAATGTTTTGATCACTGTTGGAACTCCTGTACTGTACTTTGTTTAACATATGGGTCTGGCAGTAAAAAACAGATACAGAAGAAGGTCAGTGGGCCGTTTTAGGATTATAATCATAATGATAATACAGAGCTTTTTTTCTGCAACACCACTGGCACGCTTAAGGCAATGTATATGTGTTACAATAGCATTACAGCACAGATGCTGTAGAGACCTACTGTAGCATGGTATCCGATGAAATGATCTCTTCTAATAAAAGTCATGAAGGTTCCTCTCTGCTATCCCATGGCAGGCAGAGATTTTGATAGAACTGGTTCTGAGAAGATAAAGGCACAAACCCCAGCAGACCTGCTGATATTGAAAAAAATCCTCTATTACTGATATGTGCTATCATGGAATTGTACAAACATGTTAATAACATACTCAGACCATCACTGTAGTGACTAAATCATTTTCATTTGTGCTGCACAGACCTGCTTATGCATTTACATGTACAACAGTCTGATGGAGTAGCACTAGTAAGCAAGCAGTACCCACTTACCAGCTTTCAGCATTGTTCTCTCTGCTGTCATAGCATCACTTGAAGACCTATTTTGCCCTATTTGATTTGATTTTTTCATTTTAGAAATATTTCTGTAATTTAAAGTGCTGCCTGAAAGACCATACAATCCAAGTATCAGTTGAATTGGCAGACTAAAAGATTATAAGAAGGAAAAACAAAAATAAATGTTTGTGTCACAATTAAGCTTTTGTTCTGGTATCCTAGACCTGATATTCTTAATAACAGTGAAATCTCAATTTTACATCCCCATATTTTAAGTTTTCCTTTATTTTACACTATTTTGGTGGCCCCACCAATATATCTGTATAATGCTAATCCTATAGGAACAGTTGTATTTATGTAAAAGTGGATGATGTGTTAAATTGGGTGTTAAAGAAGGAGACATATTCCTCTGTTGATGTTGCTTATCACTGGTAGGCAAGAAATCCCAAATTTCTCTAAGCTGTCAGTAAATATTCTTACTGTTTACAGTGTCCCTTGCACATTTGCAACCCAGTATTTCCCTGTGCTTTCTCTCTCTGACCTGCCACATTTCTGAATTAACCCTTCTTCTTTAACTCTTAATTGTCTTTATACCGTCATGGCATGTGCGGTCTACATCACTCAGCTGTACTACAACAACTTTTTTTTGTATTATCAATTATTATGGCTGCAATTTATGCAGCCTCAGCTGTAGGATCTGGGTCAATGTGTGTGAGACGTCTGTTGGCTTTATATTTGCTCATTAGAAAACCTGTTCTGTTCTGATGAATCTAAGAAAGGCAACTGTAGCCTGCAGGTGAATTCTGAGCAGCAGAAACCAAAGCAGTGTTCCAAAATGCTCTGGTTTGTCTCTATCTTTTAGTGTTTTCACTGTTGTTCATACTAAACAGAGAAGAAAATGTTATTCCTTCTGGTGGGCAAATGTATTGTACAACTTATAAAGGAAAGATTTGGTGGGGCCTTTCAAGATAAAATGCTTAATATATATATATAAGAGAATAAAGAGGTTTATAACCAACGAGAGGGCAGTCTCATGCTAGGCACAACATCTTACATGTCTTCTCATTCTCTCTTTCTCTCATATATATATATATGTATACACACACACATATATATGCACTTAATTAACTACTCACATGATATATATGATTACTTGCGCTTCCAGGCTATCGTATGTGGGTAAGACTGACCAGACCTTAAATTTACGTATGGATGCCAGTCGCTCTGCCATTAGTACTGCTTTTCATGATGGCCACAGAAATAAACAGGTGGCTAATCATTTCCTGGAAGTTGGCCATAGATTACCTACACTGCGCTACATTGCCATTGATCAGGCCCCCCCCCCCCTTGAGGAGAGGTGAAGACAGATCTAAGGTATTACTTCAACGTGAAGAATTCTGGATAAAGAAGATAAACACTTTAGCACCAGCAGGGTTGAATGAACACTGATCCCTGATTTGCTTTTTGAGATAAGGCTTCATGTTGCTATTTTGTTATTTAGCTTTACTGCAACATTGTACTATAATTTTGATACATTTGCAGCTTCTATGATACAAATTTGATGCATTTTAGTCATTGACAGTTTTCTTTATTTGTTGTTTTCATTTGTGTTTCCATTTTCTATGGCTAAGGGGGTGTTTTATAAAGCCACCAGCCTTTCCAGCCTTGTCGCAAAACTGCCTGACTATGGGGCTGATTTATTCATGTGCAAGCTTCTGGGTTCTTAAAACCACATGTGAGTTCCTTAAAACACACTTGATTTCTGCATTCAAATACCTTGGCTCTCTGCATCTTGGGTCCTGTCTGTTGCAGTAGAGCTCTGCTTCTATTGCTCTGGTTCTAAATGCCTGTTCTTGTGCTGTTCTGAGCCTCAGTGCTGTCCAGCCATTGGTAGGATTTTCCTATGTCAGCCACTACAAATATCTATTGACGGTACATGTCATGAAGGGTCTTCATGGCTTATTTTCCTCTACTTGATGTTTGCTCAGGCATTCCATTAGTACCTCATCTCTGGGTGCCATCTTACTGATGTACGCACAGTTGGAACTGTACCCTGGATTGTCTTTTTGGAGAACATGGCATTTTTTGGCATCTGCTTCTCTAATTTTATAGCCTTAGCTTAGCAGTCTCTAGAACTTCAGATGGAGTCAGGCCCTTGTATTTTTCCCATAACTGGGCTACACCCATCTATAGTTCCACCAGCTGACTGATTTCTCTTGATGTTAGCATCCAACCTCATTTTCAAAGTGGCCTTTATTATATATATGGTAAAAGGTGAAATTAAAGGGAAGTACTTATAGTAACTTTTTTTAACTACTTTTGCAAGAACAGAGTTAAAAAAAAGAAAAAACATTGATCTGCAAGATAGCATTTTAATATTAATTATATTTGGGTGAATGAACACCCTCTTTGATTGCTAAGAGATCCTTGATAAAGACTTAACCACTAATAATCAAACCCATTAAGACTGTCTGCTTAATGAAGAAGAAGAATTTATCTAGAAATCTATAGCACATGTATGTATTGGATTTGTTCCTTCAAATCAATGGTCCATATTATTTCAGATATCAGTTTTAATGACCCCATGCTAAGACTGATTTAAGAACCAGTGAGTACTATATTTTTGTGCTAAAGGAGAAAATTACATAACCATTGGGCCTTTTATATGAGCACATTATGTTATTCTCCTTTTGGCTTCTTTGGAAACTCCTCGAAATTCAGAACTGTTACTAACATACCTTGCTTAATTCAAGAAATTGTTTCTTCCTTCTAGACCAGACTTCTTGGTGACACATGCTTTGTTTAACAATGTTTTTGAAAAAAGCATGTTTTTATTATTTTTGGCATAAATCCTACTTTTCAATTCATCATTGACAATAAAATATATTAGATGGTTGATACAAATTCTTTTTTGATCTTCACATCCAGATGTGGCACTTTAATAAAACTCTCATGAGAATGGAAATAGGATCTGATGAAGTACATCACTCTGTCCCCTGTAGCCAATGACATAGGGCATATTTCACGCATGAGATGAATCTAAAAGGTCTGTCTGCCTATAGTCAGATATAACCAACCAAAGGAGACATCCAGGCATTACTATTTAAGCAGAAAAAGTAATATTTAGAGCACAATTATCTTGTAGGAAGCTGAATTGAGGCATGCTTCAAAGCTAATGTCAAGTCATTTATTGTAGCAGATACTATTGCATAGCAACACTGAATCCACTGATCCATTACTGACAATTTTGGATCCGTTTGAAATAGCCTTTAAATTGTGCCCACAACTGGTATTTAACCAAGGGTGGTGCCATTTCAGTGAACCTATTCTACATTTCATTCCTGCTTGCCGTCTGTTATAAAAAAAAATAGGCAGGTAAGAGAATAATTTGATGTCACTATAGATATGTTTTCATTTTATCAAGGTATGAAAAGGCTACATGTACAGTGTGATTTCATTAATGGCATCGCCCCTGCACTCTGTAATAAAACTGACCCTGAGCTTAGTAGGATTCAGATGAAAAAAAGGAAATTTATGCTTAGAAATGTGCTCTGTTGGTATTGTACTGATGATTCTATTTTAGTATAGTATTTCCTTATATATTGGTGATAGCTATAATAATCAATCCCACACCTCCTCCCGAAATAGATTTACTGGATCTACTCAAAGGCAAGTACAGTATGTGTGTGGAAGAAGCATGCCTTCCATTTAAGATAATATATGCATTACTTGGAATTTGGAAGCTACCAGGATTAACCCTTGCAGAAAAGATGGTTAATAAATGGCTAATCATCATTTCTCACTAAATAATCCTTTTCTTGGTTTAGAAGGCCTTCGACACCATGTCAACATCACATTTCTGTCAGAATCTTTTCTCTTAGCCACTCTCTCTAGCCACCTGCTGTTCCAAAAATTGGATTCAGGCACAGCCAGGGGTAAATGCTTGTTTTCCTTTGGTATTTCAGAGTAGCTTAGTTCTTATATGTGAAAATAAGCAGGAATAGAACTCATCAGTTTAAATCTAAAATAATTATTTGCCTGTGTGTTTGCACAGCAGAGTGAAAAAGGGGATATCCTTTTATTTATTTTGAGCAGAGGTCATGTGCAAATCAGAATAAAAGAGCACCACTACATTCACAATCTATCATCCAGTTTTGATAATTTCAGCATTGTAGTGATAGTTATTTTTTTTTTCTTGAGCCTTTTCGACTGAGGACACAGACTTACCATGGAGAATATATTGCAGTAATTTTTTTAAAAACATTTTTACAACTGGCATTAATAAATATTTAATTATTACAATAAATACATACAGCATTTCCAGGGCTGGATTTCTAAGCTTGGTTCTCCTAAGTCAGCCACAACTCATTCAGCCTGTCTAGCTACCAACATACCCCTGCCCCCTATTGGGCACGGCATACATCAATTTCTTTACTGCCATTAGGGACTGGTCATGTGGGAGATGAAGTAACATTGCCAAATTCTTCAGCACCAGTTGCCAGTGCTCCAGTCTAGCTAGACTGGCTGGGCAGCATGCGTTACTTGGCCATTTTGTCAAGCCACAGCCCTAATTATATTAGGCCACAAACTTGCAAGGGGATTACACAACACTACTATGACACTACAGGATGAGTGTGGGAGGAGACAGAGAGGCTTTTACATGGCAAATTGAAGGCACCAATGGGCCCAGGACAAATATTTCATACAGTAGGTGGGCCCAAACTGGCCCAAGAAATGTGTGATATAAATATCCACAAACTGGTGAACATCAATTTAATAATGCAGGCAATT
This sequence comes from Xenopus borealis, assembly GCA_024363595.1. Lineage (NCBI taxonomy): Eukaryota > Metazoa > Chordata > Amphibia > Anura > Pipidae > Xenopus > Xenopus borealis. The sequence continues at coordinate 79,046,436 of CM044437.1, forward strand.
AAGAAATGGGATGTGCATACTGAAGTAAACATGACCCCCAGGTATGCTGTCCTGGGACAATAAATATGGGGCAGAGTTACTAAATTCACATGAAGGATTCAAAGTTCGATCGAAATTTCAAAAAGATTTGAATTAGAATGTTTGAATGTTTTTGAAGACCACTTCGACCAGTGAATTTTGAAAATTCGATCGAATCAAATGATTCGAATAAAAATCTATTCGAATATTAGACTATTCGACAGTCAAAGTACTTCCCCTTTAAATTTTTATTTCACTGCCTAGTTGGCTAGATCAAAGCTACCGAATTGGGTTTCATTATTTTTGATTGAATAAAAAAAATCGATAGAATGGTTAAAATCATTCGATTCAAACGATTTTATCAATCGATCAAATTTTTACTAATCGATTTATCGAATTGCGGTAAAATCTTTCGAATTCGATATTCAAATTCGAAGGATTTTACTTCCCAAACTATTCCCAGTTATTCCCATGGTCGCATTCGAGAGTTTTTAAGCATATACTTCACAACTTAAAGGTATTTGATTTTTTACCACCATTGTATTGAATTGAGTTTTTTAAATTCAGATTTTTTAATAAATGAGCAAACATTCAAGTTTTTTTTATTCATAGGAAAACCTCTAAAACCCTCACAAATTACAATTGTGATAAATAGGCCGCCTGGATATGAAATCTTTTTTTTTTCCAGTTGGTGGATACTTTTGGAAAATTTATGTTAAATTTGCATAAAGGAAAACATTTTTGCATTGTGCATTTTATTAATTAGTAACTTAGTAACATTAGTCAAGCCCCATGAATCTCCTTGCACCTAAGCTTTGTGGAACAGAATAGTGCTGTATACAATGCTTGAATGTACTGTATGTAGTACAGCTATTTCAGAATGAAAATATAGTTACAATTACCAAGCCCTTCTGCAAGTTTGAAAAAAATCCCTTTTTAAAAATATTTATGCATGTGTGGCACTCTCAGTAAAATGGGCAAAGTTTTTCTTCATCCATTAAGCCGTTGCAATTAGATATAACTGGACTTGCACACTGAGAATAATGAAAGCAAATGTCTTCTTGACTGCTAGATGTGAAAAAAACATTGCCCATGTTGATAAATATAAACTCCTCAATATTTAAATATCTTTAGCATAAGTAAACAAGCATGGTTGTCATATTCTTTGTTTTAGTCTTTCATGGGCAAGGGCAGATTAGCGAATGCAAAGAAAAAAATACAGTACAGGTATGGGACCTGTTAACCAGAAATCTCCAAATTTGGAAAGGTCATCTCCCAGAGACTTAATTTTATCCAAATAATTAGAATTTTTTAAAATGATTTCCCTTTTCTCTGCAATAATAAGACAGTAACTTGTATTTATTCCAAATTAAGATATAATTAATCCTAATTGGAAGCAATATCAGCTTAATGTTTTTTTGTTTTTTTTTGTGTACATGATTTTCTATCCAAATAATGGAAATATCCCTTATCTGGAAAACTCCAGATCCTGATATTATCATAATATTGCCTTTGAAAGCTACTTATAACTTTGTCATAACGTATTTGCACAATACTTTTACATTGCCTACAGCGCTACGAAATAAGTTGGCGCTATAGAAATAAATGTTCATAATAATAATAACCTGTCTGATGTACCATGTTCCTGCATAAGTGGGCTGCCATATTGTCTAGCAGGAGTCCGTTCTGGTGTAACGTCTTCTCCCTAAGCATACATTGTGCCTTAGGTCTTAATCTGTGTAAGTGAAATTAAAGAAAACACTGATTTCACAATTCCCTCATGGTGTTATACTGGTGATAAACAAATATTGTTCGGGAAGTTTGTGTCTGTCCTTGTGGACATTATGCTATTAAATTATAGGTTTTGAAAATATAGTCCAATTTTCACACCATTTTCATTAAAATGAAATGTTACAGTTGTTCTGCCTACTGAACATAGTACACACAATAAAAGACAGAACATTGTTGTGCAGGAACTAGTTGGATAACAAAGGAAGAATGCTCACTTGACACTCATGAAAAATAACCGCTGTATTAGAAGTCAAGCATTCTTTTAAACAATGTAAAATACTCCATTCGAGAAGCCTTTAAACTATTTCATTCAGTTTCCCATTTTTTAACCATGTTAAATGTAATTTTCTTGAAAGGTTCTCTGAGCTTTAACAATAACCTTATTTATACTGGTGTTGCCTGAAACTAAATTGCAGTTTTGTCAGTGCCTCAAGAATTTCATCTATACAGTAAATCTATTATCCAATGTTGCTTTATATAAGCTAGATAGTTATTTTTCTTTCAGCAGTATCATTAGAAGAGGATCAGTAAACAAAAACTGCAGTAATGGTTGTATCATGAAGTACACTGTCAGCTTTGTATTGCTTAGCTTGCAGTCCGGCAATTATTAATGTTACAGATATCACTAACACACTGATACAATCAGCTAGTGTTGCTCAACAACAGGCAAAATCTACACTGTTAATCACTCTACGTTTTATATCAGATCCCAGTCTATAAAGCTATCATATTAAATATTCATTATGCTGAGCTATTATGAATTCTGAAAAAAAGTCTTGTATGACTTTCTGTTTTTTACTAAGTAAAGCAAGGGTCTGAAAGTTTCAAAGTTTCAAAGTAGTTAGATGGGAAATTACTCACTCAGGGTGCTGTTTCATTGTAGTCTGTTATTTATTATTTTACCTCAGAAGTCAATATAATATGGGAGTTATCTCATATTTAATCTTTTGGAATATTTCGTTTTCTCTTAATGTCTAAAAACTTTCTGGACATTCACCTTCTGACTTATAGGTGGCGTGGAAGCCTATTTATCAACAGTTTGAGTTCAGTGGTTTTAGACGTTTTTGAAACCATGACTAAACTCACTTTCTATAAAACCACAAATGTCATGTAATTCGTTAAAAGATCCTAACTGAAAAAGTATGAATGGGAAAAGTTGCAGAAAAGTCGCGAAGACTACAACTGAATTGTTGTACAATAACTATGACTTTTTTGTGTTGTGTTCAAAAGCCAGTATTTAAATCACCCATAAACCTCTAAAAGCATGAAACAAAGAAAGATCTTTCAGTTATAAAATGGACCTCTGCCATTGATTCCTACATGATGTCAACAGCTATTTTCTGAATTGTCTCAGTTATATCAGATAATAAATCTCGGAAAAGTTTCTGGCTTTTTTCAGTGACTTTTTCAGATTTTTGGCATCAAAAGGCATGACCCAAAAAGGGTGTGGTTTAATAAATTGGCCCCTTACACTGTATCGTGTCAGCCAGTTACTCCATACATGCTGCTGAATGTTATTAGTCACCTAACTGAATTAGTTACCTGGTTTTGCCATTTCAGCTTGTTATGAGAACTAAAACCCAGAAACTGATAACTGAGTTTGTATCTTAATGCCACCATAACAAAGTTTAATTTCTAAGTCTTAGTTTTGAATGTAATTAATGAACCAGATTGTAATCAAGGTCATTTTACCTAAAAATATTTTTATGATACAAAAATCAAAAATAAAAACTACCAAGAATATTTCTTTCCTTTATTTTATCATATCTTTATCTTGGTGTGGAATGTCTTGACATGATGGGTGAAAAATGCCCGAAAAACAGACAATATTGATGCTAGCAACAATTTACAGTGCATCTATTTTGGTCAATTGCTGGCAAATTTTCTCTGGCGAATTTATGCGACCGTTTCACCAATTTATTCGTCAGCCGCAAAATGTGAAAGTTCTACGCAAATTCACAGCTGGTGAATAAATTAGCCCATCATTAGTCTTGATTAAACATTCGTCTACAATTGAAGTTGTTTATACATTATTGATTAGCCAGTAGTTGTCCCTATGGAAGAATAGCAGGCACCTATTTACAGAATGCTGCATGAATGAATCCATATCTACATCACATGTGATTGATTGGACAAATATATTAACAAAGCAGCATTTTTCAGGATATATACTGGTAAGTAACATAAGATTATAGTTCATCAAGATAATAACAGAAACAGAGAGCAAGAAGTCTGGCTTGATGTTCATAGTAACTCTGAAATCAGGAAACTGGCATTTAACATAGATAAATGAGCAATTTCAGTTCCTGTAACTCTATGGCTAATAGAGTATAATGCTGTAACTAAAGTGACTGCCCTTTTAATATGTAGAATATGTAGAATTGTTTTGCACCTTTTGTGGCATGTGAGTTTTCAACAGGGTGTTCCATGGGTGCAATTATTATTATAACATATTTTTTATACCTTAAATTTTATTAAACAGAATGTTGTAATTTTACATTAATGCACGGAAAATCCAAGTGTACAGACTTAGGACTGTACAATTTGAATCAAATACTGAAAAATGTGACTTTTACATTGTGAATAAGGGTACTGCTATACTTTGAAGGGATCTCTTTGCTGCATTAAACCTACAATTAGTTGATGGTCTCATTACTACAGCACCAGTGCCTGCCACACAGCCTGTGTCTAAAATTTCTCCTGAAAGCAACACTTCACTTGACTGTGCAAAGAATTTTGTACACAAAGTTAAGTTGAGACCAGATGGAAAACCAGTATGCCAGGAATTGAGGCGATTTCCCTACTCTATAAGGGAGACTGTCTCACAGGAACTAAAGAAACTGGTAAAGCAAGATGTGATTGAAAAATCAGAATCCCCCGAATGGGTTTCACCAATTTTTGTAACAATGAAGAAAACTGGAGTTAAAAGATTGTGTGTTGATCTCTGGGAACCTAATACAGCAGTTGATATGGACAAGCATCCCTTGCCACACATTGAGGAAATATTTTCAGAACTTCGAGGAGCAAAATTATTTTCTACTCTGGATCTTCAGAGTGCTTATTAGCACTGCATGAAGAAAGCAGAGACCTCACTGCATTTATCACCCATGATGGTGTTTTATTTTATTAACATGTATTTCTATAGTGCCAATATATTGCATAGCACTTATTTGTTTCAGTTCAAGCGTGTACCTAATGGACTGGCTTCAGCACCAAGTTGTTTTCAAAGACTGATGTCGTCTATATTCCATGACATACCTGGTATATAGACCAGCCATAGAATCAGGATAATGTTGGTAGTATCTCTGACTTTTATTGATGGAGTCTGATGAGACATTGATAGAGTGCCTATGTTAGCTGCATGTTTTCTCCAGGCAATGATTTCTTACTCAGTCCCAGAAAACAATGTGCTTGACTAGATGTCTGTTTTATGTCTTCTTATGTGTGCTTCTGGTAGTTAAATATAATGAAAACAACAGCCCCCTTTGAAAGTAAACAGTGACTCAATGGGTACCCCTTCTGCCTTGCAGTGCTGGGGTGCTGAGTTTCATTGCACCTTGGGTTATATCTGCAAGGAGTATTGAACTCTAATGATCACTCAATAGAGTATTGGTAAAGGGTACTTTAACATACTGAAGATGTGTTAAAGCCTATCCTTGTCCTTTAAAGGCAAGATACCCCTTGTTGTGAGATGTGTACTACAGATTATGCCTCTTAAACAAACCATTTTGCCACTTCTTTCTATGCCAAACTAAAAAGAGAAGGCAAGATGTGTGTGTTCTGTACTGACATATGTGGAATATGAAATATATTCCTAAGGTCGGCTTGGGCCCTCCTAATTACTTACAGTTCAACTGAAAGTTCTTCAATCCAGTGACCCTAAATTGAGCTGGGCCAATAACTTCTAACTCCTACTCGTGAGACGTGGTTCCCTTCAAACCATAATTATATTAGTGTGTATTTATGGGAGGGGCTATTGTGTCATTAAAAAGTCTTTCTAGCTTAGAATTCACTGAAGGCTACCTTCATTATTGGTACAATATAGCTGAGGTACTGTAGTAGGAATGGATATCCCAAACCTGACAGCAGAAAACCTGTTAATAAATGACACAGTCAGTATTGTATTTTCCATGTGTTGATTTTGCTCAGTAAAGTCAAAGAAAACTAAAGCTCAAAACTGAAATTAGATCTATCCCTTATGAAACCAGCCATATGGCAAAGGGAACATCTGACAAACATATAAATCTTCTCATTCCAAATCCATTAGTTGTATCACTGCTATCCCAATTCCAATGTGACAATCAAACAACTAGACAAAGGAATAATTCTTATTCCAATCCTCTGCTATGCAGGAACACCTAGGACAGCTGTTATACATTTAGAATACAGGGATCTGGAAAGGTTAAGTGCCATGGATCTAGAATTGTTAAGTGACACGACTATGGGGACATGATCAGGTGTAGTAGTGTATTATGAATATTGTATTTCATAGGATGGAATATTGTGAGGAGGGACAATAGAGGTTATAATAGACATTGAGAAAGTTGGTAGGCAGATATTTAACCATAGCGGGTAGAGCAGGCAGCTCCCCCCCCCCACCCACCCATGGGTTAAAAGAAATAAAGAGGTGAAAGTATTTAGGTAAAGTGTGAGCAATAGGTCTGGGGGGATAGATTCCAGTTAAGTGCCCCAGTATGGAAGTGTGTTGGAGAGGTTGGCTGACGCCTAGCCTCAGGCTTGGGAAAATAAAGTCAAGTTGTTATATGTGGTTATATGCAACCGACAACAGAATAAACACATGACTTTTAGTTAAAGAAATATCATTATGGGTGGATAATAATTTGTATCTTTGTAGGTTGTTGTTATTTGCAGTATATGTACAATAAATTGAACCATTGTCTTTTCAACCAAAAAAAGTATGTGTTGCCAGTGTGAGTTACTGGGTGAGAAAGAAAATGGAAAAATGGGTCTGGATATTGTGTATGGAAATGACCTACCTTGTGCAGTTTACCCTTGAATTTCTGCCCGTATGTTATCTACTCACTTATTTTGTAAGCTCTATGGGGTAGGGGGCTCCTTCCTACTGTCCCTCATCACATGGTACTTAAGCTCTGTGTCCTTATATAAGTTCTGTATACTTTGTGTGTATTTATTTATTTCTTATGTTTTATATATTGTACAGCACAGTTGGTCCTCTGTACAAGTCATGGTGCTAAATGAACCCAGAGTTTAAAAAAATCATGATTGAAAATGAAAACGCTCCAGTTGTATTTACAAATAACTCTGTTATTCGTGTGTAAATTGCAAAGCATTATATTTTTATTTCAGAGAATACCTGTCTTTCTGAAGGGCTTATGGGGGCAGCTCATAGGTTTGTTCAAGTAAAGGATCCTCTGTGAATGATATGAATGATATGATTGAATATACCAAAGTGGATAGTATTAAAATGAACATGTCTTAAATGGATACTGTCATGGGAATTTTTTTTCCCAAAATTCATCAGGTAATAGTGCTGCTGTTCCAGTAGAATTCTGCATTGAAATCCATTTCTCAAAAGAGCAAACAGAGTTTTTTAATATTTAATTTTGAAATCTGACATGGGGCTAGACATATTGTCAATTTCCCAGCTGCCCCAAGTCATGTGACTTGTGCTCTGATAAACTTCAATCACTCTTTACTGCTGTACTGCAAGTTGGAGTGATATCACCCCCCCCCAGCAGCCTAACAGAACAATTGGAAGGTAACCAGATAACAGCTCCCTAACACAAGATAACAGCTGCCTGGTAGATCTAAAAACAGCACTCAATAGTAAAAACCCATGTCCCACTGCGTAATATTCAGTTACATTGAAAAGGAAAAACAACAGCCTGTCAGAAAGTAGTTCCCTCCTAAAGTGCTGGCACAAGTCACATGAACGGGGCAAAATTGACAAAATGGTTAGCCCTATGTTAGATTTCAAAATTGAATATAAAAAAATCTGTTTGCTTGAGAAATGGATTTCAGTGCAGAAGTCTACTGGAGCAGCACTATTAACTGATGCATTTTTAAAAAAACATGTTTTCCCATGACAGTATCTATTCTTCTTGTTGTAAACAAACCCCAAAGATTTATAGAAAAAAGTACTTTTACAAGATAGAAAGAAATGTATAATGGTCAGCTTGATTTAAAATTGTAACCATAAGTTGTAAACCACAAATGATCTGACCTGTTGCCACAAACATCAGTACAATTCTTGAAAATGTATAGCAAGCAGCCTACAGTGGCCCAGTAGGGACATGTGATGTACTAGACAGCTGACCCCAGAAAGGGATCTTTATAAAGCTCGCACTACAGAAACAGAGGGAAAAGGGTTAGGGGCTAAATCGTAGGAATGCTGTACCTGCAAGCTTGCACATCAGCCCTTTTATTCATGCACAGAGCATAAACATATCTTGTCTTGCCAATCTGCTGTGCAGTTTAGTTCTATTCAATATCACAAAAGTGAATTGAAATGATTCTATTTACACTTATAAATGCACAATTGCACTATACTAAGATGTTGAAACTGTTAGCAGTTGGAGAACAAAGCCACCGACTTAAAGCCACTGTTACGTAATACTAGCATTACATTTTATTTGTTTAAAGTAATTAATGTTTTTTTTGCTCTGCATTCAGTGTCACCCTGTTCTGTCTGCTAATTGTTTCTTGTGTTTTTATTTCTATCATAGATGTTAAGAACTGCATTATTATGATAAAAAGAGACAATCCATTTCTTAGAGGTGAGTATGATCTGCAAAAGTTCCAGTGCAGATATGCAGTTTTTTTTTTTAACGTAACCTCTAATTATGTCGCGGGAAATGCTTTAAACAATGTAGTATGCTTTAAACAATGTAGACTGTAGAGTATAGGTATGGGACCTATTATACAGAATGTTCAGGACCTGGGGCTTTCTGGATAATGGGTCTTTCCATAATTTGGATCTTCATACCTTAAGATTACTAGAAAATCATGTAAACATTAAATAAATCCAATAGGTTGATTTTGCTTACAAAAAGCATGACTTATATCCTAGTTTGGATCAAGTACAAAGTACTGTTTTATTATTACGGAGAAAAAGGAAATAATTTTAAAAATTATAAATTAAAAATATATTATCAGGATTATTTGATTTTAATGAAGTCTATGGGCCCCTCCGTAATATGGAACTTTCTGGATAACGGGTTTCCGGATAACGGATCCCATATCTGTACAATTAAAGCACCCTCTTTCAATTATTTTTGATTATCTACCTTGGAGAAGTGGCAAGAGCTGTTGCAAATAGAATGCATGCTTAATGTGCTCTGCGTAAATAATAATAATAGTAATAATAACAGTGAAATAATGATATGTTAAAAAGCAAATAATAAAATGTTAGAATCAAATAATGATACAGTATGTTAAAATAAAACAATGGAAAACATAATGTCCTTGTAAGCTTTAGTCATGGGTGTTATATTCAACCTATAATGCTTATCCTGGTGCTTACAAACAGTTTTTGAAAATGCAAAAAATATGTAAAAAAAAAAAAATCGATCCCCCAGTGGAAAAAAAATTACCACTGGAATTTCACCTAAATTTTGCTGTTGACTTTAATGAATTACACTATAAATAGCAAGTGAACTACATAAAATACATACTCCATTTATTTGTGCCTTGTTTTCTGGCATAAATGATGTTATACAGTATGATAAAAAGGCCCCTTTATGTATACTGCATATTTTTTGCAAAGTGTTAATATTATTTAATGAATTACTAATAACCTCACAAAAATATGTCTGTGCAACCAAGTCTGTACAGCAATACAATAAAAATGCAGTTGCACTGAATGCTTACAGTATAATACCATTCAGCATTTGATTTTGTGGGAAGGGTGAACAAAAAAAATCACCCTATTGTTAAATATATGTTGACTAAATGAAGTGTGCATTCACTCGACCTTTACACAATGGAAGGACAAAAGTAATTGGAAAAAGTAATGAAAAATAATGACAAAGGTTGTTCAAGGGAATTTTATATTACTTTCCTGTTTAAGATTATTGCTGGCATTATTCACTGAATTGTAGGAAGGTTGTCCCATCCTTAATAATAGTCCTTTTTCAACAAACAAAAGGAAAAGAGCATTGGGTAGAAAAGCACATTATAGTGCAAATGAAATGGTAAAATATTAAAACCTGGGTATGCCTCATTTTAGTTTTTATTAGAGGTGTCAGTGTTATTTACAGTTACTGCATATCGTGCATTTCTAGAATGCGTTCTGTTCTGCTGTCAATCAAATATTTTTAATACATTCCAAAACATGGCTATGTAGGTAGATTTGGGGATTTGGTGACTTCAGCAGAACCAATGAATGTTGAGTGAATTCCAAAAGAAAGTTCTAAGCAAAGTTCATAAGTATATTGAATAACACATGGAGGTAACATCCATGTGTACCAAAATACATTTCTATTTGATTTTACACTTTTTTTTGGGAAAACTGGTTTCTTAGTACTTGTTTTACATCTATATGGTTGAATGGAAAAAGAAGGCCTCTATATTGTGTATGCGGTAATATAAGGCAAAAAGAATGTGGGTTAATATAAAAGTCTCATAGAATACACTCCATCTAGTCTAGCAACCTAAATTAAGCAATCAGTAGGTAGAATTTACTAACCAACCTGTTTGAAAACAGACATCAATGCAGAATTCTGCTGGAGCAGCACTATTAACTGATGCATTTTGAAAAAAAAAACATTTTTTCCTATGACAGTATCCCTTTAATTTGTATGCTACTGTATGCAAGTATTAGGTCTGCCTAAATAATTTTATATGCACTGGGTTGTAAAAAGGCATCCTTGTTTAAATAAAAAACTAAAAAATATGTATTATAAATATACATTTTTAGTTTATGTTAGATGTATTATTTTTAGTATGTGGGATATATTGTCATTTATATTTGTATCCACACTTTGCACGTGGCAGTTATGCATCATTCAAACAGTGGAACTAATATTGTGGAAATAAACATTATATCTGTTCATCTACAACACTGCACACAGTGATTGGGAATAGATAAATACTGTAGTTCTATTACAGCTGTCAACTGCATTCAGTCATTGGTGGAAACAATTATCTGTTTAAATCTAAATATTGGAATTTTCATTTCCTATTTTGCAGTCCCCAGCCAATGCATTGTATCATGAAAAGCTGCAGTTATAGAACAAACTGAGGCATGTCAAAATAAAGACTTAAGAGTCTGGCTGCTATGCACTTAATCAGACTAAAGCACTGATTTATTTCTTTAAGACATAACATAAGTCACAATGAGGTCAGCTATTGCTTGTAACTGTTAGGCAAAAAACAGCAGGGATCACAAGAATAAAGGTCAACAGGATGTTGTAATTTACTTAATGCCTTTTATGAAAAAAAAAAACAGTACTTGCTCTCCTCTTTTATCTCAAAATACACCCCAGAGATATACAGGACCATAAAGCTTAGAGTGATGCAGGTGCAGGTCTAATATTTCCTGAAAATGTCTGAAAAGAATTATGCTTCTAATAATGGTGAATCCAGCAGGAGCAGAAAGATAGATGGCAAAAGCCAATCCAGGTGGCACCTATTAGCTTTTAGTTTAGATTGTCAGAATGACGCTATGTCTTTCCCTGAAAGTTTTGTGTGATTTGTCTTGATTTCTTTGAAAACCTATACTGACCTCCTTGTCACCAAATCAAATTGTTCACTGTTATAAATCCAGTTTATACATGACCCCATTATTTTAGAATATGGAATCAAGAGTTCCCTGTTTTAGTAAAGGTAAGGTAGAGTAGTTGCACTAGTGTTACTTCACCAGACAAAGCGCATTTACGCTAGCGATGCCTAATTTGCATACGGCGCGAATTGCAAAGTATAATAGAAGTATATGTTACAGCCACTACATTCCACTACACAAGCTAAGGAAACCTTTAATAAATGAAATAAAGTTGTCCTATTGCCCTAAACATGTGCCCACTGTATAGTTGTGTTGCCATATGTTAGGAAATGTAGGAGGGAAGGAGGGCAACCCCACAAAAAATTTCGCTGTTTTTCACCCTACAAAAGGTAAAACACGCCAGCGTTTTTTGGGACTTAGAAAAAATTCCCTTTTTTTTTTAAACTCCTATCTATTGTATTGAACATCTAGCGTAAGTGGTAATGTTCAGTAAAATGGTCATCTTAGTGACTTTGCGTAATTATGATCCTTCGTCAGTGCGCAACTTCGCCTGGTGTTAGGGTGCGAAGTTGCGCTGTCTATCTACTTTGAGTCGGTGTTAGTGAATTTGCGAAGTTACGAATTGATGTCACGCTGGCGAATTAGCGCTAGCGTTAGACACTTCAGGCTTTAGTGAATTTGCCCCTATGAGAGATGGCTTTCCCATAATTTAGAACTTTCTGGATAACAGACCCCATAACTGTACAAGTACAGAATTGTCTTATCTGTGTGTTATTAAAAGCGGGGCAAGAGTGAAGAATAGTAAAATTAATGATGGTGCTACAACTCTACTGACTGATAATGGAAGTTATTTAATAATGCCACCAATTCCACAGACCACTGATTTAACTTCCTACCTTATTTACAAAAATGTTTACTTTCCGTTGCAAACAAAATTACTTTTATAAAAGAAGAAGCTGTGTCTTAGTTTAGTTTTATTACTGATTGTGTGAAAAATTGTTTAGTTTACCAATTGAATCAGTAGTAGGATTTTGAATAGATTTAAGCCCATAGAAAAAATTGGACTGAAACTGAGGAATGCATTTTGATGATAAAGCAAGTGGAGCAAAGGGAGAATTGCTCTGATAAATGGCCAAAGTCTTTAACATATTTCCAGACTGTCAGGAAAAGGTTAATATATGTGATAAAATTTGAACTGCTTTGAAAATATTAAGAATCCCAATTCGACCTTTGATAAATCTCCTTCAAAGAAGAATGGTACACCAGTCATAAATAAAGATGATTTTTACATTTGGTTTCTGTTCTTTGTCTCAATTATTTAGCTACTTTCTTATTTTCTTATTTTAAAAAGAGACTTTTCATCTCTACACTGAATACCTTCAGAATATTCCAGCTTCTTATTATCTGACTAAATTGAAAGGTGATGATAAAAGGACTAATTCTATATACAGCAGAAAGTTAAAAATAAGTATATTAAGGAAAAGGGTAAGAAAGGGTACTTTGTGATGTATATGTTTATTGAGTTTGCTAAAAAGAAATCTACTCCTAAAATCACTTCTGGGAGAAAAAAAGTATCTACACTTGCTTTGTGAAATTGCTCTATTGATCCTTATTTACCATGCTCACCTTTGATAAATAACCTTTATTAATTTATGTAGGATTGCTAGGTAACCATTAGGAAATAATCACAAAGATGAAACCAAGACCCATTAGCTACAAATGAGATATTATATTTGCATATATATACTACTTTTTTTGTGGCAATTATCCCTGAGACCTATTAAGAAGCACCAATATGTAATTCCTGTGCATGTTACTTTTCAAATAGATAATTAAAACATCAATCATTAATCTGCAACACAAATCAGAACTTTAAGTACTTGTGATGAGGTTTTATTACTTCTTTTAGAAAAGATGTGACCATACCACCAGCAATACTTTTTTGAGGAAAGCATCTCACAAATTCCATTTGATCAAAATATATGAAAAGCATCTGCCATTGTCTGCTGGAACATAATGTCATAATATTTCCTTGTAAATACATGTTTTTCACTTTTCAACATAAAGAAAACTCTAGTTTCCCTTAAGAACTTTACTACACATGTCTAAGTTGCCATAATGCATTCTCTCTGTACAGGCTAGGCAAAGTTGTTGTTAGAATTCTATCATATTTGGCTGGTTATTCTTCCAGTGATCTTATAAGTTGCTAGGCCTCAATACTTTTTGTCTTGTTAGATGATACTCTTGGTGGGCTATGGGTGTTGATTATGAAGCAGCTTATGGCTAGATACTTGGGAATTTATGGTTACTTTGGTAAGAATAAAAACATAGAGTCAGTATCACATAATAACACTCTTGACAGGGAAAGACAAAAGGGACATTATAAAAAATTGATGGATATTGGTTTTGTCAGTATAATGTGCCACATGTGGATATATCATTATCAGGCTAAAAATAGAGACACATTTAACTGGTAGAGATTTGTTTTAGTTGAAAAACCTTATCTAAAAAGATTTGTAATATTATAATGCAGGGGACTGATAAATGTATTCTGCATTTATAGTGCATTCCCTTAAGATTTGGCACCTATAGGGGCCCTTCATCTATAGAAGGGAATAATTCTCCACTTCCTAGGTTCCAGTATGCCCACTAGCTATCCCTAGTTTGTCTGCTAGGTGACAATGTGTAATAAAATAAAAGGGCTTTTTGCCAGAGTTCTTTGCTAGAGATACTCCCAAGGAGTTTCATGTGGAGCTATCATTAGTGCAAGGCTAGTAAGGGGTAGCTAGATCCTGTCACCAGTACTGACCGCTCAATTATTATTCTCTGTATCGTTGTTCTATTATCTCATGTGGATTGTTATAATAAACCAAAGAACCACTGGTGCCCCTACTTTACTAATACCGCTGATCACAGTGTGTTCCACCCTGCCTCCACACTGTTCCGAGGGCTCACCCCCTGAGGAGTATAGGTCTCAGCTGGGACAAAATATTGGGGTAAAGCTCATAGGGAGAGTAATGGTGCCACTCATTTTACTATAGCCTTACATAAATATTGAAATTCTAGTCAGATAACTTGCAAATAAATATCAGTTCTCTTTCAAGAAAAAAAAAATATTAGCAATATATCCCTACCCGCTCAAGCATAATGAATCATATAGCCTCTCAGTTAATTACATATTAATAACCATTTCATTTAAAAATGACATGCCTCACCAGATTTCCCTATTCTATGCCAGAAAATATATTTATTTCATCCATTGTTTCCAACCCGAAACATTAGAGTCATTTTACTTGTATCCAAGTGAAGTCAGGGTGAAAAAAAGCAATAATCACACTATCAATCAATGCAATTTGGATGTGTTACATGCTCTGCAAAAAGCACATGGAAATAGAATTTAGAACAAGGTAAAAGGAGCAAAGTGCCTGCTAATGCATTGCATTGCCCCCAGAGACCTATATGCTGTATAAACCTCTGGAGTGAGGCCTCAGGAGATTTTTTTTTCTTTCCTGTCTCAGATCCCTACAAGTAGAAAGTGATTACAAATAAACTTGCACCATGCTGCAAGTGATACAAAGATAATGTTTATACAGCCCTCTCATGGGAAATTAGGACAGAACCAAAAATTCTGATACAGTATGTGCAGTATTGGCATTGTCACTAGAACATCAGATTTAGTGCTAGTAAAAAGGAAAAATACAAGTAAAATGAATATATTTCTTTTATGGATTAAACTCCTATGCAGTAAATGATATGCACGAAGATGAAGATTCGGAGGCTCATTTAGAACAAGCTTTCCCTTATACAGTATGTAAAATTATTTTAGGACCCCCAAATTTAAAAAAAACCATGACTGATTTCAGACAAATGCTGTTGTCCATCAATATGCTTGCTCTGTGCTCATGCTGGCTTCTTTCCCCCCTTATATTTTTAGTGAAATAAATAATTACATATAATTTTGTGTCCTACTCACTCCTCGTGTGTTTTGAAATCCAGGACTAGGCAAAGGCTGCCTTTCATTATGGACTATTATCATTATTATGGAGTAGATGCAGTAAGGTTAAGATGGATTTCCTGTATCATTATTTTATTATTACATTAAAACATTACAATTAAACTTTACAGCTGTTAAA
>CM044437.1:79062319-79075154 GCA_024363595.1 Xenopus borealis
TGCCCATCGTATCAACTTTTACAACTCCAATGTGTTCTAAACAGTGCTTCTTATCATCTCATTGCTTCACATCCATCACTTCCCTATGCACATCCCTTCATTTGCTTCCAATCTCCTCTGGAATCAAATTCATATAACTAAAATAACAATGAAGTCCCTCCCTAAATATCAGCTTTGATCCAAAAATATACTCCTTAATGCAACCTACACTTTCGGCTTCTGACCTTCACCACTCTTCTCCTCTAATCACTCTTTTCACCAGTGTCTGCCTGTCTCTAGAACACCCTAGAACATGATTTATTAAGCTCTCACCTTTCCTCCACACCTTCAAACATTCATAACAAGTCCATCTATTTAGAGAAACATATTAAATACATTATAATAATAATCTTATCATGAATCAACTTTTTTAATCTTCCTTATGTTTCAAATTTTCCTAACTCTGTAGATTGTTGTTTTTTTGTGAGCACATCTCTTTGATCCTATTTTAATGCTGTTTGCTAAATGATTTATTTGTAAATTGCTGGGTAACATTGCTGGGCCAAGCTGGATGGGCATGCTAGGCAACCAGGCCATCCAAGAGTATAGACTCAAGTGCTGGACTGGGCAGACAGAAGAGGTGCCTAGTGCCCCCAACCGTTTCACCCTAGGCACATGCTTTTTTTTTTTTTCAAATCCTGTTGGGCAAGGATTTCATCAGTCTAATTATACTCATGCTGTATTATGAGGCATAATGCTTGAGAAATTTGTGAGCTTAATGCT
Source organism: Xenopus borealis (assembly GCA_024363595.1). Taxonomy (NCBI): domain Eukaryota; kingdom Metazoa; phylum Chordata; class Amphibia; order Anura; family Pipidae; genus Xenopus; species Xenopus borealis. Next base: position 79,063,082 of record CM044437.1, read on the forward strand.
TTGATTCACCAGTAATTGCTTCAGTCTACAACTTGTATTGGACCAAGTCAAGATTGCACAAGTGTGGATAGTGTTCTTGTCATACAATGCTGGGTTTCCTCTGGGTACTCTAGTCTCTTCCCACACCACAGACATAGAGGCAAGTTAACTGGCTCCTGATAAAATGTACCCTACTGTATGAATGTCAGGGATTGTAAGCTCCTCTGGGGCAGGAACTAAAGTGAATGGTGTATTATCTATATAGCACTGTACAATACTTATACATGCTCCATCAGTCCCTACCTAAGTGGAGTCTAAGGCCACTAACATATATACACACACTAGTCCGTTTTATTAGGAATACATTCAGGTAAAATATATTTATAAACTGCTACATTATTTATATTTTGTACAATGGCTTGGCGTGTCACCGTTTTTAATGTTATCCAACACCTGAATATAAATGAACACATTTCAGTGTGATTCTACTCAAATATCCTTTTCAATACTTATTCAATGTGCACCAAGAAATGCAATGCTATGCTGTTCAAAGCCATAAAAGCCCTTTGGAACAGAAAATAAATACATTGTATTTTTGTAATGCATTCCATTGCTCCATTCTCCTACAGAAGACTGAGGAAGGAGCTTGCTTAAAGAAATCTTTCTCCCCCCCCCCTCACAACATGAAGAATTGTTGATACCCTGATTGAAAATTCTAATCACAGCCTTGCAGTCCTTCACATCACAACTGGTGACAGTTGATTCACTCTTTTTCATGCTTGCTGCCTCTCTCTGCCTGTGGTGCCTCTTATGCATGAGTCTATCATTAGCGCACAAACCATGATAAATTGGTTGTGGATACGCTCTCATCAGAACCTGGAAAATGCTTCTTTTTCAGAATCGCATAGTTACTTTGTGACATCATCTTGAATGGAAGAAGAAAGTAATACAGTATTGGATCTGCCACCACTTACAAACAAAATGGGAATGTAAGTAATGGATTTGGCCTGATTTTTCACTTGTCAAACTGCTGTCCCTAGTCAATATATAAGCTTTATGCAATAAAAACTCACCAATGTGCTGGCTCTTAAATGTTTGTTTAAATGTATGCGAAGAAACTTGAAATGCCTTTAGTCTAATATAGATTAAATAACAAATTGTTAAGCTCGTAACATCCAAAATGCACAAGGAAGGTAGCACATTATATTGAACTTTAAGTATTTTTCAGAATCTAGAAACTAAGAACAGTAGGGGGATACACTTCAGCTGCCAAGGTGAATACAAGAATATGTTATATTGAAACAAATGGAATTCTGGATGTTGTCTATCCCAGTGATTAAAGGTTACTTGCACAAAGAAGGCTTTATTAGTAGATACAATTTATACAATAAATTCTGCAAAGGAAATTATTACTTGAAGAAGCATCTGCCATATACTTTATAGAGCTATTCCACATGATGTGATATCTATTTTTTTTAAACTACAAAAAGTAACTATAGATGAATGTAAAGAATGTAACGAAGAGCTTTTTCTGCTGGTCTAAACTCTGAATTTAAAGTGTGAAAATTTTAAGTTTTTTTTTCTCCAAATCTGTCAAGCATTTAACATGACAGTGATTGTCAGAGACAACTTAATTCTGTTCATCCACACTCCCGACCCTTTACCTTCAAAATAATAAAAGTGACACTTCTAAAAAGGGTCATTTCAGAGAGCATTAACAAGACTAATCTGTGACATGTGCAAGGAATTGTCCCTTGAGATGCGCTGTGATTAGTCTTATATTGGCTGTTCTGAAACCTGCTGATTCACCTTGGTTAAGACTTGTCCTATATGCCACATACAGAATATAGTATTTGGATACCTCTGCAGAAGCTAAATTGACACTCTAGGATTATAGTGCACTGATAAATGGAGGTTTTCAAACACAGTTCATTAGTCTATGCCTTAAAATTAAGTTCCTGGACTTAGTATTAGTATGTACCGTGTGTTTATAACTAACGTTAATAACATTGTTGACAGCCCTTTTCAGATGTGCACTTTTGGCAGATGTCTGTTCTGATTCAGTAATGTAATTTATAAGGGTTTTTAAGAGAGAGAAAATGGAAACATTGGAATTGACAGCCGATAGAGTCCATTTAGCCTGCCTAGCCTGCCAATTTCTCCTAATTACTCAGAAAGCACGCTGGTACTTTTTATATCACACAGGATTCCTGTGAGCTTCTTAATTTTTCCCTGAAATGTATTTGAAGAAGAAGGTCAGCATGCATAATTACATCCACCATATTCTATGTTGTACAGCTGCCAGGAAAACAGGAATTGTTAATTTTTTGTTTCTTAAACAATAATGAGGGCCTCCTCTGAGATATTTGCCATGCCATATACTTACATTAAAAACAGTCCACTTTTAATAGAAATACCTGTACCAGTCATTAAATAATACTGACTAAAAGCTTATCTTTAAACTTGTTAAATCCACTTTTTTAATTCAGGGAGAAACCAAAGCAGGAGAACATATGGAATGTTTATATTTTCCATATTTAATATATGGTATATTCTATTGCCAAATGTTGAATGACAGACCTCTTTTTCTAATCAGCTGAAAAGCACTAAAGGCTTTGGGTCCTGAGCCACTGGCTGACCAGACTTTTTCAACAAAATTATCTGATTCTCATGGTAAATGACACTTTTGTTCCACTGATCCCAGTGAATTTCTGTTGTGGTATAATCAGTGATCAATAAGGGGTTTCAAGTGCTAAGATTTCTTGGTAGAAAGCATAAGAGCACACAGGGGAGAAAAGCAGCCCTTTAGTGCTCATGCAGAAAGCATGTTTGGTGTCTGGCTATGGATGGTAGGGTAAATATAGTTTATTGTACCTGGCTTTTTACTTCCCACCTTCCACAACATACAGTATATAAACCCTTATGAGTCACAAACTGAAATTAAAATGGTTTTCATGTATGAGAAGTCAGGTAGCAGGTAGACAACTATGAAACTTGGAAATAAAATATCAAAATATGCATGGTATACAAAGATCCCTTAAGTCCTACATGATCATATAAAAAAGCCTATAGGGACATGACAAAATGATACTGTATATTCGTATATTTGTATTTGTTTTGATAAAAAAGAAATGTTTTAAATTTGTATTTACAAACTTTAATTGTGCATTCATATTTTTACATTAAACAGCAAAACTATTATATATTTAATGTTTTACCATATTTTGGTAACCAAAAATTCCCATATCTCAAAAATTCTAGATAGTAGGTTTATTACTTATAAGCACTGTTAATAATCAACGTCAAAATATGGGAATGTATTAGTAATGGACTAAATATTAAGTAGCCATATTTTTTTATAAATGATGCATAATACATTTACTATTGCTTAAATACCAATGTACATTTATGTGTTACAGTCATTAATCTTTAGTTCATAATAATAATAATAATAAATATAAAAAGTACAATAAAATAAAATATTGCATAAAAATACAATAAAAAGGGGTAGTGTAAGCAAAGAAAATACACATTTTATATTGGTATTACTCATGATTAGTGATGGGTGAATAAAGTTGCCAGGCATGGATTCACGGCAAACTTCCACGTTGCACCACCCATGAATAAATTCTCAAAAGTGCAGCGAAAATTCACTGGCAAAAAATCCACCGAGACAAAAAAAATTGTTGTGCATCAAAATTGTTGCTCGCATAAAAATGGTCGTGCATCAAAATTATTCGAACTCCCATTGACTTTGCATCTGGACAATATAGTTGCACATATAAACATTTTGGCTTGTGTAAAAAATTGTCCCACATCAAAATTATTTTGATGCCCCTGGACTTCAATGTGTTTTGCAAATTTTTCACTGTTTTGCCAATTTTTTGGTAAATTCACAAATTTTTCAGAGAAGCAAAACGCCACAGATTCGCCCATCAGTACATTACCATTAAAATAGTATAGTGATATGGGCAATCTGTATTAGTTTAATTACAGTTAGTTTCAGTTTTTTATTAGTAGAACTCTGGGAGATGGGAATACTCCTCCTCCTCTAAATAGATTGTTTTAGGTAGAGAAGAATTTCTCTTTCTCTAGAACTCTGTTCTTCTCTTGTACTTACTAACGTTGTTTGGTCATTCTGAGAACCCTCTTATAGAAAACTAGCATTGGGGTTATAACTTTATTAGCTATACATAGAAACACAGAATAATGTCAATGAGGGTAGATACAACTAATGTCACTGAGGGTATATCCAACCAAAATCAGCCAAATAGAACAAAGACCAGACAAAACAGCCAACAGCCTGTAGAGAGTGGTCCCAAAATTAATGTTTATCTATCATGTGCCACTCCTAATTAAGTACAACATTTTTTAAAAGTTAATTTTGTTGATATAGTGTCCAACTGGCATTAAATAAACAGTATTTCACTTTTGCCATCATAACAAATTAAGACTTCAATAACAAAGGAAGATTAGTAGCTTGGTAGAATTAGGTTTAATTTTTTCCTAGGGGCACATAAGAGACTTTTTGCCCCATAGCAAACAATGAAAAGTATTTATTTCTGTTGCCAGTGGCAGCTGCTAATTTCCCATGTGTGTGCTTTCCTGAGAATACCATTTGTCAGTCTCTACAACACCCACGCTGCATCTACAAATTTCTATTGTAGCTAGCATTGCCATATGACATAAGCTATAGTATTTTTGTTCAGTATCCTATTATCATAATGCAACAACTCAAATTGCGTTTATATCTATAGAAAGAGTACCTGTATTAACATAAAAGTGACTTTTTAAGAAACACATTTAATTAAAATCCCCTTGAAATGATTGAAATCAATACAATTATAAAGGAAATGTGCTAGAAGCACAGCAAGTAGCAGCATTGCACCTCAGATTGCATGTCAATAGGTAGTTTAATTCTCTAGCCAGAATACTTTTAATATTTATACAGCGGAAAAGTGCATTATTGTTAAAAAATCTGTGGAGTAGTGTTATATCAGATACAGTTGTGCTCATAATGGGCAGCTTTACTGTTTGAGAAGATAAAGAGCCTCATCCACAACTACCACAAAAGACTTCAAGATGTCATAAATGTTAAAGGGGGCAATACACAGTGATATAAAAGAGTAAACACAGTTGTTTGACAATAAATGGCTTCAGCCAACCACTAAACATGAGTGAAAGAAAAGTTTTTATCATTCATATTCTCCCTGAGCTTCATATTCTTCTCCCCCCCTTCCCAGTAATTCTCTATGGTATAGTAATTTTCTCCATTGGTATGACTCTCTCACTTTCTTTTTCTCGCTCTCTCTTTTGGTTGGGTGCTTTATCTTCAAGGTCTTAACAAAAATTGAATCATCTGCCCTTATACGTAACAACATAATTAAATGACAGTGTTATGAAAGTAATAGGCATCAGTTAATTTATGTCAAAATCGTGTTTTATCACTTGTTTAAATGTATTACAGTTTGCGTGATACATTAGAATTAAACATGCCCCAGTAATTTCATTACACAAACATTAGATGTGGCACTTGAGAAACACATGCGACTCAAGTACGATCTGCTGTGTAAAGAGTCTCTGACACTATAATGCAATTTATCTTGGGGGTTCTAGCAACCAATTATAAAGCTCATAACATGCACATGTCCTCTTAGTGAGGTAATTTGGAACTTTAAATGCTGAATGTGAAATCTCTTCTCAGCTGGCATACTGCCTTTCTTTTGTAAACCCCTCGTTATAGTTGAGTAAATGAAGTGCAGCAGCCTCCAGGCTATTCTATGGTGCGAGGAGGCTGAGAAAAAAAAAGCACAACTGAAACCAGTGACTGTCTTAATTCTTTATGTCTGAAACTGACTGTGAAAGCCAATTAAAAAAAAAAAAAAAACTTTTATATAGAATGGATTAAATAATACCCCTTTTGTGTTCAAAATGCATCAAAGGATTTTGGACTGGACTTTTTGAGTTTTTAAAATTTGGGGGCTGATTTACTAAGGGTTTAATTTCGAAGTGGAAAATACTCCATAGCTGTATTGTATCAGACTCTGTAGATGACAGAATACAAAGTTCCATACATTATATCTGTAAAACACAAACCAAGTATTTAGAAGCAATATCTTGCACAATTTTGTATAGCCCTGTGTACAGAGCTTTAAGATCCCCACATTTGCAGATCCCCATAGAAAGGAAAGTCCATGCTGTATACAATATCTCACTCAAGACTATATAGAACCTGCATAATAACACTGTAGCAGCCAGCTAAACACAAGATGGTCATCTATGATGTGCTCTTAATAAGCCCCAACAGCTAATTGCACACATTCAATCTCTATTGTTCTTCTTCCAGCCACAGGCCAACTTGCTGTAAAAGAAAAAAGATACTGCCCATAAATCTGCTGTCAGATCAGTACACTCTATGACCGTGCTGTCCTTACTCCTCTGCTTAGTGTGACGATAAAACATTTTTCTCAGCAAGCAAGTTTGGGCTGCATAGTTACAGAGTGCACTGATCTGACAACAGATTTATGGTCAACATTATTGGAGTCTTCAGGAGTTAAACCAGCAAGTGGGAATGTATAGCCAGAGCAGCCTACATGCACAAAGTAAGGGAGGGCAGGATGAGATTTCAGCCACTTTGTTTAATTTCAAAGCTATGTTCTCTCCCTCAGCATGCAGTTGCGTTGGCACTTACTTTTCAGCTGGCTTAGAGACTGCAGTGCCCAGAATAGTTGCAAATATAGATAGATAAAGCCAGGAACATAGCTACAGAGGAAGCAGACCCTGTGGCTGCATGGGGGCCCAGGAGGTATAGGGGCTCCATGAGACTCTAATTCATATGCAATTTCAATAAATATTTGTAAAACAGGTCAACCTCTAGACATTTTGTATGCCTGAAAAATAATATTGGGACCCAGTGATATCTGGTTTCACCACTAGCTATAGCAGCCGCAGTGAACAGAGTTCTTCAGGCAAGAACTGTAATGTAAATATAGTGGATATTAAACCTCTAACTGTAACAGCTGTTGATATACTGTACTCTAAAGCTCTCTGTATTAAAAAGTTTGCCTTTAAGGACTGATCTCCTGCCTCATCACGTTTATCACCTCTACCACTTGCCCATCCCATTTTGTTTCCATTACTGTTGCAGGTTTAACTTCTGCTCACTTTTCCCCATCCTTTTCTCCCTGCTGCCACCCACCCCACCTCTTCTCCCTCCTGCTGTCTGTTTTCCACCCCTTCCCATTTAGAAGCTGCTTTCCAGTTCCACTTGTTTTGCCCTGATATATCAATCTGGCTGGTGATAAAGCAGCCTACCTGTGCTTTGGATTATATACTAATTGTGTTATACTCCTCAATAATAAGATTCTGGTGTTTACAACAGCAACGTATTTATGAGGATGCAGGGCATATAAGAAGCATGGCTCTTCTTTTTCTATAACAAACTTTATCAACATCAATATCCTTCCCTTTTTAACATTTAACATCAACAGTGCTAATAACATCAAACCATTAATAGTTGTACAGATGATTTGCTATAATTATATTACTGTACTTAACTGTCACTTTTTAACAAGTATGGGCACAGAATCACTCATAAAAGATTCTGATGTATCCATCTGGTGACACCTGCCTATTCCAGTGGCATTGTTTCCTTTATTGTCCTCTGGCCAGTAAGTATCTACTGGTAAATGCTGCTCCATGTGAATCAAATCCTGGTACTGTGGCTCCTCAAGCTGATTACAATGCTGACCATCATTATGAGTCACTCTTGGTATTTTGGGATTTTCTTATAAATGCCTTCTATTTCACCTTAAAAATTTTCATCACTTGTTTTAACCTCATAAGAACGAGCTGAGATGAGGCACTGCACTTGTGCTTTTTCATACCAGGTAGATCCATTCCAAATTCTGACCTCATCTCCAATGTGTAACATTTGCATGTTTTGTCTCTGTCGTCTGTACTGTTTATGTAGGGTCTTATCATTATGGTAACACTTAAGCTCCAATGCAGGTAATTTTGCATACCTCAAATGATGTGCTATCTTTTAATTAAACATGAATATATCAACTCCACTATTATCCCAAGGACCACATGGTACCTCTCTCTGTATTAGGGGCTCACTTGGAAGTGCTGGAGCAAAGGTTTTCAAGTTGTACAGCTTGTTATCACTTGAACACATGCCTTTTGGCTTGTACAACTGGTTTTGCATCAGCTTTTAATGAAATGTCATATGTAATTGGCAGTTTCTCAAGACCTGTAAACACATCCTTATTTTTACTTAGCAGTATATCTATGTTGATTTGTAGTGATTCTTCCACAACAAATCATTTGTTTACCAGTCCCAACTTCTCATATGTGTGTGCACCTAATAGGGGGCAGTAATTACCAGAGACAACTGCAAATTCATGTTTTCTTACCTGAGTGTGCATTTTCCTAATGATGGAATTTCAGACTCATTGTATGCCTTATACACTGATGTTTTACTTTTTATTTTGCTTTCATTTGTAGGTTTCTGCATATTTTTTCTGTGATTTTTTTTGCCCCTGTGCCCACTTTATACTTAATCAAGGAACAATTTGTATCAATGTCTATAGTCCATCTTTTTTCACTTCCATTCCTTTTATGGACAACACTCATATAGATCTCCTCCTGACTCTCCTCTTTGCTGCTATCCATCACTGCATTTACTGTAGTTTGCTTTTACTATAACACTGCTTGACAAAGTGATTATATTTGCCACACATCTTGCATTGTTTAACAAAATCTGGGCAGTTGTTAAATGAATGGGTATTGCCACAATTATTACAGACTTTGTATTTGGTAAATCTATGATTTACTTCTGTGAGCCCATGGTGTGACTGAGGATGGGGCCACTCTGGTAACTTGAGTTCTTATTCCTGTTAGTACTTTTAACTGCTATTTTGTGAGTTAAACTGCTTGACAAATTATTATAGCTTTTTCTAATATAAGATCCTATTCTCTTAACAATCTTTCTTGCACTTTTTGATAATTACATCCAATTACCACTCTGTCTCTGATTAATGAATCTCTCAGCTGACCAAAGTTACATGTTCTGCTTTTTAGCTTGTATTCCTCTATGCTTTCAATTGGAGACTACACTCTGGCGTTAAGGGCTCCTACACACGGGCGTTTTGGCCCGGCGCTCCCCTGCGTTGCGTTTGGCTGCGTTCAGCCGCAGGGGAGCGCAGGTCTAGACGCACCTCATTCTTTTCAATGAGGTTGTACTCACGAGACGCGTGTAAGCGCCGAACGCAGGTTCAGACGCAACATGCTGCATTTTTCCTGCATTCGGCGCTTACATGCGTTCGTGTGAGTACAACCCCATTGAAAATAATTGAGTGCGTCTATACCTGCGCTCCCCTGCGTTTGAACGCAGCAAAACGCAACGCAGGGGAGCGCAGGTAAAAACGCCCGTGTGTAGGAGCCCTAAAGATACATTCTCATTCACCTTAGAAGTGCAGTAATCTTAAAAACTTTCCTATAATCACTTCAAAATTATCACTGTCATGTGCATCAAGTTGATGCAAATATTCTTTCCCTGCTATTGTTAACAAAAGGGACACTTTCTGCACACTTATAGAGTTATAGAGTGAGTAGCTTTCATATATAGCAACAGTCTCTGCTTTTCCATACTTCCCCAACATTTCCCACAAACTAAACTAGAGAAGGTAGGTGTAGACTGTCTGTCCTTATCTTTGCAGGGACTGCTACAGTCACCGGCTGAGATGGGCCTTCTGCATCATCTGTACCTCTTACAGGTTCTGACTTGGTTCAGGCTCTGTCTGCTGAGTGGATCCACTTCTGGTACCATGTGCTGTACTCCTTAATAATGAGATTCTGGGTTTTGCCAAAGCAACTTATTTATTAAAATGCAGTGCATGCAAGGGTGTTCCGCCAATGAGGCAAGTTGAGAAACTTGCCTCAGGCGGCAGTGTCCCGCTAGCTACCAGGGGTGGCAAAAATGCTGCTCTTGGTACTTTAACTGAATTTCTGGTTTTCAAACCGTAAATTATGCTCTTCTAGCGCAGAGAGCACAATTATGCTCTCTGTGTTACCATCTTGGCACTCTCCTCTGCCCTTGTGGACCCCCTCTGGACCAAAAAGGTGAGTGCACCGGGGGGAGGGCAACAGCAACACCAAGCTGTCTCAGATGGCGGAGGGCCCAGGATTGCCCCGGAGTGCATAAAAGAAGAGTTGCTATCTGACTGCACAGCTCAGTCTCTGCTTGTGGAGTGGGCCCCACCTATATGCTTAATTTTCTTTTACAAATTTTATTCACATCAACAATTATCAACACAGTATCTCCCATTGTAAATTCTATAGTGAATAATGTACTTCGTGTTGTAAAATATAAGGATATTACCCCAGGTCTTCTGCCACGTTCCCTTATGAAGTCAAAGAACTCCTCGTTCACTTATAACATTCTTATATTACATAGTGGGTATAATATTCACTGTAATTTGCAGTAGAAGGTACATTATCTAGTGCAGTGATCCCCAACCAGTAGCTCACAAGCAACATTTTGCTCTCCAACTCCTTGGATGTTGCTCCCAGTGGCCTCAAAGCAGGTGCTTATTTTTTAATTAATGGCTTAGAAGCAAGTTTTGGTTGTATAAAAAACAGATGTCCTGCCAAACATTCTCTCCTGTAGGCTGCCAGTCCATATAGGGGTTACCAAAAAGCCAACCAGAGCTCTTATTTGACATCCCCATGGACTTTTTCATGCTTGTGTTGCTCTCCAACTCTTTTTTTAAATTTAAATGTGGCTCACAAGCAAAAAAGGTTGGGGACCCCGATCTAGTGCAAAACGGAGACTATACTGTATGATCAGAGCAATCACAGCATATTACACATAAGATAAAGAAGTGTTTTCTACAGTTCTTTATTGTTTTGTACCTGATGCATTTAAAATACTTTTCCCCACTGAAATGTATATTGAGCTGTGCGCCTCTGAAAAGGCTGTTTGAATGTATAAGTAAAAATACATATGCATATTGTAAACACGTGCCCATAACAAATGAATTACATATGAATATGTTATGTATACAGTACATCTGATATTAACTTGAAATTACACTCCTGCTTTTAAATGTAAAGCTTTATAGATTTCCATTCTATTTAAATAATATTCCAGTCCGTGCTACCGTTGATATCTGAGGCGAGGAAATGATTGCATTCCGGAGTTTAGCAAGATGAAATATTCTCTCTTGTTTCATCGATGCTGCAAGAATAAAAACAAAGTACTTCTGAAATTCATTGTACTCAGTTTAGTGTGAATAATCTATCTATTCTTGCTCATGTTCATTGGTAAGTATTTTATCCTCCTTCAGGGACTTTTTCTTGTCAAGACAGAAAAGTTTGAGTGTTTAACAAATGACGAGGAGCTGTGCATCAACCAGCCATTCAGCTATGCTTGATTAATACATTCTGATGAAATTTGCTTTGCAAGAAAAGAGCACATCAAAAGACCTATACAGTTTGACTACAGGTCACCTTGGTCATGGCAAGGATGGAATTTGCCTGTCACCTCGCTCCTATGTTTTACTAGTGAAACCTGACATTTGTATCAAGTGAATTTCCTTACGCATATGCACATTTCTCATTGCTGTAGTGGATTTCTTCAATTAAGTATTCTCAGTTATGGAAAAAGGCATGCTCCCTGTCACTTCAAAACAAGATAATGAGGTCTTCATAATGAGCTCCTCCCTCTGCTTCTGAATTTTGAGCAAGATAATTATATGTTAGCAGTTGCCACTTGAGCTTTTCTAAGATCAAAATCAGAACAAATTTTCAATACACGCTTTGATCTTTGCCCTCCTTTATTAAATCTTTTTTTAGATTGGACAAATTACAACTGGACAGGTTGACCAGGAAAGCTGATTGGACCACTAGACAGTTGTAATTTATGGAAGAAGCAATGGGGGAAATTTATCAAAGAGTGAAGTTCCGTCACTAGAGTGAAATTCTGCCACTGACATTCATTTCCATGGTATTTATTAATGGACGAAGTGAAAGTTCACCCTTTGATAAATACGCCTTTAAAAATCCCATAGAATCGCCAGGCAATTTGGAG
>CM044437.1:79077894-79102425 GCA_024363595.1 Xenopus borealis
TATGAAGCCTCAATTTTTTCTGGTTGAGTTTTTTTAGGGGGAAACCTCAAATTTTTAGAGGAAAAAAAGCTAAAAAAAATTTTTTATACCCCAAAGCTGCTAGATATCAGAATATAAAAAATAATCCAGCTAAAACCTGTCAATGTCATGTAGTTAATGGCAGGTGTCCCTTTTACAATTTGAAGAGGTTTCTTGACATCGTGATCTGTGCTGGTTTTCATACGAAAATCCAAAAAAGTCAGGGTTTTCGGGCACCAACTTGATATAAAAAAAGTGAAATTCTGCTATCAAACTCAAAGAAGCCATACGATTCTATTTGTCTCTTGATTTTGTCAAGACTTTTCCCGCACCGACTTTTTCAAGCTGATTTATTGAATTAGAGATTGGGCAGAGAAGGACAACTAAGATGGTAAAAGGTATGAAATATCTTATCTATGAAGAATGACTGGCCAAATTGGGGTTGTTGAAACTGGAGAAGAGGCGCTTAAAGGAACAGTAACACCAAAAAAAGTAAAGAAAATATCATGTAGTGTTGCCCTGCACTGTTAAAACTGATCTGTTTGCTTCAGAAACACTACTATAGTTCATATAAACAAGCTGCAAAGTAACAATGGCGGAAATTGAAAAACGGCTATATGGCACAGGATATGCAATGGATAACAGATAACATTATGTTCTTCAGAGCTTATCTCTGAAAAAATTCACCAAACGAGTCGTTTTCGGCGCGCGTTGCGTCGTTTTTGACGTGTCGTGTCAAAAAACAACGTGCAACTCGTTTTTTGGGCGAATTTTTCGGCGGCGAATTTTTGCTGGCGTTTCGCCCCCTGGCGAATCAATTCGCCCATCACTAATTCTAACTGGTCTTGAGTGTTGGACCATCCATACACTGATCTGGTCCTACAGTTCAGACTTGCTTACATAGTAGTTTCCAGGCACACATTCAGTTTTGTTTGCAAATCATAGGCCACTATACTCATATCAATCCCATGTAGTGGTCTTGTTTATAAAGCTGGCAGCTCCCTGCTCAGTTACACCTTCAATGCATTGATTTAACAGGCAAAGCTTCCAATATACTGTGTTCTTTGTGTACAGGGTGAAATATACCACCCCTGTGCATTCTATAAAATTGTGGTGCCCAAAACGAAGCAATTTTTAGCCTAGGGTCCCTTGGCTGTTGAACTAAAACATCAATGTTATGGGTACTGCTTTGTCCTACTGTCACCATCTCACCCATTATGCCCTACTTGTTTCCTCTTGCCCCCCTAAACAGAACTGCTGCTCAGGAAAGACCCCTACTTCCCAAATCTGTGGACCATAGGAGGAACTAGAGCTTTGAGAGATCCAGGCCAAACCCAGTAAGAGTGATATTTGAGGTGAATACATTTTTTATACTTCAACCGTAAACCAACCCCAATGGTCATTGAATGAGATCAGAGTGAGCACTTATTTGTTGCCCAAACTTTTCTTGAGGCTATGGCTTTTACCTCATTGTGAACTAAAGGAAGCCAAACCCAACAAAATATTAGATGTCAAAATTTGCTCGGGTGGAAATAGTCTCCATACATCTCCAGGTTTACAGTCATGTATGCTTTATAAGATTAGTAAAGTTAAGATAAAGAGGACTAAACACAAACTGCTGTGAGCAAATATGATGGCTTTTTGTAAATTTCAGACAAATTAAATGGAGAAACGTTAAAATGATTCAGGAGGCTTGTATAGCTTTTGATGGGTCATTAATCTCATTACCCATTTGGTGTCTAATTTTGTTAGTCAGGGTAAATTGGGGAATTAAAAATTGCTTACTTTTCTGTGAGAGTTGCAAGGGAAATATGATGTTTCCTTTTGCAAATCAAACACTCATTTTTCAGTCACTTAACATTCTGTTACTGAAACAATCATTTTTACTGCATTTTCTTGCACAGCTACTTTGGCAATATATCATAAACAAGCAACAGTTTCAAACAATTTCTAAGAAGCTTCATTTATATTTTACATATAAAAAATCAATAAAATCAAAGCCAATTTTATTATTTTCAAGTATCTCAACTATCAATGATAATAATAAGGAGGATTATGGAGTGAAGTGATTCTAGCTGTTTTGCTGTAGATTTTTTAGATGGATTTTGAAGGTTTTCTCTGCTATTAATAATTTATTCACATTTTGAAAAAAAATTATGTCATAGAGATTGTATGATGCTGCAATATCCTACTTGGAGTTGAACCAGGGATCTGATGTTCCAGCATTATCTGAGTTAGCACTGTTCTATTTGAGCAGATAGCTAGGGCCTCATTCACTCCCATTGCAATAATAGTAATTGCAAATAGGCATGGCTTGGTTCAGCTGTTAGCAATCTGGCCTCATGTGATCAGTGTAAGCCATTAGGCTCTGCACTGATTTATTGCCCAGTAAAGGTCTATTTCGGTAGTTCCTGGGTGCAATCTGTTATTGTTTAAGCTGTTTTTGACCTTGCCTGTTCCTGTTACTGAATCATCAGCCACCTATCCTGACCCTTGCCGGAACTATTCCTTCGGATCCTGCTTTATACCTTGATATTGGTGTGTTCTGACCTGGCCAGTGACCCCAACTACTCTTACATCCCCTGTATCTGTACTGCTGCTCTCCTTTGGTATCAACTCTGCATGTCCCCCATGCACTGGACTTCATAGCAAATAACAATACTATGAATTTGTGCCAGCATGGTTTTATGCATAATAGATCTTGCCAGACCAGCTTATTTTCTTTTTATGAGAAGGTAAGCAGGGACCTCGATTCTGGGATGGCTATGGATGTGATTTACTTAGACTTTGCTAAAGCATTTGATACAGTGCCACAAAGAAGGTTACTGGTTAAATTAAGGAATGGTGGCCTGGAACATAGTATTTGTAACTGGATAGAGAACTTGCTAAAAGATAGACTACAAAGAGTGGTAGTAAATGGGACATTTTCTAATTGGACCAGTGTTGTTAGTGGGGTACTACAAGGCTCTGTACTGGGTCCCTTGCTTTTCAACTTGTTTATTAATGACCTGGATGTGGGCATTGAAAGTATGGTTTCTATTTTTGCAGATGATACTAAATTGTGCAGAACTATAGGTTCCATGCAGGATGCTGCCACTTTGCAGAATGATTTGTCTAAGTTGTGAAACTGGGCAGCAAACTGGAAAATGAGGTTCAATGTTGATAAATGCAAGGTTCACTTTGGCAAAAATAATATAAATGCAAGTTATACACTAAATGGCAGTATGTTGGGAGTTTCCTTAAGTGAGAAGGATCTTGGGTTTTTTATTGATAACAAGTTGTCTAATTCTGGGTAGTGTCAGTCTGTAGCTACTAAAGCAAATAGGGTTCTGTCCTGCATAAAAAGGGCATACATTCAAGGGATGAAAACATAATTATACATCTTTAAAGATCCCTAGTAAGACCTCATCTGGAATATGCAGTGCAGTTTTGGACTCCAGTCCTAAGGAGGGATGTAAATGAGCTGGAGAGAGTGCAGAGAAGTGCAACTAAACTCTGTTTCTCTGGAAAAAAGGCGCTTGCAAAGGGACATGATAACGCTTTACAAATACATTAGAGGACATTATAGACAAATATCAGGGGACCTTTTTACCCATAAAGAGGATCACCGCACCAGAGGCCACCCCTTCAGACTAGAAGAAAAGGACTTTCATTTGAAGCAGCGTGGGTGGTTCTTCACAGTGAGGACATTGAGGTTGTGGAATGCACTGCCGGGTGATGTTGTGATGGCTGATTCTGTTGATGCTTTTAAAAGGGGCTTGGATGATTTTTTGGACAGACATAATATCAAAGGCTTTTTTGATTCTAAACTCTACAGTTAGTATAGCTATGGGCATATATGGTTTGTGCGAAAGAGTGGACAGGTGTGTGTGTGTATGCTGGGTTTTAATTTGGAGGGGTTGAACTTGATGGACTTTTTTTAACCCAATTTAACTATGTAACTATGTAACAGAAAGTTCATAAACCAAATCTTTATACTAAATGATTAGTCGAAGAATTAATGGTAGAGGTTCTACCCATAAGAAATAGGAGTATGATGGCACTTGTGCCTGGGCAGTGTAATAAAGCCAGAGTCAATTTATTACAGTTTTTTTTAACCTTTTAGGTATATATGGGTCATTAGGGAGCATAATGGCAGTTTATTTCATGATTAAGGAGTTAGTAATGCCAAATACTTGACCTTTTTAATTTATATTAATGTTATCTTTTCTATTAATCGTATCTTTCTGTAAAATATTCCATTATTCATTAATTTTATGGTGATGATGTACTATGTACTGCAATATCCTTGTGCTGTTGGAACTTAATAGAGTTATTTTGTAATTATGTAGTAAAATCAAGTATATGTCTCATCCATTGCAATAACCCGTACAACAGTCCATTCCAAATAAAAAATATGTAATAAGATTTAAGCAATGTATGATTCAAAATATGTCCATATCTATTCTTCCAGTGTAGGTCACTGGTTATACAAACTGCATCAGGCATATCAATATACACAAAGGAGTAGTTTCCTAGTTTTTGGTATGAAAACATGATGTACTTTCACTTAAAATCCCTGCTTTTATGTTTGATTTTTTGATGTTCTCAGCTACTGTTCAGGTTTTTGTCTTTTCACTTTTTGATCACATTTGATACATATTATGATCACTTATGTACATGTGTATTTACATAGTAACATAGTAAGTTAGGCTGAAAAAAGACACACGTCCATCAAGTTCAACCTTTAAACTTTTTTTTTAAAACTGCCTAACTGCTTATTGATCCAGAGGAAGGCAAAAAACACAATCTGAAACCCCTCCAATTTGCCTCAGAGGGGGAAAAAATTCTTTCCTGACTCCAAAATGGCAATCGGATTAGATCCTGGATCAACTTGTACTATGAGCTATCTTCCATAGCCCTATATTCCCTCACTTGCTAAAAAAGCCATCCAACCCCTTCTTAAAGCTATCTAGTGTATCAGCCTCTACCACCAATTCAGGGAGAGAATTTCCCATCTTCACAGCTCTCACTGTAAAAAACCCCTTCCGAATATTTAGGCGGAACCTCTTTTCTTCTAAACGGAATGGGTGATCTCTTGTCAGCTGGAAAGACCTACTGGTGAATAAAGCATTAGATAGATTATTATATGATCCCCTTATATATTTATACATAGTTATCATATCACCCCTTAAGTGCCTCTTCTCCAGCGTGAACATCTCCAATTTGTCCAGTCTTTCCTCATAGCTAAGATTTTCCATACCTTTTACCAGCTTAGTTGCCCTACTCTGTACCCTCTCTAATACAATAATGTCCTGTTTGAGTGAGGGAGACCAAAACTGTACTGCATATTCTAGATGTGGCCTTACACGTGCTCTATAAAGTGGAAGAATGAACCCCTCCTCCTGTGACTCTATGCCCCTTTTAATACAGCTCAAGACCTTATTTGCCCTTGATGCTGCTGACTGGCATTGCTTGCTACAGCCAAGTTTATCATCTACAATGACTCCAAGGTCCTTTTCCATAATGGATTTGCCTAGTGCAGTCCCATTAAGGGTATAAGTGGCTTGAATATTTTTACATCCCATGTGCATGACTTTACATTTATCAACATTGAATCTCATTTTCCACTTAGCTGTCCAGATTGTCAGTTTGTCAAGATCCTGTTGCAAGGATGCCACATCCTGGATGGAATTAATTGGGCTGGATAGTTTTGTGTCATCTGTAAACACTGATACATTACTTACAACACCCTCCCTTAAGTTATTAATGAACAAGTTAAATAAAAGTGGACCCAATACCGAGCCCTGAGGGACCCCACTAAGAACCTTACTCCAAGTAGAGAACGTACCATTAACAACCACCCTCTGTACCCGATCCTCTAGCCAGTTTCCTATCCATGTGCAAACGACTTCATCAAGATCAACAAAGCTCAGTTTAGAAAGCAGTCGTTTGTGGGGCACAGTATCAAACGTTTTGGCAAAATCCAAATAGATCACATCTACTGGCCCCCCACTGTCCAGCATCTTATTTACCTCATCATAAAAAGCAATCAAATTTGTCTGACATGACCTATCCTTCATAAAGACATGCTGGTTGCTGCTCATAATGCCATTCACTAGGACAAAATTTTGAACGTGATCCCTTAACAAGCCTTCAAATAATTTGCCCACCACTGATGTCAAACTTACTGGCCTATAATTGCCAGGCTGAGATCGTAATTCCTTTTTAAATATTGGGATGACATCAGCTATTCTTCAATCCATAGGCACTAAATAGTGGTTGGTCTAAAACTGAACTAAGCTCTCTTAGAACCCATGGGTCTATAGCATCAGGTCCTGGAGCCTTGTTTACATTAATGTTTATTAAAGCTTTATAAATCATATCCTGAGTCAGCCACTGACTAGACTGAGCTGAGTCATTAGTGCAGCTATGAAGTGAGCATGGGAACTCAGACTTTATTGTATACACTGAAGAAAAGAACTGATTTATCACATTTGCCTTTTATGAATATGTTACAACCATAATGGTCCATTATTTAATGGAGCAACACTCTCAACCTGTATATTTTACTATTAATATATTTTAAAAAACTTTTAGGGTTACTTTTCGCCTGCACCACAATTAACTCTTCATTACCTTTCTTTGCCTTGCTGATTTCTAATTTACAACATTTATTACAGTGTTTATATTCATTAAATGCAGCTTCTGTCCCAACAGATTTGTAGTTTTTAAGCCATATAGGATGATTCTTTGAGCTTCTACATTTACTCCTTAATGGAATAAATTGAGAAAAGTAATGATTTAATATCATTTTAAATAACAACCATTTCTGTTCTGAGGTTTTAGCTGAAAAAGTAATTCCCCAATCAATACTCCGAAGGGCAGCCCTCAAGGCACTAAAATTAGCTTTTCCAAAATTCATGGTTTTTGTTGCCCCAGTATATATTTGTTTTTTACACCAGACATTAAATGATATAACATTATGGTCACTATTACCCAGGGGTTCAATGACTTGCACATTTGCTATAAGTTCTGGGTCATTTGAGATCACTAGATCCAGAATAGCATTTTTTCTGGTAGGTTCCTCAACAACCTGTTCCATAAAATTGTAATGCAACAAGTTTATAAACTTATTCCTATTAACTGATCTGGCAGTACTGTTACTTCAGTCAATATCTGGATAGTTAAAAACCCCCCATTATCATTACTTTACCCAAACTAGCAACTTTTTCTCTTTGCGTCAGGAGTTTAGCCTCTTCCTCCTCACTTACATTAGGGGGTCTAAAGAATACCCCTACAATTATTTTGTTGGACTCTTTACAATTGGTGAAGAATTCCACCCATAAGACTTCTGCCCCCTCAGGATCTAACATAACCTAATCCTTTATATATTTAGTTTGTGGAAGGCTATTTATAGTGTTTTCCATGGCAACCAGCCTGTGTTTGGTGCCACTGGGTATTTAGGAAGTGGGTCAATTGTGCATTGTATTGCTCCAGTTGATAAGTGGTTTTTTAAAGCTATTTTAAGGTCTTCATATATTCATACGTGCTATTTGTTTATTGGATTTTATTTTAATACCACTTCATTGGTGACTATTAGTGATGGGCGAATCTCCCGCGATTCGCTTCGCCGAAAAATTTGCGAATGTCCAGAGAAATTCGCGAATCGGCGAAAAATTCACGAAACGAGTTGTGGGACGCTTTTGACGCGTGGCGCGTCAACTCGTTTGCGACGCGTCATTTTCGGCGCGACGCATCAGTTTCCGACGCGCGACTCATTTTTTCGGAGAAATTTCGCTTGCCGAAATTTCGCTGGTGATTCGCGAATTTATTCGCCAGCAGCGAATCGCGGGATTTTGCCGTGAATTCGGCCCTGGAGAATAAATTCGCCCATCACTAGTGACTATAAAGATCTTCATTCATCCAGGTAATGGTATACTGTATCTAGGATATGTATTTCTAATACTCATTGAAAACATTTCACTACTCATCCGAGCAGAATCTTCAGTTCAACTGACTGGTGTGGGAAGTCCTTGGCATATAAACTCTTCCACTAAATTCGCCCATCACTAGAGGCGATTCATGTTAAGCTGGGGCCTTCAACACCACCTGTCTGCTACATAAAATTCTGTTCTAAGATTTGTACTCCCACGTTTTCAGAACACTTCACACATCCATTCATGCAACTCTCACAAGTAACACCTGTTTCTAGGAGTTGCGTGATACCTTGGTAATCCTATCACAGTAACCCCACAGAATCTCATCCCTGTGAGTTTCAGATGTCACTTCTCTGAAGAGTTACACTGTGCCATTGTGATTGGATTAGTGAAAGAGTGTATTTGCCAAGTACTTTCCATACCAGTCAATTGAACTGAAGAAGCTGCTCGGATAAGAAGTGAAACATCTTCAATACTCAGCAATATACTCAGCAAATCCAGCTGTTTTAGAAGTAATTATACTAGATACTTCATTGGTGTTTTTGATTTTTTAAAAGATGCTGTTTGTGGAATTAAATGGGTGACTTTTACTGTGACCAAGTGAGCACTTTGTACAGTATAAACACTTGATTTGACTTAGTAAATTAGCCACAATACATCTTCTAGAGGTTGTGACCCTGAAAGATATATTCCAGAACAATGGGTTCTCACTATGCTTCACACACTGCCGAGAAGCCCTCAGGGAGATTGCCAGTAAATTAATTCTTTTTCCAGCTAATGTCAGTATGCAGAGCTATCACTGCACTCTAATACACTATAAACAGCAAAGTTGTATGCACAGAAAATGTAATAAAAGGGACAACTGGGATAAAGAAATAAATACACAGTGTAGTATATGTTCACTTATAAAATAAGTAAAATAGCACAATGTTATGCTTTGCTTATTAGAAGACAGAGATATAAATTGTAAATTTATATTTGAATAATTTTGAATTTGTACTTTATACAAGAATCCACCATAAAAGAATGAATTAAATGCTGAATGGAAAAAAAATAACAAAAACAGAAATGAAATACATTGTCCCATATTATGGTTCATATATATATATATATATATCAAACAAGTCTTTGTATATATATATATATATATATATATATATATATATTAAGACAATGTGTCAATTCCCCGTTTGTTTTTAGGCATTTTAAAAATTTGTTGCACTGGTTTTTTAAGCAGCCATGCTTCATACTTTTCACCTGTTTGCGTCATGTGGACTTCACATCTGACCAGTATTATGGCAGTGGTACACTGGGTAATTTTGGGTGCTTTGGCATCTGACATTTTTAGCACCACAGTGGGTGCTCCAAATTGGCAGATATTGTATACCACTGCTATGGCAGCCACCTGAGGGCATTTGAGCAAGTGCTTGCTAGGCACTTGTTGCTTGGAATTGTGGCATCACTTATAATACACTTTTTTTGGGCATTGAATTAGCAGCTAAAGGGGTGCTGCCCCCTGATTTATTAAAAATAGTGGTCCAAAATCATGCCATTGCCCTAAAGGAGATGTAATTTGAAATTTTCCTATTTCACGTTTCTTACAAAAAACACTAGTTAACATATTGTGTATCACTGTTTGACCTTAAAAGCCTTTCCTCACATTCCTTTTACTCCTAAATGTTATTCTTGTATTGCTTTATTGCTTTATAACAACTCTTGTGCTGCTTTGCAGCATTTGCTTTCAAAGGTTTGCAGTTCATAGCTTTTTTTATCAGCTGGCCTGATAATTAGTCAGCCGTATACTCATTTGTACTTTGTCCCTTTTCTGCTAATGTCATTTGCTATAACTCTACTTCCTGTTTGTAAGAGATGTATGTCTCCAGCTGAAAGAAAGGAACACCTGGTCTTTGGATATGTAAGTTGTGACTTCTAATCCCATAAGCTATTTGTCTTTTTTGCTTTTTTTCAGTCATATGTTGATCTTAAAAAGCTTTAAGTCAGTTATCACATCTTATACTGATTGTAATAAAAATACACTGCTTGTGGGTGTGTGCAGAGTTATTAATTGTTATTAGCTTCATGCAGGTCCAGAAAAACCAAAATAGCGAGATAACGTTATCCCCATTGCTCAATATTCTCTGTGTTTCCAAAGATCACATAAAGAATAGGTTTAATGTAAACTCTCTTGTGTAATGTTAACTTTAGCTGACTGCAGTTTATTTCTCAGTGCATTTCATATCAAAGTATTAGACATAAATACCGTATTTGCTGGCGTATAAGACAAATTTTTCCCCCAGAAAAATATGCCCCTAAGTGGGGGGTCGTCTTATACGCCAGGTACTTCATCCTACTTCATCCGACGTTGATCGCGATCTGCCCCGCTGCTCCAGCCGCACTTCCTGGTTGTGATGTCAGAAGTCTCGCGAGACAAGACTAGACGCGCAACCAGACAGCAGTGAGTTCTGAGAAAAGAGCGCGGGGAGGCAGAGCAAACAGATTTTGAGCAGCAAGACGCAGAAGGTAGGGCTAAGCACCTAACTGGGACACAGGGAAACATGGACACCGTGACACAGAAGGCGGTCTGAAAGCAGCAAGCAGGGACACAGAAGGGGGGCTGACAGCAACAGTGACACAGAAGGAGGGCCAACAGCAGCAAGCAGGGGCACAGACGGTGTGCAGAAGGTGTGCGGAAGAGGGGGTAGTCTTATACGGCGAGTATATAACAAACTGTACATTTTAAGTGGAAATGTTGGGAGGTCGTCTTATACGCCCAGTCGTCTTATAAGCCAGCAAATACGGTACATTTCTAGTGAATGTAAGTATGGTATCTTTTATTTGGAATGCTTCAAACCTATTTTTATCTGGACAATTTCTTTTCCATAATTAGGATCACTATCAAATGGCCAAGTTTGTGAGGTTTTTTTCTACCTTGAAATAAACTCAAAACTCGAATGTTTGCTTAATTATGAAAAAAACTAGTATGTATTATTATTATCAGCAAAAAAAATTTATAAGTGTTTTCGAGCTCAAACCACTGAAAAAACCCTAAAAATCATGAAGGCTATAAATATCTTCAAATGGTTCAAAGGACCTCTGCCATTGGGTTCTACACAGCCTCAACAGGTTTTAGCTACAGTATTTTTAGATTCAATCTTTTTGCAGCTTTCTGGCATAATAAAACTTGAAAGAAAAAAAAAAGTTTTTTTTATACAGAAAACTTCGCGTTTTTACTGAAACTACCTTCAGAAACTCAATTTATTTGCAAAACCACAAATTAACCTTTCATAAATAACCCCCCAAGTCTAGTAAAAAATGTAAACTTTAAATAAACCCTATAAGATTGATTGTAACCACCAATTTCTGCAATATTCAGTGTTTTTCACTGGGTAGTATTTAGAAGCAGTCAAGGGTGTTAAGACTGTTTTTCTTGACAGAAGTCTGATGGTTAAAATCTGTTAGTACAGTATACTGTATGCCTACTTTGGATACCTTTCATTAGAACTGCCCTGTTAAAAACAAATATTTATTACTGACCCTATTTATTTTCTAATGGGCTCCCATTGCATTTGTACATGTTTCTTCTGAGGGTCACTGCTTTTGGATTGCTTTATAAGCAAATACCTCATTACATTGGCTCACCACATAAATATAAACCTTATCAATTGAATGGGCATTGTGAGTTGCAGAGCTGACGGGAAGAATTCTCCTCTTATAGCAGTAACCCATAGCAACCAAAAAGATATTTGCTTTTAAACAGGTGAGCAGTAAATGCTACCTGCTGATGGGTTGCTAAAGGTTACTGCGCCTGGTTAAACCTAGTGCCTTTTAATTCAAAACCTTGACTGCACCAAACAGCGCCTGGGATGGGAGGCCCAAAAGAGATTCCTGGTAATACCTGAAAATACTGCAGGGGCATAAATGGTCATGTGTAGTACTGAAATTGGCTAGAATGCACTGCCTATTTAGCAATAGAGAGGTAAATGGTTGGGTGAGTAGCACTAGATAGGGGTCCAGTTAAAGGACATGTAACCACCCTCAAAAATGTAATCAGTGAGAAGCCTCTCTAAAATCTTGCCATTCTGGTTATTATAAGGTTAACAGTAAGGCTGTAACATCCCACTAAGGGGCCGATTTACAAAATTCACGTGAATAGATCGAAGTTCAAGCGAATTCGATCGAATTTCGAACGTAGGATTTATTCATTTGGTCGAATATGTGAATTTTGGCATATTCGATCTTTGAATAGGGAATGGTCGATCGAATACATTCGAATAGAGTCGAATTAACGAATATTCAATCATTCGATCATTCAACCAGCGAAGGATTTTAATGTTAAGGTTTATTCATTCGAATTGCAATAGAAGCCTATCGGAGCACTCCCATAGGCTTCTGAGGCTAAGTCCTGAAGTCTTCGTTTGAATCGTATTAATCATTCGAATGATTTATTCATTCAGTCTAATGATATATTCGACTGATCGAATAAATTTGTATTCGATCGTCGAATTATCAAATTAAAGGTAGCCTAGAACTATTCAATTAACAATCAAAAATCGAATGCTAATCGAATATCGAGTAGAAACGAATTTTATTTGGGGAATAATAGTAAATTTGCCCCTAATAATTCCTTCTCCTCCTCTTGTCCACTCGGCTTCCTCCCTCAGGAATTTACTTTGGCTGTTGGCTCATGAGCATGTTCAGTTCTTCTCAGCTTAGATTACTAAACACACTCTCCAGTCTAACAGCCAATGAAGAGGTAGAATTGTTGGTTCCCATAGAAACCCCTGCTGTCTGAACCTATTTTCTGTCTCCTAACCACATCTCCTGAGCTCAGCTTAACCATTACAGTGCTCAACCCCAGCAGAACTTTTTATCAAAGTAAGTTTTGCATGTGTAAACCTGCATTCTACAGTTTGCAGATGTCAGTGTTACTGATGAAGATTCAGAGGGAAAATCTGATGGCGCCGGCAAATGGAGGCAGTTATCTGTTTAAAGGCAGCCACATCTTATTTACATATTTAAAGAGACTAGCTTATTTATATATTCAAGCAATTCGTTAGTTTATATTTTAAGGCAATTGGCCCATTACATATTAAAGCAAGCTGACCCTCTGGTATTTGCCAAAAACACAGAGATGGTCAGTCCTTTTTTTACCACCAAAATGGATTTATGCAGCTTAATTACCATTATCCAGAGAAAAATGAATTATTTAAAAAATAATAATAGTTAGCTTAAATGCAACTCTTTAGAAAATAAAATGCATCTATTTTGGATAATTGGTTTCCTTATAATAGATTTCATACCTGCAATTATCTGCATTTTATAATACAATAATAAAAACCATGGTGTTTCTATCAAAGTATTTGGATGCTTGCTGGTTAAATGTGAAAATTGTATATGCATAAATAATCCTCAACATGCAAGGATATTAATTAGTAACTAAAAAATGTGTAAATGGGGTACAAATGGATACAAGCTGGAGGTGAATTACAATGTTAATATTTTTAACTATTTAGCATCAAAAATTTCAAGCATATTTTAGATAAAGTCAGAAATGTTTTTGTTTACCTGCCATTATAAAGTGGTATCTTCATAGCAGAAGTTCATGTAGGCAAAAATGATAAGGATGACATAGAGCTTGTGTTGATTTTTCATTTTCTATCTTGTAAATGAATTGCTATGCCATGCTTCTACTTCACTCTAAGGGGGAAATTCACTAAGATCCTAAAATGCGCTAGCGTTGGCTTCGCTAGCGCTCGCTGTACTTTGCCAGGCGGATTTTCGCCAGTGCTACGCAAATTCACTAAAGTGTGAAGTTACACTCAGGTCGGCAAATGGTAACGTAGTTGCACTAGTGTTACCGAGCCAGGCAAAGAGCAGTTACGCTAGCGATGCCTAATTTGCATACAGCGGGAACTTAAGCATATAATAGAAGTATATGTTACAACCACTACATTCCACTACAAAAGCCCAGGAAACCTTTAATAAATAAAATAAAGTTGTCCTATTGCCCTACATGTGCCCCCTGTATATTATATATAGTTGTGTTGCCATATGTTAGGAAATGTAGGGGGTAAGGAGGGTAACCCCCCCAAAAAAAACAATCTTTTTCAGACTATCATCCTTCAATGGTAATTCACGCCAGTGTTTTTTTGGGACTTTCATTTTTTTCCCTTCAAACTCCTATCTATTGTATTGAACTGCGCCTGGTCTGACCAGGCGAAGTAAAGTCTACCGTAAGTGGTAACATGCAGGAAAATTTTGATCTAAGTGAATTTGCGTAATTACGATCCTTCATCAGTGCGCAACTTCGTCTGGCGTAAGGGTGCGAAGTTGCGCAAGTCTATCTATTTCGCTAGTGAAAATTCGCCAGAGTCGGTGTTCGGTGAATTTCCGAAGTTGCGAAATGACGTCACGCTGGCGAATTAGCGCTAGCTTTAGACGCTTTGCGCTTTAGTGATTTTGGGCTGACCCTTTGCTTCTTTCTTTATGGAAAACATGTGAATGTATTTTAAACCTGACAATTTTGTTTTCAGTCTTATTACTTGCCTTCCACATTACCTGTTTGCTGCCTTGCGCATCTGCTTTCTGGAAAGGTTTGCATATAAGAACAACATTAGTAATAGATTGGGCATCTTTAATCACAGCTTAGTAAATTGCATCCATAAAACTTTTTTCAAACACAAAAATAAAATGAAATCAAACTTTAGCTAATGATTCACTAGGAACTGGGAAGTGACAGATTTGCTAAAACCATCTGAAAACATAAAGCACATTAATGATGTTGCCATGGAGATTTCCTAGCAATAATAGTATGGCTGTCAGAGAAAAGCTTTCTATAAGGTCCTCATCTCAAATGTTTGTTATGCAAATTAGTGTGACCAACATTTTTTTTTGTTCCTCTGCTTTAACTTGCTCCTCTGATGTGGGTCATTCCTAACTATTACCAGACTGTACTCCAACTCCTCTACCTGGTAAAGCAGATATACTTGATTTTATCTTTGTGAAAAACACTCTCAGCCGTCATAAGCTGTGCATTTTCAAACCTTACAGCAAATACATTGCATACTTGTATGAATTTTGGTTCAGATATTAGGTTTGAATATGATCAACTATCTTGATTGTATTGAAATTAGGAAATAAGGAATAATGGGCTATTACTGCCATACCTTGCTGAAAAGTAAATGTACCTTTTTAAAAGGAATTTTATGTCAGTAAATATTATATTTCACATACACCATTCAGTTCCCAGGTACTTGTACCACTTATTCTGGCTCCATGCTTTAAAATGGCAATGCACAAATCTCCCCAAATATGGCCTACAGTATTTGGCTTGTGGTCATAAGAAATCTTCAATTAAGTTAGTCATGATTAAGTTTGAGTGATCTAACTAAAAGCAATTACAAAGGAAATAAAATTGTGATACATACAAGGTTGATTCTCTACATCTCTGCAGCATAGGTGCTAAATTGCACCAGTGCAGTTGGCAAAAACATCTAATAAGATATCAGTCTAAATCAAACTGCTACAAAGTAGAAAGCAAACCAAATGATTGGTTGCTGTGGTAACTAAAGTGTATCTATGTTATGCCAATTAACCTATGTTTCTAAATCGGTTCTACAATATAAAATTAACAGTTTTCAGCTTTTTCTTTCAAAGTAGTGAATCCTTGCCAATGTAAAAGCAAGAGCCACATCATTTGAATGTACAGCTTTGACCCATTTGGTTAAAGTACTTCTAGAAAGGAAATATCCAAAAGTCGTATTTGTTGTCCTTTCAAAGTAAGATTACAAAACAGATACAAATCAGGAGAGAGTACTGCCATAATGCGAGTACTGTATCTTGAAAAATAATGTTACAAAACAAAAAAATCAATATGAATATGGTATTAATTCACCCTCCCCTCCCTATCTTTTGTTCTCTTTAATCAGAATTGCTTTGGAGAATATGCTTTACCTATGAAAATATTTTTCACCAGTAGTAAAACATTACAAACAGCATCTACTATGAATGTTTTAAGCATGGTTCTAAGACTTGCATTGGGTTATAGCCATCCACCTAAAATGTTCCTCTATTAGTCATCTTGCAGTGCTGGATCAGAAAATCCATATTGCTTCTTTCCACGAGTGTGGGGATATGAAATAACTGACATGCCTCAAGATAATCCATGCTTTATATACATTGCAACAGCTACTATTAATGATATTTAAATAGAATCATCAAAGAAAAGAGGGCATTTGATTGTGGCCAGTGGACCCATTAAAGAAACTATAATTACTGATAAAGAACAAGGAGTATACTATATTGTATGATTTCGGTATATAAACCAGGTTTGCCCAACTTGCTTCCCCCTAGATGTTATTGAAGTTGTAGTTTGATCAACAGCTAGAGGACTACATGTATTAGGCATTGTTGTTTTATGAAATTCTAAAAACTTTTTGTGTCTCAGCCTGCTGAGCGTTCCTGTTCTTAATGTGAGTAAAGCCAGACAAATCAATAGAATTTTTTGTATCCTCACTCTTATACAACAGATAAAAATAATTCTGAAATGCCAAAGAAAAGCCAAAAACTTGTATAAGAATTATTTGACAATATACACTGCCATTACTGAGCTTATTGCAGCTTTTTCAGGAGAGTACTAAGCACTAATCACTTGGCTGTCTATATTGAACACTCTATTGTGGCTTAACAGCCACACTTATATGTGGCAATAGCTTCACACAACAAAAACACTTTTCTATTCATAGAATCAAAAATTGGTGTACAGATAGGGGCAGATTTATCAGATTCACATGAATGATTTGAAATTCAATAGAATTTTCAAAAAGATTAGAATTCGAATTTTCAAATATTTTTGAAGGCCACTTCGACCATCGAATTTTGAAAATTCGATCGAACTGAATGATTCGAATAATTTGAATAAAATTCTACTTGAATATTCAACAGTCGAATTACTTGCCCTTTAATTTTTTATTTGACTGCCTAGTTTGCCAGATTAAACCTACCGAATTGGTTTAATTATTTTTAATCGAATAAAAAAATTTGATCAATCGAATTTTGGTAAAATCCTTCGAATTGGAAGGATTTTAATTCCCTTAAAATTCAATGGTCGAATTTGAGGGTTTTTTAACCCTCAAATTTGACCCTTAGTAAATCTGCCCCTAAGTCATATTTAATTCCATTACTGAATTACCTTTACTACATTATTGAAAAAGATCTTATGGTTCTGAAAACATATAGTTCTGAATTAAATCTAGGGTCAAGGACTGTCTGAAAAAATAGTTTTAAATCTTTTCTAGACCTGACATACCCTGTAAATCTAAGCATGACCATCTCCAATATAATGGCTATGAAGAGAATGCATTCCATTTTATCAAATACAGATGCAAATTCATTAAACCATTCTGCACACACAACCATTGATACTGAAATTAATTGAAATTAATATTGTTCCATGTGTACCATAAAATCTGTTTAATTTATTCGCCTCTCACACACATAATAGAATAATAACTGATAACTTAAGGCACAAATAGGAATTCTGTTGCATATGAAACTTGAGGAAATTTGGACAGCAAATATCATGATAATTCAGTTTGTGACAAAATAAAGGGAAGATGAAAACTATGTCGTTAATGAAATGGCATTGTGAGCCATTAAGCAGTAATTAGCTTTAAAGACCATAATTGCAGACAATATTTCAGTTACATTTTTCAAGCTCTACAAATTAAATCCCTAGTACATTTTCATATTCAAATACATTGCCTTAGAATTCCTTACAAAAGGGAAATTATAATTATTTATATAAATGATGATTATGAGTTTTTATTTTTCAAAAGGTTTTGGATTTAGGACTGCAAATAACATGGTGGTGAATGGCAGGATATAATCTAACGACCCAAAGGGTTTGGATTTTTGCGATTTGACATCATTTTTCAGTATAAATTGAGAAAAGAAATTAGAAAGAATTTAGAGAAGAGTTTGTAGTTTATAGATTATTAAGTAGTGAAATTAAACTGTAGGTAAATCAACAGCAGTGGGCAGGATGAGACCCTTTGAAAGATTTTGATAAACTCCTAGCATGGCCATTATCTGTAAGTACTTTTTTGTATTACATTGAGTTATAAAATCAAGGTCTCAAAATGTGAAATATGAAATAATTGGCCCAGCACTGATGAAGAATATTTGAGCAGCATAAGTAGTAAACTTTAGGTGTACTAAACACACATACAGTAGTAAAAATGTTAAGTGACATAAAATAATTAACTGATCAGGTAGAGATAGAGAGAAACACTCAAAAGTAAAATTATTCAAAATGATTTTTCAGTTTAGAAGATTGTACTGCACTTCTGCCCCCGGCAGAACAACAGCACAAGATTAATTGGACCAGTTCTATTTTGTTTGTGCATGTTTCTACCCGATTTTGCAAACAGATTGCAAAAGATTTTTGTGTTTGTGACCAATATTACATTCTAGGGATGCACCGAATCCACTATTTTGGATTCGGCCGAACCCCAGAATCCTTCGAGAAAGATTTGGCGGAATACCGAACACTAATTTGCAAATGCAAATTCGGTGTGGGAAGGGGAAAACTTTTTTACTTACTTGTTTTTTGACAAAAAGTCATGCAATTTCCCTCTCTGTCCCTAATTTGCAAATTAGGGTTCAGATTCGGTTTGGCTGGGCAGAAGGATTCGTCCGAATCCTGCTGAAAAAAGCCGAATCCCAAACTGAATCCCAGATTCTCTGCATCCCTATTACATTCCCCCCATCTAAACGTATAACATGCTTAAATGCAATTACCTGTGGTATGTCTTCCAGTATGTTTCTGTAAACAACATGTGGCTTACTTTCAGTGTTGCAGAGTTCAGACTCCTCTGAGTCCTCTAAGATATTGAAACTGAGTCCCTGGCATACAAGCTGCTTTTAAAATAAATTAGAAGATTTCCCCTAGCTGGTCTAATATGTTGTCTGAGCCATTGTATCCTTAAGTCTTTTGATAGCTCAATATAAACATACTATATCCTGGCCTTGAATTATTTGCTGATTATCACGGCATACAATGTTGTTGATGGCATTCATGTTGAGCAGAGTGAATTCTAGGAGGCCAGCAGGAACACATTATTTCCAATAGTGACATATTTATAGTGAATTCCTTTCAAAGACTCCTGCAGGAGGTGTTCACGTTGTACATGCAAAATGCATCAGGTGCAGTGAAGTACAAAGGAAATTACAAAATCCACTGTATCTTGAGAGTTGTGTTAGAGACAGACAGGAACACAAAGAAACTCATTTTTAGTTATCCTTTGCAGTATTTTTACTGCTTCTAAAGTCATACATTTAAAAAGGGAAGTCTTCTAGAGAAAAAGTGGAAAGTGAAATGAACAAAATTGAATATGTATAGCTCTATATATATTTTTTTGGGGGGAGATCTCAAATAGTTGAATTTCCTAAAATAGATTCCTAAGGGTTAATTTGTTGATCTATTGTCTGACCACACCTTTTTTTGTTATTGCTCTTCCCCTCCTTCTTCTATCCCGATGCATTTCCTGATGCATCACCCTAGTGGCACTTTCCTGACCTGTACATTAAACCCTTGTGGATATCATTGGCACAAATGTAAAATAACTTATTTAGATGGATCATATGACAGGGAAAGGTGTTATTTTTGGAACTATTTATTTAGCCATAAATGTAAAATGCATTTAGTCTAAAAAGCTTGAATGTCTACGCTTCAATTAATAGGCATATATTTTTATTTTTTTCTCTATACTATTTTAACTATGTAAACCTGAACAAGGCACACAGTGTACAGTATGTCACGAAAATGTACTACTGGAGAACTCATAAAGGGTAATTTTCTAATTGCGAGAGAGCACCCCTCTCTAAAAAAGTAAGCTCTTTATTTTACCAATCAGTATCAACATTGTACATGTTTAAAAAAAAACATACACAATAGAAGCCATACACGCAGTCAGTAGCTCAGACATCACATCTACAAACTGCATGACTTCTCATTACATACGCTTACATTCTATTAAACTAATAATATTCTTGCAAACAAAATGAAGTCACCATATGGCCTAGTGGCTGTGAAAATGCTGCAAAGTTATACATATGGCAGGTGTGAACACTACAGGAATCCATGTTTACTGAAATAACTTGCAAGATGTACCTATAAATGTATTGAAAGAGAAAACAAATTGTGTGCATTCTGCACTAACATGAGCTAAATTTACTATTGGCATATTTAAGTATTAGTTCTACCTAAAAATTGTATGTTAAAGGAAAACTATACCCCTCCCGAACAATGTAGGTCTCTATAAAAAGATATTGCATAAAACAACTCATATGTAAAACCCGCTTCATGTAAATAAACCATTTTCTTAATAATACACTTTATTAGTAGCATGTGCCATTGGGTATTTGTAAATAGAAAATAGCCATTTTAAAAAGTAAGGACAGCCTCCTGGGATTGTATGATTCAACGGTGCACACAAACATGCCAAATAAATTATAAAGTTAGGTCTCACGAGCCAATTAATAGACACAGTTCTGTCTTTTACTTCCACACTTCTTCCTGTTACAGTTAGAGTTTAAATATTTCTGGTCAGGTGATCTCTGAGGCAGCACACAGACCATCACGAAATGGTGGTTCAAGTCAAGAGATGTAAAAGGGCAATATTTACTTGAATATATATACCAGTTTGGTAATATTCTTTAATATGTCACTTAATTTGATATAAACTATCTGTTGCTCAAGTTTTCATTTTCGGGGTATAGTTTTCCTTTAATGTAGACACAAACTTAAAGCACATTTGGTGGCATTGTAGAAAATATGCAAAATTCATCTTAATTTCATTTTCTCTAGTCTTTAGCTTATGAGAAGTAGGCAGACAGAAAATGTGCGTGCCTGGTGCCCCCCACGGCTGTGCCCTAGGCATGTGCCTCTTCTGCATACCCCTAGTTCTAGTCCTGAAACAACATCATTTCTGTGGTGAAGGTTCTCTGTCTGTGAGTGACCCCACTGCAAGTCTTCCACATATCTGTCAGATTCCCTGTTTAATCAGCAAAATATCTTCCACAGAGCAGTCCACATTCATGTTGGGTATGTAAAGCTTTGTAGTAGACGTAAAGTTCTAACTTCAGGATGAAAACTACAGATACTGTATTAAAACAATTCTATTTAGATAAATAGCTTAAACTTTAGTACAGAGAATTACTACCTATTGTATGAAATCCTTGTTGTAACTGTACAAGCATTTGCAGTTAAAGTGCCAGTGGAATTGTTGAATCATCCACTTCTTTTTGTATATTATACTGTTTCTTGTGCTGCTCAAAATACAAACAGGCGGTTCAGGCATACAGTATCTTGCTCACAAGTGGTGCTCTAGCCTGGGGCTAGCAGCATTGTCCTTCAATAGATTGTGGGAATGAAAGGTAACTTCAACAACAGTTCCTGAATTGAACCTATTGCATTTTAAAGAATAATATGAATAGTGATATATTCATATAGTGTGTGAATAAAGTTATTAATACAACTGTGACTACTTACTGTAGTATGAAAGGGCTGATTGAAAACTTAAAAATAGATGAATACAAATATCAAATGCACATAGTGAAAATACTTGTATTTTAAGATAATGCTGTTGAACAGTAAATGGTGCATTTTCTGAGCTTTAACGCTTGCTACCATTTACCCCACATGTTATTTGGATGAGAACTTAAGGATGCTCTGAGCACTAACACCCATAGAAAATGAAAGTGTTTGAATGCTTGAAAAAGTCAAAACATTCTGACAAATGGAAACATTTAGTGGCACTAAGGGTCAAAGTGAAAATTCGGATAAAATTTTAACTTTTAAAAATCAAAATTTGAAGTAATTTTGGGCTACTTCAACTATCGAATAGCCCAAAATTCGATTTGAATTGAAAAAATTTAAAAAAAAAAAAAAAAATTCGAATTTCGAAGTACTGGCCCTTTAAAAATCCTTTGACTATTCACCAGCTTAAAGCTGCCGAATTGCCATTTTAGCCTATGGGTGATCTCCTAGAACTTATCCTGAACATTTTTCTAAGTTCTGAGAAATGAAAGGATTTTGGGGAAAATCGTTCGAATAGATCAATTCAACCAATGCGATAGTTCGATTAGAAAGATTTTAATTCGATGGAATATGGTGGTTTTCAATAGAAAACAGCCATATTTGATCAAAAATTACCCCCCAAAAAAGTTTTATGGTCTTTTTTTTTTCACATCGAAATTCAACCATTAGTAAATCTGCCCCTTATTGTATTTATAAATATGTATATTAATTAGCACTTTCCTGTCACAAAACTAAGGGTATAAAAATCAAATTTCTTGGAGTCCCCAGTTTGATTACTTATAAATGTGCTCCAAAGCAATACATAACATTTAGATTCTTAAATTCTTTAGACTGTACATACAGTACAAGCTTAATTTTCCTTCCTTCATGTGCTGTCATGTTAATAAGTAGCTTGACACCAATTTCATAGTAGAGCTGTATAACGACAACCACATATTCGATCAGAAGAGTATTTTTTGATATCCTGCTTCAGAAGTTCGTGATTATATTCTAAGAATATACATTCCATTTACCTGGACTAAACGATAAGATTGCAGCATGGAATTTTGCTTAGTTGGCAGTCCACCTAAGCTCATGTAACAATGCATATTCATAAATGTGATTACATAAAGGGAACCTTTGACACACCAATTTAGCATCCATCATATCATTCACATTCACCTTGTAAAAGTGACGGTATGAAGCCCAGCTACTCTTACAAATAGAAGCAGCTTCACAACTAGGTCAAGTTATTACTATGGGTGACTTTAATTATCCAGACATTGACTTGGGTAATGGGGTTGCCAAGTCAGAAAAAGGTAGTAGGTTTGCAAACAACTTTTTATTCCAGCTCATTCATGAACATACTTGGAATAACTCTCTTTTGGATCTGGTAATAACTAATAATATTGAACTCATCTCTAGCATTTGTGTGGGTGAGCATTTAGGGAATAGTGATCATAACTTTGTCTCATTTGAGATTCTGTTGCAGAGGCAATTCTATAAGGGAGAAACTTTTTGATTAAATAGAAGTGTTGGTGTTAAGGTGGTTAAGAAAAGATGTGCTTTTTATTAAGTTAGCTGGGACAGCCAAATCATTTATATGGTACAAGGAGGCCAATAAATCATGCAAAATCAGGCAAGCTAAAATCAATATGGAAAAGGATATTGCAGTAAAAAGAATCCAAAATTATATTTTAAATATGTTAATAGTAAAAAAAATTAAGCAGGAAGGGGTGGGACCTTTAATATCAGAGGTGGGTCAGCTGGTTTATGAAAACAAGCAAAAAGCTCAGATTCTGAATGAATATTTTTTATCTGTCTACACAAATGAGGAACCAGCTAATGAAGGTTTCCTTATTAATAGTCTCAATTCTAGTAATACATCTAATTATGCATGGCTCACACATGATAAAATTCAAAAGAGACTAGAACATGTTAAGATAAACAAAGGTATGGGGCCAGATGATATTCATTCCAAGGTACTTAGCGAGCTTAGCTCTGTGATTGCCAGACCTCTTTACTTAATTTTTCAGGATTCATTGAGGTCTGGCTTGGTGCCAAGAGGTGAATTGCTAATGTGGTGCCGTTATTCTCAGCCTCAAAGCTATAGGCCAGTTAGTCTGATGTTGGTGGTAGGAAAGCTTTTCAAAGGCTTAATAAAGGATAAGATACTGGACTTCATAGCAATAACAATACTATGGGGCACATTTACTAAAGGTTGAAGTGAATTTTCTAATAAAATTTGAATTTTTAAAATTCAAAATTCAAAGTTATTTTGGGCTACTTTGACTATCAAATAGCCCAAAATTCGAAATGGAATTGAAAAAAATAGAAAATTCTAATTTTGTACTGTCTAATTCGACCATTCACCACTGTAAACCCGCCGAATTGCTATGTTAGCCTATTGGGACCTCCTAGAAGTTTTAAGAAGTTTTTTATTTTAAAATCGTTCCATCGATTGATTATATTGTTCGAATCCATTGCTTGGAACGATTTCTACGATTAATCAAATGATTTTACTTCTAACAAAAATGGCCAAATTTAAAAAAAAACAACCTTCGATAGTCAAAGTTTTTGAATTCGATGGTCGAATTTCAACGTTTTAGCACTTCAAAATTCGACCCATAGCAACTCTGCCCCTATGAGTTTGAGCCAGCATGGTTTTCTGCATAATAGATCTTGCCAGACTAACTTCATTTCTTTTTATGAGAAGGTAAGCAGGGACCTTGATTCTGGGATGGCAGTGGATGTGATTGACTTTGCTAAAGCATTTGAAACAGTGCCACACAGAATGTTACTGGTTAAATTAAGGAATGTTAGCCTGGAACATTGTATTTGTACCTGGGCAGTGAACTTGCTAAAATATAAAATACACTGAGTGGTGGTAAATAGTGATGGGCAAATCTGGAGCATTTTGCTTTGCCAAATTTACTGTGGTACCGCAGGGCTCTTTACTGGGTCCCTTGCTTTTCAACTTGTTTATTAATGAACTGGAGGTGGGCATTGAAAGTA
>CM044437.1:79103292-79123425 GCA_024363595.1 Xenopus borealis
GTTTTCATTTGGAAGGGCTGAACTTGATGGACTTTGTCTTTTTTCAACCCAATTTTACAATGTAACAAGAAATTTGTCTAAATGACAAATCACCGCAATATTAAATCAGAATATGTCTGTGATCTAAATTTCATGTATTCTGGTATCCAGCTCACTAAAGTCTTAAGACAAGAAGGGGTCTGCTTTTATTGATCAAGTGCTGGATGCCACATGTGTGAAAAATAGAAATCTGATCAGGTGATATCTTGTGCTGCTGGGGAGTTTTGATTTTTCTTGTTTTTGTAGTTTAGATGAAAGATTTGATAAGCCAATCTGACCATCCAAATTACATACTCAATGTAAAGATCACTGGCTGAATGATTTCCTCTGTGACAAATAATCCATGTACTAGATATATATATATATATATATACTGTCATATGTAATTAAAATCAAGGTTACATATACTTATGGGACATGGGGTATAGGTTATGATTAAACCAAATATTTATGAACTACCTCTAAAGAGGTCTTTTAAGATTCTAGAGGAAAGGTTGTATCTACAAAGAGCTTGCAAATATTTAATTGGGATAAATACGTTTTCTAAGAATTAACCTTGAATTCTGACATGTGAAATCATTTAGAAGCCATTAATAGAAAAAAATATTCAAATGCTTGAATTTCTGCTTCTGTGGACTGTGCTGCTGGAGGGATATTACAAGACATGTGTTTTAAACTATGAACGATTTACAAAATAATTTGTGCATGTGAAGTCATGTGGGATTTATATTCCATTTAAAAAAATCACTAACCTTCAGGGCCAAATAACTTTCATACATCTGATATTTTCAAATACTAGGGAAGCATCTGTGTAATCTTTACTCAGTATGGATTTTTCACAGATAACGGTGACTTTCAGGTGATACATTTTTTTCTGAGGCAGGGATGTCTGGTTGGATTACAGAGTTGGTTACCATAGGGATTCTATTTGTCTATGAGTTAGCAAACCCCACTATTGTGTGATTTAATGGTGCACGTGGATTTCAAGATAAGAGGGTGGTAGACATATCTCCTATTACTCTAGGTCAGACAGTGACTGAATATACTGATGGAAGGACTCGGCATACACAGGGGGGCTGCTTATCATACTGTGAAAAATGATTTATGGATACACATTACTTACCTATTTAAAAAATGCTCGCTGTGTTGTATTTATAAAGGTGAGTATTTTACTCTGCCCAAATTCCTGTATTTCAAAACTTTAGATACAGTAGACAGGGATAGTTTTAGGTGGGATATTCATTTGACAAAGTAAGACATAAAATAAAAACAAAGCTTGATAAATACACAAATTTTTGGATGACAATACCTTGCAATCAGATGGTGATATGTGGTACAGTATGTTTGATGATTGCTGTTGATGAATTAGCCCCAGACAGACTACAACTCACTGGGATGAGAATTTCCATTTTAAACAGAATGTTAATTTTCTAAAACTACTGTATAACTATAGCTCTTCATCAGATAATCTAGGATTGATAGTGACCTTCATAATACCTTCTCACTTAGCTGTTCTTTAGCTGTACATTCCCCAGTAGTTTGTCCAGTAGTCAGAGATAAATGTATTCAGGTAATACTGTGGAACTAATGACCATTCAATAGTAATAATCATAAAGTTGTTTTGTCATTTTAAGCACTGTATAACCTTTGTCTCATCTTATTTTTATATAGTATGTGCAGAAGTCATTGCTATTATAATAGTAGAATACATAATGATATATGATACTTAACTGATGTAGAGCAATAATGAAGTAATTAGAGTTCATAGTTCAATTCCAATTCAACAGCTTGTTACTTGGCAGATAATGTCGAACTTCAGGTGCAAATAATAATTATAGCAATAATCATATTGTGACTAAACCTTAATATGTTAGTTTGTAATGAAAAATGTATGTCTTTACAGTTAAGAGGGAATCACATATCATGTTTTCTTTTAGCAATGCTGTTGAATAGTTGTATTATTTGTCAGATATCATAGTGAGTGGTTGATATAGCTTAAAACTTTCTTTTGGTAAAATATGCATAAAAAAATTGTCAACCTCATCAGTATTTGCTCAGAATTACCATTCATTCTCAATGTGGTTATAAAAGCTAGGAATTCATTTATTATACCTGTCAAAATCTTCAATCTTCAGATATTCAACTCTGTACAATATGCAGTGTAATACAGTGGAGTTGGTTCATTTTGCCTTTGCAAGTCCAGGAAAAGTAATTTACTGTCAAGTTCTTTTGATAGCAACCATAATTCTCTGATGCAGTTTTTTATGATTTATGCAGTTTCTTTAGTTAGCTGGTTTTTTTTTTGTTTTTTGCAAGTTACAACTCAAGGAGTTTTTGGATTATTTAAAAGGAGCATTTCATTTTCTCAGCTTACCATTAATTTGAAGACTGCTGTAGCTTTGTGTGACATCAATCTTTCTAAGGCTTTTGGTGGCTCTCAAATATATATTTGTATTCCATTTTATTCGATTATTTACAACTTTAGAAAGTGGTTGGCTCTGCAATTACAATAGTTGAAGTAGACAGTCTGTCCATGTCAACAGTAATAGTCATGTTTGGACACCTTACACATGCCTAGCCTTTGTCACTGGCAGCTACCCAACGGAGGACCCAACAGGACACTGATCAATGTGCAATTTCAATAAATATGTGACACAATATATTTCTCTGAAAGCTCTGTATATGCCTAGTAACTCTTACTTATGCTACTAGCCACTTTGTATTTAAATGTGTTTTTTCTATATGTCATTAGGGTTTCTATGTAAGTTGTAAACAACATTAATATTAATTCTGATCATTCCTAAATATAGATAAACATTCTGTCACAAGTAGAAAAAAAACCTGTTTCTCGCATGCATGTGTTACCTCATATTACCATGGCAACCAGTATACTATTACTAATTCTGAAGATTTTTTGCTTGTCATCTGTTTAGCAACCTTTAGTACTGTGATGTCTTTTAAGTTTGGGAAGAAAAATATCCTTTCCAAAGAAAGCAAGAACACGTGTTTGTCCTGTTTATTCACATAAGTATATAGTAATTTCTTGATGAGTGTATTGTTTTTGCTAGGGTGGTGTTTGTTATTATCGGAATCAACATATGGATTGATAATATGCATATGCGTTTAAAAATATATGTATGTGCTTTTTTTATTGTAATGTGTGTTCCAATGTATTTGATTAGTAAAGCATTCTACCATATTTAAAGTGATACTGACATTTAAAAAACTACTCTTCAAAATGTGAATGTACATTAAGAGGCAGATTTACTTACAGTATGGGCAGATTTACTATTGGTCAAATTCGAGGGTGAATAAACCCTCAAATTCGACCAATCGAATTGTGGTCAAATTTAAAACCTTCATATTCGAATATCGAATTTGAAGGTTTTTACCCCAATTCGATTGATCGAACAATCAAATTAAATAATTCGATCGAACGATTACATTTTAACCATTCGAACTAATTTTTTTAATTGGATCTAAAAAAATTCAAAAAACCCTATGGGTTTCGCAAATTTCTAAGGGCCTGATGGCATACAACCCCGAATTCTAAGACAGCATAGTTTAGTTTTAGACCAGCTCCTAATTCTGATTTTTTTTATTTGCTTTCATCTGCTTTGGCACCTATGTATTGGAGAAAAGCTAATGTCATTAGTGATGGGTGAATTTATTCGCCAGGGGCGAATTCGCGAATCACCAGAGAAATTTCGCTTGGAAAAATTAGCCGGAAAAACGAGTCGTGCGTCGTTTTTGACGCGGCGCTCCGAAAACGACGCGACGCGCTCCGAAAATGACGCGACGTGCCAAAGT
Organism: Xenopus borealis; assembly: GCA_024363595.1. NCBI lineage: Eukaryota > Metazoa > Chordata > Amphibia > Anura > Pipidae > Xenopus > Xenopus borealis. The sequence goes on from CM044437.1 coordinate 79,107,142, forward strand.
TGACACGACGCGTCTCGGGAGATTCTCCCATCACTAAATGTCATTCCAATATTAAAAAGGTATTACGATCTCAACCTGGCAATTATAGGCCAGTAAGTTTGACATCTGTGGTGGCCAAATTATTTGAAGGCTTGTTAAGAGATCACATTCAGAATTTTGTTCTAGTGAATGGCATTATGAGCAGCAATCAACATGGCTTTATGAAGGATAGGTCATGTCAGACAAATTTGATTGCTTTTTATGATAAGGTAAGTAAGATGCTGGACAGTGGGGGGGCAGTAGATGTGATCTATTTGGATTTTCCCAAAGTATTTGATCTGCTCCCCACAAACTACTGCTTTCTAAATGAAGGTCTGTTGGGCTGTAAGACAAGCCGGTAGATTCCGGTGAACTTTTACCTCCCAATGCATCTCTCCTTGTCTGGTGGTGCGCAGGCGTGCACTTCCAGGTTCTCTGTCTGAGATGCCAGCATCTTCATGCCGAGCATCATGGCGTCACTAGGGAGCGCCGGATTTGAATTTTGGCGCCAGACGCCTTTAAAGCTCCAGTCCTCCATTTTGAAGATGCCGAAGCTGGTTCCAGTTTTACTGTTCCTGCTAAAGCGTTTATTTGTGATCTGAATTCCTGGTTTTCAACTCCTGTCTGGCTTATTGACTCCGATTATTGCCGCCTGCCTTGAACTCTTCGCCTGACTTTGACTACTCCTTTTCTCTATCCTACTGGTACCTCATTTATGGACTTGTTTGCACCACCTACTTAGTTTCTGCAGCCAGTGGCATAACTAATCACTGGTGGGCCCTGGTGCAGGATTGGCACCCGGGCCCCCCTATCGGGCTCTCCCCCCAGGTTCTCCTAGCCTCTCCGGTGGGCCCCGAGAGGGAGCGGGCCCTCGTGCAATTGCACCCCTTGCTCCCCTGGTAGTTATGCCACTGTCTGCAGCAAAAAGTCCAGGGAAACAAAAGGGCTTCGTTACCCCTGTGCGTCCACTAAGGTACCATCACCTCACAAGGTTCCCGAACGAGATTGTTACATGGGCTTAATGAAGTGGAGGGTACTGTAAGTAATGTACCAGTGTTTGAAGATGACACAAAACTATCTAGCCCAATTAATTCCATCCAGGATGTGAAATCCTTGCAACAGGATCTTGACAAACTGGCAATCTAGGCAGCTAAGTGGAAAATGAGATTCAATGTTGATAAATGTAAAGTCATGCTAAAAATATCCAAGCCACTTATACCCTTAATGGGACAGCACTAGGCAAATCCATTATGGAAAAGGACCTTGGCGTACTTGTAGATGATAAACTTGGCTGCAGCAAGCAATGCCAATCAGCAGCATCCAGGGCAAATAAGGTCTTGAGCTGTATTAAAAGGGGCATTGATTCACAGCAGGAAGGGGTCATTCTTCCACTGTATAGAACACTGGTAAGGCTCCATCTAGAATATGCAGTACAGTTTTGGTTTCCATCATTCAAACAGGACATTATTGTATTAGAGAGGGTACAGAGAAGGGCAACTTAGCTGGTAAAAAGTACGGGGAATCTTAGCTATGAGGAAAGACTGGCCAAATTGGGGATGTTCATGCTGGAGAAGATGTGCTTAAGGGGTGATATGATAACTGTAAAAATGTAAATGTATAAATATATAAGTGGATCATATAATGATCTCTCTAATGTTTTATATACCAGTAGGTCTTTCTAGCTGACTTGTGTTCACCCATTTCAATTAGAAGAAAAGAGGTCCACCTAAATATTCTAAAGGGTTTTTTTACAGTGAGAGCTTTGAAGATGCTGAATTATTTGTACTGGCTGATTCATTAGATAGCTTTAAGAAGGGGTTAGATGGCTTTTTAGCAAGTGAGGGAATACAGGGTTATGGAAGATAGCTCATAGTACAAGATGATCCAAGGACTAGTCCAATTGCCATCTTGGAGTCAGGAAGAATTGTTTTGCCCCTCTGGGGCAAATTGGAGAAGCTTCAGATGTATTTTTTGCCTTCCTCTGGATCAACTAGCAGTTAGACAGTATAAAAAAAGTTAAAACTTTGAACTTGATGAACATGTGTCTCTTTTCAACCTTACTTACTATGAGTCACTGGATTCCGGTTTAGACATGATCTTCAGCCTATAACAACCTTTGGTCTTTGGCCGAGCCCTCAGCTACTCAGTTGCCACCAGGTCTTACTTCCCGAGAATTCAGCAACTTCCACAGGGGCAAGCAAGGGAGACAAATGTATAGCAGGGAAGGGACCAGTACAGACTGAATAAACACAGTCAGGCAGGCCAGGACAGTACGAGAAAAACAACCACTGAGACATGAGACAAATGCTAAGTCAGGAACAGGCCAGGGTCAGAAAATAACCACTGAGACCACAAATTGACCATAGGTGAATCCACTATGCCTGCCTGTAAACTAAAGGATAAAAGCATAGAAAATGCATAAATAAGCATCCTCTTAGCTGTTCGGATAGAGCAGTGGCAAGTAGGCTACATAGAGAACAACATGTCACCAGTTTAAATTCAGGCAGGCTGTGACAATCCAGTCAGAAGCAAGATGGAAATTAAGAATTTAATACAAATAGGGGTTGTTAGCTGAGTTGGTCATATTATATAAAATCTGTATTTTCAGGTATCATATTATCAGACATTTCAATTGTATTTCACTATTTGGTGAAGCGGTGCATAAAAGCAGAACCAAGTTCATTATCACCCTCATGAATTGTGTCGTTAAGCCATTCCTAGTGTGTTGATTCTCTCACAGAACATTGTTAGCAAAGTGTTTCTCTGCAAATGATCCACTACAAAGCATGTCTCCATTCCTGTATACTTCAGCCTTTTCTGTGGGAAATATAATGGCAGTGGTCTGGGATGAGAAATCCTATGCTGATAATGCGATTGTTGGGGTTTTTTTTTTTCTTTTTTTGGCTGCTGCTATTAAATGGGCTGTGACATTTGTATACTGTTGAATTTATAGTGTGATCCATTCCAGTTGCAAGACATTCCATAGTTAATATATGAAATTGTTTCTTTTACATTTGGGACTGCCTGCACCACTTTTAAAAGAGCACTGGCTAATAGGTTCTTAGGGGCAGATTTACTATGGGCTGAATTTTTGAAAGTGAAAAAACTTCGAAATTGGACCATCAAAGTTTTTTTAAAGGGCTTTTTTTATCGAAAAAGGACCTTTTTCGATTGAATAGGTCAATTTTCAGTCGAATAAAAATTGTTCGAATCGTTCGAATCCTAGGACTTTTCAGGACAGGTTTAAGGAGGTCCCACATAGGCTAAAATGAAAATTTGGCAGCTTTAAGGTGGTGAAGTGTTTAAGTCGAAGGATTTTGAAGGGCATTCAACTTGCCGAATATTAAAAATTTTTCAATTTAAATTGAATTTTTTGCTATTCGATAGTCGAAATAGCCCAAAATTACTTAAACATTTTTGAATTTCAATTTCATTCAAATATTCACTTTGACCCTTAGTAAATGTGCCCCTTAGTTTAGTGGACATGTCCAGTCCTGAAATAAAAGTTATGCTGTAAAAAAAACCCTACCCCCTACTCTACATAGACCCTTCCCCCCCCCCCAGCCTAGCTGCGACCCTGGGTAAATGCCCCTAAGTCTGCAGATTCAGGGTATCGGAGTTCACGGCAGCCATCAACTTCTCTTCTAAAATCTTAAAAACATTAAGCAGGGATGCAATGAGGCTGTGAACACAAACCTTCATTGCACCCCGCTTGGTTTTTAAAAATTAGTGGTGAATACAACTTTCCCTTGTTTCTTATAGTAACTCATTTGAAAATGTATGTTAATGTTTCTATTAGACATCTACACAAACAAAACTTTAGTACAGTTTTTTTTTTACATTGACCTCATAATAACTCCTATCTCTAGAGCTCTTATTATTATTATCATCATGATTAATATTGATAAGGGAAACTGCCCTGTTTGACTGAAAAAATGGCAAAACTATAGAAGGAAAGGCTAGGAAACGTTCTAGCACAGTTTCGAGAAAAATATTACAATGAGGTTATTGCTATTCATTCCTAATAATTCTGCCATTTTTCTACATTGCATAGAAACTGTAGGAATTCATGCAATAAATAATAAACTAAGTACTATTATCACTCATTCTGCATTTAATGGGTTTGAAATGGTAAATCCAAACCTATAAAGACAAATATCAATAATATATAGATAAACCTGTCTATTTTTTCACAATTAAATCAAGTTTAAAAATACTAAAACAGAATAATAATAAACTTAAAAGGCACCCTCCAGACAGCTAACACTTTCTTACAAATAACTTTAAAATCATTGACCATGTTTAATTAATGTTTACATTACAGAATTGCTAACAATTACACTTTCACATTACTCAAAATATAGTTTTTGGGTGTAGGAACCCGTTTATTTAATATTCACAGTGCCAAACTGGTGTTCCTTGATTTTTGCAGTGAAAGCATTGTTCCATTAACATTGTTTGAGCCAGTAGTTTAGATAACTGACCACTGTGACAAGCTTTGTATAGCAGTATTCTGAATTCACTGTAACACTAGTGTGCTTTTGAACTCTTCTAACATGACTGTCATTTCTTTTGCAGCTCTCGAGAGAAATGAATGAGATATGTGACTTGGATTATAGCATCTGAAGGACTAAGCTATTCTGTTGGAGAAGAGTTCTAAATGAGCCTAGCTGAGATACTGGATCTGTGTGAAGAGGACTAAGGATATAATAGGATGTCAACTGAGACAGAACTTCAAGTGGCTGTTAAAACCAGCACGAAAAAGGAATCAAAAAAGAAAGGTAACTCGTACTACTGTATATACACAGACAGTAAAAGGCCAATTAGGAAATGCTTCCTGATTCTTTTAAAGCTGTAAAGAAACACATTCAAAGGTATTTACTTGGAAGGTATGTTGGGTTTGTTGAAGATCATTTAATCAGAAAGATTTTAAAATATTGACTTTTTTTATTGTAAAAATATGAAACTGCCCTCACATTCATTTTGTATCTGGCAATTACAGATGGGCTATGGATTAATTCAGTTAATGCTATACTGTGCCATATATCTGTGCTCTCTCTGCTCCACGGGAAAAGGAATGCAGTGGAGGGTGGACATCTCTGAAGCTTTATTTTAGAAAGCTTTATTTACAAATTAAACACTGGTCCTGTCGATCCAGGCTACTGTATGATGTTGCCTCTGAAAACTGGTAGCAAACTCATTTAGTGCTCTGAAAGTTTTGGAATGAGATGTGAAAGACTAGAGCAGTGTAAAGCCCTTCATATTCTATCTGAACCCAGCTTTAGTAGACTTTACTTGCATTGATTGTTATGCAAGGGTTAAACACATAATGTAATAACTCGCACCTTACCGGTGCGGCGGGGACGCCCGCCGCGCCATCCTCCCCTTGTCGCCTCTGCTTCCTAGTGCGCGCCGCGCGCACACTTCCAATTTTTATAGGCGCATGCGCGGTGGCGTTATTACGTCAAAGCGCAATGCCGCGAAATTTAAAGGTATTTAAAGGGGTATTTTTATTTTTTCATTGCTCTTGATAGGATTTGTTTCCTGGTGCTTCTTAGAGCCTTTGTGCGTTTGATCTGTATATCCTGCTTACATTCCTCTGTGTTTGACCCGGCCTGTTCCTGACAATTCTGATATCCGTAACCTGACCCCTGCCTGTACTTTGACTCTGATTCCGTTTGATCCCTTCTGATTGATTACCCGGTTTGACCCTTACCTGTCTGACGATCCTTGTTATCCGCCTGCCTCGACCCAGCTTGTCTGACTACGAACTTGCCTAATCCTACTTGTAACTTGAGCTTTGGCTTAATTGACTTTACAGTTGTGCCCCTTTGCTTGCCCAGAACCCTTTGCCTTGCATCTCTCGTTATAAGACCTGGCGGCATCCAATTAGCCGAGGGCTCCTCCCAAGGTGAAAGGCGGCTGTTATAGGCAGAAGCACGAGCCTAGACCAGGGTGCTTGGCATAGGTTCTGAGTTTAGGGTACCAACCGTGACACATCCCTGCAGTTGCTAGCATTCAAGTAAAACAATATTAGCCAAAATAAATACGTATTTACCTAATGTATGATCCATCAAGAATTATGTGAATTATCTTATGTTCAGCCACATCTCTATTTTTGGTAGGATTGTTTACTTCTTCCATAATACACTAAAGTATGCCATGGAGATGAATCTGTACACGTTTTTTTATTTCTCTACACTATAGAAACAAGCTATATAATAATTTAGGATTTGTAGCCTAGTATACTGCAGACCTGCACTGATCATGATTCTTTATTCTCTGATATAAATGAGGGCACAAAGCGAAAGTAAAATATATGCAAGCAACATGAAAAGGAAGACTAATGCAGACATTATTAAAATTAGCAAACCTAATATATTCAGAAGGCAAGAAAATACATCTAAACAGTAACTGGCTATCAAATGGAATTGGCAGAAGACATTTTACACTACGTATATCCAGTGCACAATCACTGCCTCAGTTATTTTGATGGATTCATATTTGGTTGAGATTGGACATCCATTATATGGCATGGGAACAAAAATTGATGGCCCCATCAGTTGTCTACATCTGCACTAAACGGATCATTCTCCATCACTGTATGAAGAACATAAAAATGTAACATAGCTCTATTTTGTTATTTATTTTGCACGTCCATGATGTGTTATACTTTTTCATTTGTACTGTAAAAAATAGTTAGTCTGAAAAGACATTTTGAAATCGGAAGAATCACAAAAAAACCCAACATTGGCATATGGCAAATATATATCGAGAGGCTGTGAAGGAAAAACCTAAGAAAGATGCATAAATCTTAACATAGTATATATGACATTGTTTCTGCTTGTGCAGAATGAAAGGTAGCTGTTAAAGTGCTAAGAGCTGCAATTTAAAAGAAGGCTGCATGCATTTATTGCCTTAGTAAGTAACACTATGTTCATATTATTTAGTATTGACATTAGATTGGATTTGGTCTCAATGTTGGCCAAGTTTACAAGAAAACTACAAATTACATATATTGAGTTGCATACTACAGGAAAGAACATAATTGGCAAATACCTTGTCATTTTCAGAGCATATTTCTCTCACTGCCTTCACTTCCTACTTCCTGTGTGGCTGCTGTGGAGAATGAAAAGGGTAGTTGGGCTTTTTCAAAACCAGCAGCAGTTCAGAATCACTATGTGAAAAGTGGCTGGAAGAGTGCAGGTTGACTAAGTTTTGACCCTCACCCAATCTTACAGTAACCGCACCTGACCCTAACCCAGTGTGCTCTCCTCTATATATGCCTACCTGTGATGTCATGAGAGGGGGAAGGGCCTTCGCAAGAGTATATAATGGCACCCACAGATGTGAGAGTGGGGTGCTAGAAGACCATGGATGAATGGAGGCTACAGTTCAGTCCAAACCAGTCTGAGGATATTATGCGTAAGTTGACCCAAACTCACGGGTCCCACTGGCTTTGGGCCAGTCCACACATAACTATTGGCTACTGTGCCAATATAATTGGGGATCTGCTTTTGTGCCCCTTGTTGTATCTTTTAAGCCACTCTTTCCCCCATTCCCTGTTATAATCCTTTATTGCCAGTTATTGTTTTTCACTGCTTACTTTATATTAGGAACGTACCAAATCCACTATTTTGGATTTTGCCAAACCCCCGAATCCTATGTGAATGATCTGGCCAAATACCGAACCAATTCCCAACCCTAATTTGCATATGCAAATCTGGGTAATGGGGGAAAAAAGAGCCACACGAGGAGCGGAGCACAGCACATTAAGGATTCAGATTCGGTTTGGCAAGGCACAGGGATTTGGCTGACTCCTGCTGAAAAACAAGAATGTGCAAGTGCATTATACTCTGTTAAATACAGAAGGAATGTGTTTTTAAAAGGTAGTTTTTTGGGTTGAGTTATTAAAAAATTTCTGCAAAACCCTGATAGTCCTGTCTATCTCTTCCACTTCCTACTGCCTGCTTTACCAAACTGTGCAGGGGAGTTGGTAGCACTAAGCACACTGCACTGTAGGACAGGAACCAGTTAGTATCTAGGGTGACCTAATAGGGAACTGAAGCTGTCTTTGTGTGACAGCAGGGCTGTCAATCGCTAAACCCCTCCTACTGTGTTTCTGGCAGGGACCATTAGGATACACCCACACCCATTTTAAAAAATGGACAGGGACTGTAGCAGATATAAGGAGCTCCATACATCCTGACGACAGCTCCATGTGGGCTAAAACGTGTTGATACACCATTAATGAATAAATACACTTTGTTACACAGCCTATGGATTATGGCGTGAGTGCTTTCTCTGGACTATTATTAATCATTTTGGCTAGCACCCGGCGAAAAATCTATCGAGTGGTGAGTGCCATCATAGCTACACAAATATATACATATATTTATATATATATATATATCGTGTAATGGTGGACAGCACTCTGTTCTCCAAGCATCACATGGGTGCACGGTAAAATGTTTACATATGTAGAAGAACAAAACCAGCAACACCAGGATTTTTTTTGTAAATAAATGGTGTTATTGCATTATTAATCGCTGAATGGAATAAAGTTCCTAAAAATACTTTAAGTCCTGTGAGTACGGACTTCCTCAACTACGTAGATTGCTATATATATGCCAGGTGTTCTGGTAGTATTATACTGACACTGTATTTTTCTGCTAGGGGGACCCACCATAAACTCCTGAGACAACACTTCCCCCTTATATTACTATATATAGAATTTGCACTATATATCTGCCAGACAATTATTCCTCCCTATAAACTCTCATATGAAAAAGAAGCAGTCCTGAAAAATATCTGGGAGCTATGGATTGACATGCACCCCCATGTGGGATAACCATAGATTTATTTTTCTGATGTTGTATGTGGGTTAAATTGATATGTACTGTGTGGCCTGAAATGTACCTGAAATAGGAATGTATAGGAATGCTGGCACCATGGTGATACCAATGACCATGGATATACTTAACTCTTTTAATGTAGAGCCCATTCTTGGAATTTCACATAAAATGTTAACAAAAATGTGTCTGTAGTGAGTTACAGTCTCTTATTATTCAATGGTTATATTTAGTCAGAAACTGCATAGTGACCTCAGAACTACAACAGCAATAGAATGAAAATATCGCACATAAAACATTGAATGGAAGATGTTAGTTGTTCCTGTGAATTAATATAGGCACTACTGATGTCAAATGCAATAAAAAAATATGAAACAATTAAATTAGCACTAAAGCTCTCTTTTACCTTTTAACATGCATGCAATATGTAATTTATACACATAAAGCTATGGAATTCAATAGTGCTATTTATTTTATGCTCTGATACTGAAATGTATTATGTGTTGTAAGGACTCACCCTGGTCATCTAGTGGGCATCGGGGTCACCACTGCATCTCCAGCGGGGACGCCAGCCTCATGCTGCCTTTCTCTTCTTGTGCCAATTTCCTTGCAGCGTGCACTCCCAGGTTTCATAGGCGCTTTGATGCTGGTGCGAAATTCAAATGTATTTAAAGGGATCTCAGTGCTTAACTCACTGCCTGTTAGGTTCTATTTGCAAAGTTCCTGGGTGTGGTATTCTTCGTGAATCCTATTGATCTCCTGGTTGTTGACCCTTGCCTTGCTTGACTATTCTGAACTCTGTATCCTGACCCTTGTCTGCCTGCTGACCATTCTGATCTCTCCAATCCTGACCTTTTGCCTGTCCACTGACATTCTCTACGTTCTCCAATCCTGAGCCTGGCCTGACTAGTCCCTATTCTGCTTGTGCTGGCCCTTACTGCCTGTTCCACTCTGTGCTGTCTGGCCTGTCTTCCAAGTGGTATCCCTCCATGTAGTTTCCTTTGTGAGACAATCGTGCCCCTTTTTCTTGTCCAGAACCTTTAGCTTTGCTCCCCTATTAGTAAGACCTGGAGGCATCCAATTAGCCGAGGGCTCCTCCTGAGGTGAAAGGCGGCTGTTCTAGGCAGAAGCAAGAGATGAGACCAGGGAGTTTAGGATTTAGGGTGTCATAGTGTGTTTCATTCTGTAGAATCCTTATTCTGTTTACTAAAAGGCTTTGAATAGACAAAAAAAGGTAAACTGCCTATTTCTTCATTTTACTGGTCAAATGCAATACAATGAGGAATGTTAACTCATTCAGTTCAAAAAATGTCCTCTAGTCATATGAGTTTTTTAATAAGCTACAGTAAAATGAGTTGTCAAAATGAACAAGGGTTTATGTTTCATTAATATTATCAAATCAATATTAAAAAAAACACATATCATACATTGGAACAACTAATCAGCCACCATGTCTAGAAAAAATGTGTCTCTAAAAAGAATACTTTGCAAAGTATATTTTATTACAATCCCTTTAGCTTCTACAGGCAGAAAGAGCATACAGTACACATCAACGCACAGTTGAGTTTGGATTAACAGTTTAGCTGTCAGGGGAATCTGACAGTTTCATTTGTGCTAAAGTAAAATCTTTCTCTCAGTGCTTCAGTCTCATCACTTACCTAACCTTAGTGATTGTGTTGCCCACTGAACTGCTATCAGCTGTCAAATACTGTGGCAATATGGAAGACACTGATTTAAACAGCTGGGAATTTGAACATTCTCTTCTAATCTCAGAGACAACGGGGCAGGGGACAGTAGCCTGGAGGGATCATTCATTGACCATTTTAACCCAAGTGAAAACAATGTCAGAAATAACCAAACACATTTATTAGAGGTTTGAACTGTGGGCTTTTTGCACCATCAAAATATTGCTATGATCAAGCATGAGAACTACAGTATGTATCAGGAAAACTTTGTTGATGTTGTATATATAGTATACAGAAAATGCCTCATCATTATAGTTTTCAATGTTCTATGTCAAAGTTCTTTTTTTTTTACAACATATTAGTTGTATACAGTATATGTTTATAATTTTTTCCTCTATATAGCTACGTGCGTATTCTCGGCTCAGTATTGTCTGCTGTCTCTACAGTTCACTACAAGAGATGAGTGATGCATGAAACCATTTTCTGTGATTTCACAACATGTTTACCCATCAATTCTGCCAGGGTATGTAAACTTATGAGCCCAACTGTATACAGGCTTGTGCAGCCTGTGTGTGTATTTGAGGAATAAAACACAATTTAGAGTCTATAAAAAGACACCAGTGTTTTGTAACACAGAGGCCCTGGCAGAATAGAACTTCGCTGTTGTGAAATTGGGAAGCACAAAATCTATTATGTATTTTTTTTTATGTTGCCAGCACTTTTACATAATTATATTTCTTAGAGCATGGCAAGATTCCCAAGATTCTATAGATGAAAATCCTTATAGATGTCAAGATAACAAGACATTTATTATTGCTTTTCCCTCTGGCAACAGCAACTCTACCTAGAGATACCACATCTAATCTTTATGAAAACCGACTGCAGTGTTAGAAATAACAGCCACATTCCTAGTTTGACATATTTCACAATGACAAAGAAATTGAATCTTCACTACAGTCCATGTTTAATGGCCTTTCCACTCTGGCCATCAGCCTTTATCACTGACCATGAGCACATCCCTTTTTGAGTATATAAATAAGAAAAAGTGGAACATGCTGAAAGGCTGCTGAGGATCTCATCTTTACTGCAGGATATAAGAGTTAGGGAAGGTTTTAAAGTAGTGGTTTAAATGAACTTATATGATTATTCCTCTTCTGTGATTCACCTGTGTGAAGCCAAACATCTACCATTTTATATATTTATAATACACAAGAGCCATGAGTATCCTGTAAATGATATCCTTATAAATGGCGCTTAGTGAGTCATTGGTTATAATCAGAGCTTAGTGATGTTGTTTCTGTCACATAAATCACTCAAACCTGTGTATTTTAATAAATAAAGTACCCCTGTTGCAAAATATGAGGATATTAGAAGTCACCTTGGAGTTCCATGATCTGGCCTTCGGCCTTGTGTTTTTATGTGTTCATGGTTATTTTATAAGAGGGGGTACTTTATTCACTATTATGTTCCAGTCCCCAAACTCAAAAGTAGGGGCAATAATATTTAAAAGTTATAAAGATGCACATTATTAACATATTTGCTTGCTTCCTGCATGTCTACTACTTCTTGAGATAAAGACATTCTGGACAATGTAAGAAGCAACATTTATATAAAGCGTAGGAATACTTTGCAACTTACTGGCAGGTATCATTTATTCGTAAGATCTTTAAAATAATGAACTAATTGTGGTTTCTATACTTTGTGCAATCTTTTTTTTACTTATTATATCACCTCCATGAAGTTCAACAGGTGAACTACAGTCTTTATTGTAATGTGTAAACTGTCATTAAATATTTTTTTTTAATCACAATAAATTGAATGGAACCATGAGGATTAGATTTAAGTATTAATCATGTAGGATTAAAATGCATCACCTATCAATCACTGAAAAAGCTGCTCTGATGAGTAGCAAAGCATGTTCAATAATACTGAAGGTTCAGTAGCTTTAGACTAATCACCACTAGATACTTTATATCATAACATGGATAAATTAAACTATTCATATACATTTTGTATTCTAAGTTTTATTTTTTAAAGAGAGATACTATAATTGTATAGTACAGGTATGGAACCTATTATTTAGAATGCTTGGGACCTAGGGTTTTCTGGATAATGGATGATTCTGTAAATTGGATCTTGAAACAGATTTATCAAGGGTCGAATTTCGAAGTTAAAAAACTTAGTAGTCGAAGTACCCAAAAATTACTTTGAAATTCAATTTTTTTTTATTTGAATTTTCACTTCAACCCTTGATAAATCTGCACCTTAATCTACTTGAAAATCATGTAAACATTTAATAAACCCAAAAGGCTGGTTTTGCTTCCAATAATGGTTAACTATATCTTAATTTGGAACAAGTACAAGGTACTGTTTTTTTATTACAGAATAAAAGGAAATTATTTAAAAAAAATTGGATTATTAAGATAAAATGGAGTCTATGGCAGGTGGTCTTTCCATAATTCTGAGTTTTCTGAATAGCGGGTTTCTGGTTAATGGATCCCTTACCTGTATTTAATGGTTTCTAACATGATGTGTTGCTGAATTGTTATCAAAGGATGTGGATTATCAAACAAATTCATCTTAACTATTCAACTTCAAGGGTGTTTTTTATCAAAGGTTGAGTTTGTGAGCTTTGTGAGGTTTTTTATATCTCAAATAAACTCACAACTTGAATGTAAAAAACTCAAATCAGTGAATTTGGGGTGAGAAACCTGAATACTCAAATTAATCAAGTCTTGACAGAAAAAAACTCAAATCCCTCAAATTAATCAAATTTTCACAAAAATCATGCAGGCTATTAACCTTTTCAGATGGTTGAAGTGACCTCTTCCATTGACTTCTACTGTACATGAACTGGACAAGTTTTAGCTGGAGTATTATCGGATTCTAGCTACATATTTCCAACTTTGGGGTATAATATATCTTGAAAAAATTTAAGTAAAAAAACCCCCAAAAACATAATTTTTTTAACCAAATTACTATTTAACTATATGAAATGGTCATGTTGAAGGAATGTGGAAATGTTGAGAACCCGGAAAACATAGATTTGTACTAAAATCATTGCAATTTATTCTGTATTATTTGGAGTGACATTTATGCCTCTGCACTTGGCATGGGAAGTTATACAGAAATGGTAACAGATGGCATGTTTTGTAAGAAGTCTGCTCAGTAGTAAAGATATTTCTGACACAGTCTGCTCTTGAAAACACAGAATAAATAAATGAAATGCATCATTGAGATTGCTGAGAGCTGGTGTTAAAATGTGCCATTTTTAGTTGCTAAGTATGTTTTTTGTATGGGTAAAGTGGAATAATTAAAGTTAAAATGTATAAAGCTTCTTTTTTTCAAAACCATACTTAAGTAGTATGACTACTCCCTGATGTTTTGCTGTACAAAAATAAAGGAAAACCGATTTTATGGTGTGCTACTGCTTATTATAATCCAATAACCATGTTTTTTACACATATAATATAATTATTATTGTTAATTTTTGCAAACTTGCACAGCATACAGTATATTCTGTAATTCCCAGGATTACTTATTATATTTTCTTCTGCTTCTTCTTTAATGATCAACAAAAAATTCAATAGGTAGCACCTTCCACCATAGAGAAACAAAAAATGGTGTGCACGGCCAAATGAATCAAACAGAAATAAAAATAGGATAGAAAAGAAATGGCCTTATAACTCAGCACCTCCCCATTGACTGTTTCTTAATTCCCATGAACACATAGACATAAAATATAACTTTTTATTAATCTAATTAAAAACATCCAAAGTGTTAAAAAAGTTAAAACTACAATTGGGACTGTGATTGACAACTCAGTACTATAATCACAAATTACCTTACCCAAGGTACCTTGTTGCATGAATAGTTATATATGTATAAATTTGGGTGGGGGAGAGAAAATGTTATTTCAGCCGATAATACCCCGGGCCCTCATTGGGTATGACTGAATTAATACCCATGAGGAAAATATAGGTGAACTCAGATAATTATTGGATTATTATTAATTTATTGGCTATGTATTAGCTACTTACACCAATTTCTTAGTACTTTGCACTTTAATTGTAGGTGGGGTGTAATTTAGGGTGGACGCTGCACCTGATCTGGGGGGATTAACTGAGTTCACCTGTATTTTCAGGGACAAGATCTCCTCTTTACCCAAGAACTGTTCCTAGAGCTTGGTCTGAGTCTTATAGTTATTTATGTGGAGTAAGAAACAGCTCCTGCACAGCCTGCAAATACCTTCTTCCTCCCCAGATTGTCGAAAATGCCATAACCCAATACATGGTGCACACCCAACCTTTCTAACCAGTGTGCAACATTCAAATGTAAAAAGAGTTGTTGAGCAACACAGGCATGAAAAAAGTTCCTGGAGGTGCAAATGATGGGTTGTTATTGACTGTTGGTAACCCCTATGTGGATTAGCAGTCTACAGTAGGCTCCATTTGAAAGTATACCTGTTTTGTTATACAACTAAAACAAGTCTCCAAGCCTGGAATTCAAAAATAAGTACCTGCTTTGAGGCCACTGGGAGCAACATACAAGGAGTTGGTGAGCAACATGCTGCTTGAGAGCCACTGGTTAGGGATCACTGCAGTCACTAGAACATACAGTAAGCTGTATTATAGTTTTAAAAATGCAAACTCATGGATGCTAATGCAGCAGAGTTTTTGAATGGTCAAAACTCACATTTTCGATCAATCTTTTTTTTTTTTAAACCTGAATATTAGCAATTTATTATAGAAATACAGCACCTAAGTTCTGTAGATGTCAATGTCTGAGGTTCCTTGAACCATTTTGAAGAGGTTAACAGTCTGCTTAAAGTGATACTAACACTAAAAATGTATTTTCAAAATATTAATCTACATTAAACGTTGCCTATAAGTCATGTTGGTTGTTTTTCACCGATAGTTATGCTTTTGTAAGTACTGTATTTGTTACTTGAAGTTGGTTAACCTGACTGTTTAGCCAACCTGACTGTCCCTTCTCAACCTGTCAGTTAGTTTCTAATGCTAATGGACTCCTGCTGTACAAATATGGCAGCCCCCTCATAGATGACCACAGGGGTAAGAAAGGTAAAGTAAAAGCATCTGAAAAATACTTTTATGGAAAAATTATAAATAGCATTCAAAGACAATGTTATGATGGATGTTCGAGTTTTTTTTTTGGAGGGTACCTGGAAACATTTGAGTTTTAAGTAAGATACCATTCGAATTTCGAATTAATTCAAGGTAATAAAAACGCTAACACTTGACCTCTGATAAATCAGCCCCTTAAGGAATGAAGATGCAAATTACGGAAAGATCCATTATGTGGAAAACACCAAGTCCTGAGCATTTAGGTTAACAGGTCCCATACCTGTAATATTTAGCATTTTACCATGATTTGAATAAATATGCTATTATTTTCTATTTTTCCAGGACTTTTCATAATTATGGGAGGTTTTTTGCTGTTGCTGTTTTTTAATGAATGGTTTACGACACAACGCGACACAAACACTCTTTACCTGGCTGCCCACTTCCTGACCACCCACCCACCTACTCACACCCCATATACTTAGAGCCAGGCTGCTCGAGAGGAGGAATGACAGAGGGATTTCTCTACTGGTAAAGTGGAGCAGACCCTGTGGTCAGAGCCCCCTTTCCATCAGCCCTCCCATGACTGCAAGGTCTGCTTTCTCTATAGTTATGGCCACTGTAAATATATATATATATATATATATA
>CM044437.1:79124477-79157315 GCA_024363595.1 Xenopus borealis
GTGAAAGCATCGGTGCATGCAGACGGTTCCCTGGAGTTAATTGTACCATGTAAATAGCATCAAACTAAAGTGAGTCTCTAGGTCTCCATAGCTAAATATTGCTTATTACACTCGCCAAACCAAGTTTAAAAGGAAGATCATTAAAATTTAAATTAACTGGGGAAATCAACCAGTTTTAAGGCTCAGTGGTTAGAGCTGTTATGGAATTTAATTCTGAGTATATATAAAAAACTCAGTTTTGAAAAAAAGCAAAAATAAATGCATTGTATGAATTTCCATTTGACAGGGAATGCACATTTTATTTTTTAATCTCCATAAGCATAGATATAATAAAGAGAAGAACGTGTAGAAAAAGGGCATTTGTGCTGTGCTGGGAATATCTTTTCATACTGAACATTGGCCTGGACACATTACATTATTTCTTCTACAATTTCTCATCACTTACAATTTTCCTACCATGCAAGTGCCACTGAACTGTCAAATTAGTTTTCAGGGATTTCAGTGGAACAATTGATAACTAGTGTAGCAGTACACAGTATTACACATCCTCACTTTAGCCAAGATATCTTGTTTTCACAGTATCCGTATTTCTATTCAGATTGTATTTAGAAAACTCTTATTTAAAATAAATAGAGTACACCCTTCTGCTAGCACTTATATAGCACTATATTGTTTCTTTCTGACATTTACATGTGGTAGAAAAAAATCTATCTGGAAAATGGTGTGATCATTATTAAAGTATAGGGCAGAAATGATTCCTGTCTGTGTCTCAGCAGTTCTATTAAACAGTAGGTCTAACAATGTCATACCTCCCAACATTTTGGAAATAAAAACGATGCCCATTTTTTGTGGCCACACGCCCTAATGCTTATTTTAGAAAATTTGGCAGGTTATGAAAGTTTGAAAATATTTCTTTGTTTTTTTCCAGTTATTACAGTTTTGCTAATGAAGGTGAATTGCCCCTTAAGCTGAGTCTAACCTTATCTAAACTGTTACAATTAGTTATTTTCTTATTTAGTTAGTTGTTCTGGGCTCTCTGCCAAACGCCAATTAAGTTAGAAACTTGGTTTCTTTTTCTGGCTGTTCAGTGCAGAGAAAAGAGGGACTTTCCAGTACAAATGAGGGACTGCAGGTTGAGCTGTCAAAAGAGGGACTGTCGCTCTGAAAAAGGGACAGTTGAGAAGTATGCAATGTAAGTTGTTTGCTTTAAGTTTAGTATTATATGTAATAGGGCACTGCAACTGTTTTCAGACTGAACTTAGTCACAATGGGCAAACCCCAGATCTCTGTGTATGCTCACCTTTACTGTAATTTAATATACAAGGGTTAGAGGGTAAAATAGAGAATCTACTCAAAAGAGCTTACAAGTTAAAGGGTTAGGGTTACAGAGTAAAAAATTAGAAGGCCCTACTCAAAAACACTCACACATATAGGGTACATTGAAACATAAGGAATCTGAAAACAATGACTAGCTGCAACAAGCAAAGAAAATGTTATTGGCAATCCTGAAGTGCTAAATTTTCTTTTAATATCTGCCATGCATGACAAGATTATTAATAATTGCTGTAAATGAATCATCACTACGGCTCACTAGCCACCTACTGGAATTGTCATAAGTATCTGTATGGATCATTTGTGATAAACTGGAGAGCAGTTACATTGAGTCTTGGTACATGTGATACATGTATAATATATATTTAACATTTTATAACACCAGAACCCTGAATATCCTGTAAATGATATCCTTATGAACGATGCTAAGTGATGTCATCTTTTATAATTAATGTGTGGTGATGTCATTTCTGTCACATGACACAGTTTTATATTATAATAAATAACGTATCCCCTGATGTAAAGTTTGGAGTTCCATGACTTGTATAAAAGCACTTGGCCTTGTGCTTTTATATGGTAATGGAATGTATTGTGGTTTATAATATCCTTATATTTTATAACAGGGGCACATTATTTACTATATATATTTTATTGAATGTATTAATGTTGTAATCATCGTAAGCTAGCTAGCCACTGCCTAATGTCCGACTATTGTTTATATATTTAATGGGCACTGACAAACCATGCAGTTGCAGAGGAGGTGCTTCCCAAAACCACATCAGTCATTAACAAAAAATCAAAACAGAAAGTATCCATCAGCCTCAATATGTTTGATAATATAATATGTTGTTTTAGGTCCCTGGGACTTCAGTCATGCTGTTTGTGATCCTAAAACTAGAATATTTTTTTTCTAAGCAGAAAAGTAGAGAAAATCATGTCCAATTGCTAAAGCCTGAATCGTAATTCTAAATAAATGTTAACCAACCAAGTAACTTTTTTCAGCTGAGAAAATCTATATGGTTTTCCCTGTCCGCTTTGTGCAATACCCAACACTGAGAAAATGCTGAAAGTCTACATCCCCTGAGAAGTGTATGTCATTTGTGGTTAATGCAGATTTGTCATTTCACACAACTTCTGTGATAACAGCTGACAACCCTTGTATGCTCTAAGTGAGCTGCATGTGATTCAGTGAATAATGTATGAGAGAACAGACAATCCATATCCTGACATGCACTAATGTAAATGGCAGGATCTTTCAAATTACTGGAATATGCAGCATTTTGGGATTTGTCTTAGAATGTATAAAACATGGTCTGCTTAAAGCACACACTATCACTAAAATATTCCAGGGTATGCAAATATGTTACTCCACTGTTATTTAAAACATTATATAAAGAGATATTATAAAGGGGAACACAAATTTACTTGTGTTAATAATCATTTGAAATATAATAACACATATCCTAAATGTTCCATTTCAGCCAGCAGTCCCGGATTTTCACTGAAATGTCCCAAGTTTATCTTTGATCTTATCCCCCGAACAGCCGGAAAAAGAGTTAACATTGCTAACTTTATGCACTTTTGGCAGAGAGCCCAGAACACTCAGCACCTGCACTTAGATATATTTGTAACTATTTAAGATAAGATGGTCTCTTGAGAGAACTGAGGCTTACAGCTTAAAGGGAAATTCAGCTTTATTAGCAAAACTGTAATAACACATAATACATGGCCCTAAAACTTCCATAACCTGCCAAACTTTGTAAAATGGGCATGGCATTTAGGGGGTGTGGCCACAAAATGGGTGCTGTCTGAAAAATTATTGCCACGCAGAACTTTTTGCCCCTCTTTCTTGTTCTCAAATGTTGATAGGTACTGTATGTAATAAAACCATTCCATAGATCTGCTGAGAAGGGTATAGAAGATTGTCTTCAACACCCACCCAAAAAATGCACTATAGACATTAAAAGGGCAATTTACCTTTTAGTTAACATTATTAGTATTAGTTGTAGTTAGGGCCTGAACTAGGGGTAGACAGAAAAGGCACCTGCCTAGGGCACAATGATAGGGGGGGGGTGCAAGGCTGTCTCCTGCCTACCCATATTCTGTTTTTACAGCCCTCTTTGGTTTTCCCCACCGCCCTTCTACCCCCCGTTCCCTCAGTCGCTCTCCCACCTCTGTTCACATTCCGGCTGGATGTGCACAAAGTAGCGCACTAAGTTGATGATAGGGCACATAAAGTTGTAGTCAGGCACATGGAAGGGCTTAGCGGTACCCGGGTGGCTCCTAGCTTGGCCCGGCCCTGGTTGTAGACATTGAATTCTGAGACCACTCAATTTTCCATATTAGCCTAATATTCTGTCTGGTAGCTGGTTTTCTGACTCAGAAAGCAGATTAGTGCCAAAGCTAGATTTTTAAACACTTTACATTGTGGGAACTGGATAATGACTGGCTAGTGCTATATAAAGGCTTGTTTCTAAGCCCACAGTATAATGGCAGCAACACTGTTTGCTGTCATTGCCACAAGATGGGTGGCTGCTACACTTTTCCAAATAAATAGGTCTATATAGCTTAATCTCCCTCCCTACTTAGCATGCATGGACTTATCTCTCTAACCAGAGACATTTCCTTGAGAAACCCTGGGACCTCTAAAGTCCTGTTTAATTCAGTTGTGCACTTAGGTCTCAGCCATTTGTCACGCTGATTTTAACACATCTGTAGTCTGATGTAGAATAAGAGTGGAATGCTGGAGAAAAGGCACATAATTATGGGAGAATTAAAAGCATACCTCATTTGATAAATGTTACTAAAGCCATAAATCTATCAATAACAGAGGAATTTATCTGAGACAAAACTTCAAGTTTTGTTTTTTGCTTGCCAAACTGTGCAATTCTGTAGGATAAAAGATATGGGGTTATGTAATAAAAGGTACAAAGTGTTCACATGTCAGTAACCCATAGCAACCGATCAAACATCAACATGTATTATGTAGGTAAGACATGCACTACTTTGAAAAAAAGTATTGTCAATCATTGTTCGGCCATTAATAAAGCTCTAAAAGAGGACAAAGCTCTCCCATACTTCCTGATAAGAGGACATACACTTTTTGATGCATGGCGATTGACGACCAACCCCACCCCCCAGCAAGAGAGCGGGGTAACAGAGACCAAGCTTTACTTAGAAGAGAGTCGAGATGTATTCATAAATTGGACACTGTGGCCCCTGGTGGCCTCTAACTTGCTTTTCTATTTTATTGCTTGCAGGGGGTTATCATTGTTTCAATTGTGCACATTGATATTATGGGGCCGATGTACTAAATTCACGTGAATAGATCGAAGTTCGATCAAATTTCGAACGTAGGATTTGTTCGTTTGGTCGAATATGCAAATTTTGGCATATTCGATCATCGAATAGCGAATGGTCGAACGATCGAATACATTCGAATAGAGTCGAATGAACGAATATTCAATCATACAATCATTCGATCAGCGAAGGATTTAATTTTTTAAATTTATTAGATTGCCTACTTTGGCAGATTGGACCTACCGTATTGCAATAGAAGCCTATGGAAGCTTCTGAGGCTAAGTCCTGATCGAATAGGATTTGTAAGATCGAAGTCTTCGATCGTTCGAATCGTACGAATCATTTGAATGATCGAATGATTTATTTGACTGATCGAATAAATTATACGACTGATCAAATAAATTTGTATTCGATCGTTGAATGATCGAATATCGAATAAAAGGTAGCCTAAAACTATTCGTTTAGCATTCGACGATCGAATGCTAATCGAATATCGAATTTGGTTGAACTATTTTTGGGGAATAATAGTAAATTTGCCCCTACGTGTATATGTTACATCCTGGTGTGTCTGTTGGTGACTTAACTCATGTGGTAACTGGATTAACATCCTGCCATAGGATACGTTGTAACACTACTTTTAACCCTTTCTTTCAGACCCATTACTCATTACACACCGTGGGCAACAGGAACATCCTATGCCCAATAGTACACCAAGCTGTTAGGGAACCAACAATAACTTGTGCAGATCGCTTGGCTTCCACTATATGGGCTTGAGGTTTCCCTGGTATGTGGGTATGGTGATGAGGTGACAAGGTAAATCGGCACTTTAGGCGCATATAAGGGCACTGAGTCACCCGTGTTAATTCATGGACTTTTTGAGCAGAGTGCGATGGTCATTGGTTGAACGTAGACTAGTGATGTGCATGTTGACCCGCAACCCGCATGACGTGCGGGTTGACCCATGGGTCAGGGCAGGTTTGGGTTGAATATTGGTTGTCCATGGCGGGTACGGGTTATACTGAGGCACTACAATACCATACCCAACCCGTACCTGCCATGGACCCGCCCTCACCATCGGGTCAACTCGCGGGTCATGGGTCAACATGCACATCACTAACGCGGACCTACCACTAAGCTACGGTGTCCAGTAAGATTGTGGTGCGATGAAAGTTCTAGTAAGGAACTGAAACGTTGGATTCAATAAAACCTACCTTTTTTTGACACAATATTTTTGTTGAAATCCTGCTGTCACATTGCATTGCTCAGATTTTCTCTTGGATTAGCACCTAGGTTGTGTTTTGGCTTCAGGTTGTGCAGATCATATGCATTGTGTTGTTCACTTGAAGTATGGAGTGCGGGTCTTTCTATTATTGTACTTAAAACATATTGACTAACGCACCCAAATTGACTTTGAAATCCGGTAAGAGTGCGTACACTATATGAACATTATATATATACATATATTATTCAAAAGGTACCTGCACTCCTTTCACTGCTGAAGTCTGGGTGCTTGGTCAAATCCAAATGTATAGTTTCATAAAGTGGACCAGCACTCTAATAATTTCCAATCAAAGTGATTTATTTCAACAACACTCAAGTGAGTGTTGTTGAAATAAATCACTTTGATTGGAAATAATTGGAGTGCTGGTCCACTTTATGAAACTATATATATATATAAATACAAAGGGCAATCGAAGGACCATCGAACGGTCGAATTATCGAATAGATTTTTATTTGATCTATTCAAATCTAATTTCGATCTATTTTTTAAAATGCGATGGTCGAAGTGGCCACAAAAACTATTTGAAAATTCTAATTTGAATTTTAAAAAAAATTACATTGAATTTTGAATCATTCACATAAATTTAATAAACCTGCCCCTTAATCATCTCCAATTATTATGAGTTTTCATCACTAATTCCTTCATCTTGTGCTTCAGTGTGTTATTTTGCAGATGCGTCTGAGAGTCGCCCTTAGCTGCAAATTTTAAATCTGAAGTAAACAAGATCAAGCTTGGCCTTATGTGAAGATTACTACATAAGAGGCTTGTTCTTGGCTCTGCTCTCTGTGAAATCCTCTGTGATTGATAGATTTATGGCTTTAGTAACAGTTATCAAACCAAATATGCTTTAATTCTCCTTTTATGTGCCTATTCCCCACCATTCCAAGCTTTCATTAGATCAAACTGCAGAAGTGTGTTCATTTGTGTTTATCAGGGACCTCGTGGACTTTCACAATACTTACTCTCTCATAAATAAATTCCCGGAAGCACCTGCCTACAGATAAGTGTAATGATTCAGCAACTTTTTCATGTTATTTAAAGGGGTCCGTCACACAGAAATAGTTTTGGGTTTTTTTCATAATGAAAGAAAATGACATTTTTAGCAACTTTCTAATATACATTCATTAAACATTTTTATTTATTCTAAAGTTATTTGGAAATGTAATTGCTATTAAAATCAGTTCCTGTTGCCTTCGTCTTTCGTAGGTCTGGCACGTAAAGCAAAGCAACAGTCCTTCTTCGGGTATTTTAATTAATTTAATCAACTGACTTGCAATATTGTTTCAGGAGTCAGTGCCAGGAGTGCAGAGAATGTAAACAGCCAGACAAATACTGCTTTTAAAAGCAATTACATTTACAAATGACTTTAAAGCCATTGAAAAATTATAATTGATTTGATGCTGGATAGATTAAGGGTCAAATGTATTAATATTCATACTGGGATTCCTGAGGGATTTCAAACAGTCAGGCAGTCAAAGTATGCTTTTACAAATGTTCCATTTTGTTCTTAATTTCACAACTTTAAGGAACGTTATGATTTGTTATTTCTACACAATAGAATTGCAAAGGTGTTACTTCCATTGCCCCCCCCCCCCCCCCCCACTGTGTTAAAATATTCTTCCAGAAGTCAGGTGGGAGCATTACCTAGTGGCCAAGATGGTGAGATGGTATAATGCTACCAGAGGCTTGGCATATAAGAAATAGTTGAAGATAGTATTCACTAGCAATTAACCTGAACAATCCCTTGAATTTGCTTATACAGGTATGAGTCCGTAATTGGGTCTTCTTAAATTAAATCTACTAGAAAATCATGTAAACATTTAAATAAAATGGCCTTTCCATAATTTGGAACTTTATGATTTGGGTTTCCATATAATGGATCCCATACCTGTAGTTTGTAATAAAAATCTACACCTATACCAGTTTAGGTAGTCCTTTCATCCTAATCTTAAAGGCTTTTTAAAGTTATTCTGACACTTCTGATGTCAGTTACTGACTTTGATTTCATCTGCTGGCTATGACAATCTACCAATGGCTGCTGTTGCATTGTTAGAATATTGTAGTTGTAGAGACAAATGTTACAGATCACAGCAAAAATTAATTATTGACATGGCGACTGCACCTGCACAGAGTTTTATCTCAAGTATTACAAAGCTACTTTGACTTGTGGCCTTAATTTAAATGTATCTTTAATAATGAATACATATTCATCTGAAGCAACCCTAGTTGAATGCTGGCAACGTCTGTATTTGTATGTTTGTATGAGGAGCTGCTGTTGCAGAATTATTTGCTCAGAGACACTGATTGGAGAAGGGAAAACAGCTGTGCGTGCATTTTGGGATGTTCCCTTCAGCAAAATTGGCCATAATTTCCTGAGTATTGGCCAGAGTTGACAGCTGGAAATCTTTATTTTCAGATGGGGAGTCATCAAGGGACCAATCAAAAGGCTGTTTATAATGTTGCAGAAGGCACCGTTATTTGCCTCTGGCATTTCATTTTTTCAAGCACAATATGTCCTCATAACATAGGCAAATCAGTCACAGAAAGAAGAGAGATCTGCAAAACTGCAGTAGATAAATGACAGAATAGTAAAATCTCTAGCCAAAGCCAACTGTACGAAGAAAACCTATTTTACCACAGTGAAGTTCACATCACAAACAGGAAAAAGCACAATTAATACCTTGTTTTATTGGGGGGGGGATATATAACCTGTCAACTCTGTAAATATTGACTACAATTAGGATTGATCAAGATTTACATTGATTCTTCTAGACAATTTGTGAAATATGGCAAAAGTTAATCCACGTATCAGGCCTATCCAGTTACAGCCCATGCAATGTAATCTGGGAACCAACTGAATCATTTTTTATATTAGGACAAAGAATTATAAATACAGTACAGTTTGTGGAAGTTATTCAACTAGAAGTGAAAATGTCTGTAATTCAAGCAAAGGTTACTGATCCGAAAACTCGAATTGAATTTGAATCAAATTCGTACAGAACTCGAATTGAGTTAAAAACTTGAATTTCTGGAAGAGTATTAACTCTTCAAATGGGTCAATGGACATCTGCCATTGACTTCTTCTAGGTTTTAGGTGGCGTAATATCAAATTTGAGTTGTTCCCAGGGTCAAGGTATGATAAATCTAGAATTCGAATTTGAATTTGTTTTTCCTTGAATTTGTGAGTTTTAACTAAAAATCTCAAAATTTCTAATTCATATTTACCATTTTAACCTAAATAAGTCTGCCCCTTCATTTTCACTTTTAAAGAGTTTCTTTTTTGGGTGTTACTGTTCTTTTAATTAGGTATGAGGTGCTAAGCACAGCAAAGCCCTAGACAGAAATGATGGGGATTATTTATCAAAGGTTGAATTTAAAATATTTTTACAGGTTTTTGAAACTACGACTAAACTCACAAACTCTAAAAACTACCAATGTCATGAGATTTATTAAAAGATTCAAAAAGTACAAATGGAATAAAAATCCAAATTGATTTAAAACTTAACAGTGTAGCTACCATAACTTCCATAGGACTTCAACGATTTTTACTTGGCAAAGTTTTGTAATAGAGGTTTTCATGGTTTTTACACTTAACAAACCATAAATTTTCGAGATTCATTGAAAAATTTTAAATTCGATCTGAGGAAGTAATATCTTCTTTACATTTTGTTTATTATATTTTTTTTGCTCTTGTTTCAAGCTGGTTTGTACCTTTTTATTTGCTTGGATTAATGAATTAATGACAAAAATTGCATTCAAAAGCTCCTAATGTTTATTGCTTCTCCACATCCATTACGTCCCTGCCCAATTAATCAAGGTGAGAGGCAATGACTGTGATTTTGGATTTTTTTTCTTTGCAGAGTATAGGAGGAAACAAAAATAAAAACATTATTTTTGGTGACATGTTTCTCCATCTGCTGCAAAGATAATGAAAAGCTGGTGGTAACATTATAGTCAGCTGGAAAACCATAATCCAGTTCATGAATCACTAATTGGTGTTTTTTCCCCACTGTAATAATCAGCGTAATCTGTACCACTCAGTGTTGAATTTAAATACAGGAGCAATGCTATAGTGTTCTGTTGTGCTGATTACCCTATAACTAATTATTTGTTTATACCCTGGTTTTATCCACCAAATACTCAAGCAAATAAATATATAAAAAGTAAAGGACATTCTGCTTTATGCCTCTCTTTTCCCTATCACCTTAGCATCTGTATCTTTCTTCCAGTGTGATACCATTGCAGAGAGGAGCATGGATTACATGCTTATCTGCTGAGTTGCAATACAGATATAGTGCAGTGAACCATACACAGTGAGCTTTACATTTCTGCACAAAGAATTCCTTTGGGCTGAGATGCAAGCTTCAAGGTATTCATTTAATGTAAGCCTCTTTCTCATAGTGCTTCTCAGCTTAATGGCCCATTCTTGTTCACAATGTTGAAATCTACAAATTGTTGAATATACATAGAGTCTATTCATGCTTAACTAAGTTGTATTGATTTACGCTTTCCAATACATAGTTTCTGGAAAATGGGACTCACCATGAAAGGGACATTATGCAAAATCACATGATTTTGATTAATTTAATCTACTGTACCTGTAATGGTGTCTTTACTTGTCTTTACTTTACTTATTGTGCAATTAAAAGAAATATTTACATGAAAGAAGTGTATGTTTTGTTTTAACACATTTTTGTTTTGACAATAGAAAAACTGATACATTATAGATATACAGACAGACGGGCAGATAGATAGATTAGATTTGGAGACACTTTAAACAAATGAACAAAATATTTCTCATTAACAGCATCAAAATACAAACATAGTTACTTTCTCTGGGACATACAAAATGTTTTTAAGGTGTTTCAGTTTACTGATTGAATGATGACCGGTGGTATACTGTGAGAATGTGTGTATTTATGAACAATATAATCTATATATAGCTGCTTGAAGACCCATTGCAACTAAATTTGCCTAGATGCAAAACTAGAATAATAACAGCCAATAAAAGGCCTGGCCTTTTGTAGCAAAGATAATTATAGATTATTTTCTTTGCTCATATGAATATACACAAATGTATGCTTTATCAGTCTGAGGAAATCTGGGGATATAAGTCACATTCATAGAATATCTCCTTATACAATGTACAAATTGTTTCTCATACCAACATGGTTTTCATATGGTCTTGTTAGTCCAGCCTACTGACATCTCTGCAAGAAACAAAAAAAATCTGCATTGAAATGTGCACATAGGAAATTATCTGGGTTTATTTGCACAACATACAGTTTTTAAACAAAGTAGTGTGGTGAATTTTGTTTCTGAATATACAGGTTTGGGACCTGTTATCCAGAATGCGGAGGACCTGGGATTTTTCATTCCTTTGTTTGGATCAACATACAGTACCTTAAGTGCAATACAATATGGATTAATTATATCTTAGTTTGTATCAAGTACAAGGTGCTGTTATATTATTAAAGTGAAAAAGTAAATTATTTTAGAAAATTTGTGTCTGTGAAATAAAATAAAAAAATAAAATGGTGTCTGTGGGAGATGGTCTTTCAGTAATTTGGATAATGATCCCATGCTTGTACTTGTGATGTGCAGGTTGAGAAAATTTCTAGCTGCACCCGACCCAAACCTGTGCCTGCTCGCACACAGCTTTCCCTCCATTTATAGACCTGCACTTCCACACCACACCAATGACATCACAAAAGGGGCACTATAAAACTGGAAGGCAAGAGTCAGAAGCTGGCTTTTTAAGGTTGCAGGGAGAGCAGATAAAAGAGCTCAACCTGAAACCCACAAACAACTCATCGAGGTTGTCCTGAACTCACAGGGTTCTGTGGGTATCAGGCCTGTCGCACATCATTAACCTGTATTAATAACATAATACATTGCATGACTCTGATATTCCACTTTAGTGTTGTGAAACGTATACATAGAGGAACCCATATGGTGACAATTCCTGCCTGCTGCTGTCAGGATTATAGAAGAATACAAATGTAAAATTAAAGGCACTCAGGTGTAAAGTGATGTCCTACGTCCTTCCTTTTTGCATATATAAAGCTATTACTTATTTCTGTATACAACAGCATTTTTCAGAAGAACAGGTTTTATAAATGGCACAGACAAATGACAGATTTTTCACTGTGTAGACTCCACCATGGGCCAGATGTGACATGCAGCACTTTGCAGTAATGGATTTGAGTTCTCTGGATTTTATATACATTCAATTTTGCTCCTGACAGAAGAAAGATATATTTCTTGCCAAGAAATTATGTATTTAAGAAATAAATTTGAAAAGAGTTTAGATTCTGTCTAAACTCCAGATTTGCATGTTCAAACAGCTACAATACTTTCACACTCTACACTACCTACGATTTCCCTACCTTATACAAGAACTAATGATGCAGTAACAGAACAGATGCTATAATAAAAACAATGGATTAATAGCATCACAAAAAAGTGTACAACCATTTAATAAAACTGAGCATTCTGAAAGATCATTGCTTCATGTGGTATGTACAGTATTTCTATGACATTCATTTACTCTTTCTAAAAAACAATACCTAATCCAGTATTTTTGCCATTCACTGCCAGAGGTTATAGAATGCGCTT
Organism: Xenopus borealis; assembly: GCA_024363595.1. Lineage (NCBI taxonomy): Eukaryota > Metazoa > Chordata > Amphibia > Anura > Pipidae > Xenopus > Xenopus borealis. Next base: position 79,137,010 of record CM044437.1, read on the forward strand.
TTGTTCTCTGCTACACTAAATTATTTGTGACACCTTTGCTAGGTTTTCATTGATTAATCGCATTTCTTGAAAAAAAAATAAAGTGGCAGAAGTTGGCTGGTGGGAAGATTTAATAAAGATGGTTATAAATATTGTGTGAGAAATATGCCTAATTATCATTATTCATTAGGTAATGTCTTACCTGGACAGCTAAGTAGTCTTCAAAATTTCCCTGTTTTCTTAGTAGAAAGTCTTTTTTTTTTAAATTATATTTGTGAATGTTGTAAGTAGTCATATTCAAGTATTTATCATTAGTGGAAGGGGACACTGCAAGTAGAGTCCTGCAGAATGTCTGTGGGTCTTACTGTATCTATAGCAAGTTTTAATCTTATACAATTTTTTTTAAAAACCCTGCCCCGCCCAGTGCTAAAGATATCACTTCCCATTTAAAGCAGTAACATTTCCTGTTTAATGGTGGTTAGCTGGTTGCAGACAAGGTAGTTGCAGGTAGGGCTGGGTAGTGTCCGGGTTTCAAAAATTTTTCTACACAGGACTCTTGAAGCTGCAAGGAACTCAGGGGCAGATTCACTAATGGGTGCATTTTTGTCAGCTTCGCACCCCTCGCACCACTTTGCTAGACCCAAATGCGCTATGAATATGCTAAATCACTAAAATGCAAAGTTTTGTTACGGGTGTTGAACGTTGGTGACTTTTGACTAGCGATACTTCAGCTGTGTGAGCATTTCATAGCGAAGATGTGCTAGAGTTTGTTTGTGCCTAGCAAAAATTCTTTAGTGAGCTTGCTCTTCAATTTGCATAGGGCAGGACATTGTAAGTTGTACGTCTTTATTATAAATGTTTGTCTAAATGGTTTAAGTTACCGGTTTTTATTACAGATGCAGTCACTTGGATTTGTAAGTTAAATGCGTCTTGACTCAGGGCTAATTGAAGAAACTGTGTTATCTAAAGTTATCTTAACTCATTTAATGCATGTAAACTTTTCATTAGCATACCAAAGCACCATTGTTTTCAATGGTGAACTCTTTAATTGGATGGGATGCTGTGACACAATATTCTGTGCTAAGTGGGATAAATGGGATAGATGAGTTAAGTCACGATGCATTTAACACACAATCCAAAGTGACTGCATCTGTACACATGTCCATGGAACCTTAATAAAGAAAAGAGAGTTAATACAGTATATCTTTAAATGTCTGGAGAAAACTCGTTACCCAAAAAAAGTCTAAGTTAGGACTTTTGCAGGCAATCCTGCTTAAAAAAAGCAAAAGCACCAGAGTTTTTTGAACTTTAATGCATTTTCAGAAGACAGGATATTATGTAAGTGACAGAAGATTGAGGAACATTTAGCTTCTTTTTAGTACCTCGCCTGGTCTGAGGTGGTGAAGTCAACGTTTACTGAATGAGGTAATCTTCAGTAAAATCTGAACTTTAGTGAATTTGCCGAGTAATGATTGTTCGCCAAAAGCAATGCTGGTAAAAAGTGGCTAGCATTAGCCACTTCGCCCATTAGTGAATCAGCCCCTAAGTTCTTCACTGGCACTGGCTCCAAATACGCCATGGCCTACCCAGCAGTTCTGGGTCTTACAAAGTATCTGCAAAGTAATCTGTTGAAGTCCTGGAGAATCATGCCTTGGTGCAACTTCTAGCATGATAACAGATATTTAGCAAATATGTATGTATTTTGGCAACTTAAGCCAGAACATCAGTATAGATGAGCATAAACTTTAAAGAGGCTGAGCGAGCGTGTTTTCTTTGAGATAACCAATAGCTATTTCTGCACATCAGTACTTCAGTGCAGTGCTTTCATTGAGAAGTGTTGTGTAGCTGAAAATAGCTGAATAGGGTCTTTAAAGCTGCACATCACTCATTTTGGTGATGATGCAGGGCAGTGCAATAACTGGGCTATAAAAAGCACAGCAGGTAAATGTTTAATGGTTTGGCCATCTGATGAAGTAATGGTAGCCTTCAGCTTTTCATCAGCTCAGTTATCTCAACCTAAAGGGGGTCCTGTCAGCCACTAGGATCCTAAAAGATGCACAGGACAGATGTTGACACAAATAACCGTCGGCTGCAATCATGTTGAAAAAAGCAGAGTGAAAAAGACAAGAAACTCTTGATACATAATTTAAAAGACATGACCACCTGTTTTCCGCTCTTTCTTCAATAATAAGGAATTTGTGTTCATGCTGTCCTCATTTGCCTTTGACATGCAGATCTTTCTTCCCACTTTGCCTTTTACTATTGCAATCAGATTGAGAGGTGTATCTTCATTTAGGCATTTTGTTATTTGCTGATAGCTTCTTAATGCACTTGTCAATTCCTAGGTACAGTGCTGTGTCCTATTTTATTAAACTTTCTCCTTAGAAATGTGTCTAAAATTGATGAAAAGCATTTAAAGGTCAAAAAAATGCTTAATTTTATTCTTTTTCAAAATGTATTTTTGGGGATGGAATTTAATTTATTTCTCTGTTGTGGTTATGAGCACACAATGACCATATCATGTGGACATGCTGCCAAGCTGGCTTTATGCTAGAGGGTAATCAAATGGGGCTAAAGTTACAGACTGTGCTTGGAATAAATTGTACACATTTTCTAGACACCTTTAGATACTGTAATCAGGGGTGTAACTACAGAGGAAGCAGGGGCCCCAGTAATGCCCAAATTAATAAGCAATTTCGATAAAGCTTGGTAGAATAAGTCAACTTACCAATGGTTTCGGTTCATACATTTAAATTGCTGTGGGGTCCAGTAATATCTAATTATGCCATTGACTGTAGTAAAGCCTGAATGCACATGTGTAGCACATGATATGGTCCATTTATTAGTGATCAATGGAGCCTTTTGAAACAATGATTAAACTCTATTTCTCTAAAACAACGAATGCTATGAAAATTATCGAACAATCCGAATATAAAAAGTACAAATCAAAAAGAAATGCTACACAATATGAATAAACAAAACACATACCTCTACAACCTATAAAATTTTGCTTTTTTTCAGACAATTACTAGCAAAAAAAATAATCAGAAAAAGTCTAAAAGTCTGAAAGGTTAAAAAAAATGGTCCAATAAGATCAACACAACTCCCACTGATGTATTTTAGAGTTTTTGAGAAATAAAAAAATTTACATTTTTTAGTAAATCGGCCCCTAAAAGTTGATACAGTTAGGATTTCCAAGCAAATATGATTAATATTTCTCTACTTGCAGAGACTCACTCAGATTTACTGAACAAAAAATAACACATAACCAAAAATCACTGACTGGAACAGGTACAATATAATCTGCCAATAAGAAGAAGTATGTTTTGCACAATACAGTTGTTAGACCCCACGTGTAAAAAGTTTGAGTGTTTGCCAATGTTGCTGAAACGTGAAAATGTAAGGATTATAGGATAAAGTAAGTACTAATATCTCTCAAGATAAAGGTATATTCTATGGGAAAAACGTTTATAGTGACCATAAAAAGCACTAGCAGTAGAACATCTGAACTCCATTAGAAAAGTGTAAATGGTTAAATGGTTTAGTGTGCCTTTAACCTTGCATTTCATCTCATGGACAATATAAAAGACAAATGAAATTATCTGTGTGACATAGCCCCGTGCCTGCACTTTGACAATGTAAATTTCCAAACCTATCAGTGTGATGCAGTGATTAACAGCATCCTCCTGACATCTTGTTCATTCTACCTTTATGCTTGCCATTTTGTTTTAAAATCTTTAGCCGACCTGCTGAAAACTAAAGCTGCTGTGTAACAAGATATATTTAAATTTTTGGGTGAGAAGCCAATCTGTGCTGCTTACTCGCGGCTGGGGCCATTAAGCCTTTGTAGCCGTGACACACATGCATATGAATTTTTTGTGCAGCATATGTTTGTGTCTATTGGAAATAGATAATATCCAGCACGCCAAGTTCTCTGCAATTAAACAACCTTGGGGACCTTCCAAGATAAACCAGTGTGAGACAAGTGTTTGCAGAAGCATCCCGCTCCAAAGAAATATCTTATATGTCAGCACAAGCTGATAAAAGCAAAATATTCCAAATCACTTAATGCTGTTTTTCTTCTACAGCCAAATTTATGTGCTTTAGGAATATGGCTTTACGATATGCATGTTTGGATATACAGTATTGTATTAAGCTTGTAAATGCAGTGCACATTATTTTTTACAAATAATAATATATCCCTCATCAGTTTTATTTGGATTGAAAGTGTTTCATTCAAGATGCAGAATGTTTTTAATTGCAGGGGAAAATGTTTAAAGGGCAGGTTGAGCCTCCTTATCAAAATGAACTACCACTTGATTAGAGTATGAGGGCACACTAAAATACAAGGTTCTTCTGATACCACAAGCCAAATTGGGAATTAATATCCCAGTCACATAGCGAGTCTGCAGTGTTAAAGACACTTTGTTCCCCAGAGAATAATTTAAAAACCCTGAATGGAGGCTGCTTGTCCTATTCAGGGTATTAGCTGACTGATCTCTGAGCTCATGAGTAGTTCAAAGCTCCTTAATTATATAGTGCATATAATCAGGAAGTCATTTGTGCCTTTGTGCAAGGTCATTTTTCTCTGTTGGTTCAATACTGCAACTTATACACAATTATTTAAGCAAATTATTATTAGCACATAGAATATATTATCTATATATAAACAACCTTCCTGAAAACCTTTGGGATTCATAATTCAGAAGTCTTGCATTTGTTTGGATAGATCTGCATGGAGCAGAAAATATTTTATCAGAGTAATTTTTTCTTGCCAATTAGAAGGTTAGCTCGATTGTACTTTTATTGGCAAATATATAACCTTATTAAGCACTTTACTGCAAAAGAGTGTTATCGTTGCAGTGTTGCTGCCGATCACATATTTAAATATGGAAATATATATATATATATATATTGTTTTTTATTTCATTTTTTTAAAGAAATCCTTCCTGACTCCAAGATGGTAGTCAGACCAGTTCCTGTATCAACTTGTACTATGAACTATTTTCCATAACTCACTTGCTAAAAAGCCATCCAACTCCTTTTTTTTTGCTATGTAATGTATCAGCCTGTACAACTGATTTATGGAGAGAATTCCACATCTTCACAGCTCTCACTGTAAAAACCCCCTTCCGAATATTTTAATGGAACTTAATTGGAATGGGCGCCCATGTGCCAGTTGGAAGGACCTTTTGGTAAAGCATTAGAGAGATTATTAAGTGATCCCCTTATATATTTATTCATAGATATCATATCCACTTTTCATGGGCATTCTGGCTCTTCAACCAGTATATTTACCTTTTTTACCATTTTCTACTATATATATTACTAAATATATATAAATAAATATATATATATAAATATATATATATATATATATATATATATATACACATACACACACATAGGATTCACTATGAGCCAATTAGTTTCTTTTTTTTAATGTCTTACAAATGTATGTACTAGAAGTGTTTTTCTGTTTCTTTCCAGATGTTGCAACTTACAACACCCAGACGGTGATAGATGTTGTAGTTCAATACCATCTGGAGTGATTCCATTAGACCATAACATTTTACACATTAATAAAGGGTAGTCTGTTCTTCACAATTACTATGATTAAACTTTCAGCATGACATCCCCACAAAAATTTGAAAAGTAAATAACATGCAAGTGGCTAATGTATTGCTGTTCATTTCATATACCTGTAGGCCCTGCAGTCTTCCTGTGACATTTTGTGTTTGTCAACTCTGATGAAGTTTTGCTTGGCGATAAAGCTAACTGACTAATTGCCCTTTTATAAGTGTACTTGCCTTCTTTATTATTGTGTCTTCAGTTTCAAATATCTTTAGCATTTCCCAATATAAAGCTCAAGTGGGAATCAAGGGTGTTTGTGTTTGCTTTGAATAAATACTGAGGTGGTCATATAAGGGTAAAGGCACACAGCAAGATTTGGGGATTTAATTGCCTGGTGACTAATAGCCTCTTCGTCTGGGTGACAATCTCCCCGAACTGCCTTCCCTTGCCATACCGCCGGCTTGAATGTAAGATCACAGTATGGCACTCGTGCGGCTTCGTATTCTGAAGTCGGTCAAAGTTTCCAGGAGAGGCAACTTCGGAAAATGAAGCGCCTTGAGTGCCATACCGCTAGTGATTTGAAATTCAAGCCATCGGTATGGCACGGGAAGGCAATTCAGGGAGATTGTCGCCCAGACAAAGAAGTGATTAGTCTCCAGGCGAATCTTGCCATGTGCCCTTACTCTAAAGTCAGAGGTCTTTATCATAAATAGCATAATGGGGAAACTGTATTCTCAAACTCATCACGGTAAGGATAAACAGACACACATAGATTTAAAAAAAATTGCATTAACAATTTTTCCAGTATTAAACAAATAACAACAGTTCTCATTTGATATTTGAATTTTAGGCTATTTGGCACTTGAACTAAAGAAAATCTTTATGAATGTATGTATTGATCCATTAATATATAAGAGGTGTTAAAGGAACAGTAACACCAAAAACTTAAAGTGTTTTAAAGTAATGAAAATATCATGCATTGTTGCCCTGCACTGGTAAAACTGATCTGTTTGCTTCAGAAACACTACTATAGTTTATATAAACAAGCTGCTGAGTAGCATTGGTGGAAATTGAAAAAAGGCTATATGGCACAGGTTAAATAATGGACAACAGATAACATTATGTTCTACAGAGCTTATCTGCTATCTGCTGTGTAACTTGAGCCTTTTCTCCTTTGAATAGCTGCCCCCATGGCTCCACAGCAGCTTATTTATACATGAAATAGAAGTGTTTCTGAAGCAAATACAGCAGTTTTACTAGTGCAGGGCAACACCGCATTATATTTTTATTGCTTTAAAACAGGGCAGGACTGGAAAGAAAAATCAACACTGGCAAAAGTATCAAAGCAGCCCGTGTATTCCCACACATGCAAAGCATTTATATTTCCAAACCCAAGATTAACTAGAACCTCCAGTTACCAACTCTAAGCAACACACAATTTGCACTAACAAATGCAGGCAGATATTATGGACAGCTCATTTACATTTCTAAAGTGAGTGGCTCGTTTACATATTAAAGAAAACCCTAATTTGCATTTTTAGGTGAGCAGCCCATTTACAATTTAAAGCAAGCAGCCCATCAGGCATTTGCCCAAAACCACAGCCTGAGTAGCCTCACATGAAAATGGAAAAATATATGTCCATCAATATAAGCTTTTTCTTAGTAATTTCTACTAAGCTTCTCTATGTTTCAGTGTCCCATCTTAATTCTTGTAATATTGGAAAAAAACATTTAAATATTGTAGTTTTGACAGTTTTTCGAGTTGTGACCACACTAATGACATCTGGTTATTTCAGCTGTAGTTTATCTACAGTTGGGTAGTTTCAAGTTGGATGGTAAACGTCTCCTCTGAATCTAGAAGGCTTAGGGGAGATTTATCAAAATTGGAAATTAGAGCTCATCACAGTGGCAATGAGCACACATTGATACATCTGCCCTTAAGTGGTTATGCCATGCTGTAATTTTCTGAGCAGCACCGGATTTCCAAATAATGTGCTTCTAGGCTGCCTGCCTCTTGTCCCCTTTCTCCTCAATATGTGTGAGCACATTCTGCTCTTATTTGTTCCAGTTGTCTTCTCTACTCCCCCTTCAACTTACACACCTGTCCATATTAAATAACTTGCTCCTTCAGACAGTTGCAGGTAAATCTAGTCCCCAGGGATTGCGGTGTAGGAATGAAGAAATACAAATGTGTCTGGGCATAATTCCTCCCAAGACTCAGGCCTTTGTGGCCTTCCCACAGATATATCTGAGCATTTGTGCATATTGGCAGGTACAAACACACTCTACTTACAATGTTCTGGACATGACCAATTAAATGTCTTGGATTTCTTCTGTATCAGTCTCTGAAGAGTTGAGTGATGAAATGTTTGAAATTATGGGCCAGATTCAATTTAATGAGAAAAAACGTATCTCCAAACGTATCTCTAAGTCGATTCCAGATTTCCCCATAGACTTCAGTGGAATTTTCACATAATGAATAGTATGTATAATGGATTGTGTGTTTCTAGTGAAGAAGAAGAATTATAGGATTTAATTATATAGAAGTATAATAGGAATCTGGTTCAGCACCAATATGTAATTGTATCCATAGATAAGTGTGGCAGTGAATGTGCAGTATATATATTTGGTAGGTTAGTATGAAAGATCAGTGTGGCACACCATCATGTGTAGTTCTAATGGAACATACAATGAAAATAGTTTAGGAAGAAATTGTTCCCAAAGTAGAATTGAGTATTTTGCTCTGTACATACATATACAATAACAATGGAGTAAGAATAGGTCGGCTCTGTGTGTCTGTGATGTTCTACATTCCCTTTCACTACGCCATGCTGATGTGTGCGTAATAAAGAAAGAAAAATACCAACCTCCATATAGCACCTTAATCTTCTGCTTGTCAGAGGTGACACACTCGTACATTGCTTGTCCAACTTTAATTCGAACCCATTGAAGGTCCTAATGAACAAAAACAATGTTTCAGTGATAGTTTTAAGAATATCTAATAGAGAAAATGAATATTCAACCTAGATCTCACCATATGATCTCTATGTTTGGCTTAAAAGTGTATCTAAGAGGGCACATGGCCATGATTCCTACCTTTCATTCTTACTGGCCTGCATGCTGGGTTCCCTTCTCCCATGTCCGCAACATATCTACACAAATCTGGTGCCACAATTTTTTTTGTTTCTGGTAAGCTCTTTAACATATGCTGCACCTTTTTGTGGCAAGATGTGACACAGATCAGGGAGCTTACTGGTTCTACAGGAAAGGGTTATAGATTACACACATTCTCTTCTCTGCTGTTTGCAGTAAAAGAAATGCAAGCTTGTCACAAGCAAAGCTATTGTTATATTCATTTTTTGTTAGATCGTGGATCATTTTAAATTGTTCAGTAATAGTTTTCTGTGCCCCATAGGCACTCTTTTGCTGCTCCACTAAGCAGTATTACCTCTCTCACTTAGATATTCTTTTCAGTAACTGCATTGTGCAAGACAAGCCCATAGCATCTGCGTTTTGTAGGCCCAGTGGATCACTGTTCTTATTTTAGTAGCATCATTTTTCCCCTGAATTCAGCTAACAACCGGGCCAACTTCTGCCTCAGGATCACTGAACCTATTATTTCTGCTGCCGAGAAATAAATCACTCATAAATATAACCCAGACTCTCCCACCTTCTGTGCCCTCATTGTGATTCTCACAGCTGTACAGTAAATACAGGGGACGTTAATCAGCCAGAAAGGTGCAGTGACACCAACCATAAAAAGCAGGGAAAATGTTCTAGATACGCTTACTATTTTAATGCTTTGCTCGGTCCAGACCTGGAGTTCATTAAAGTTCCTGAACTTTGTAGACTCATTAAGAGAAAAATAAACAGCATTGAGCTGAAAATTGCAACTGTTCTTTACTAAAGAGAGCATGTATTGGTTTGCTGGTATGTAGCATTACACAGTATTTTCACATGTGTACAGGTTTTTATCCAGATTGATTGCAACTCTTCACTGAATTTTTCTTCAAGCTAAGAAATTCTGTCATAGAAATTTTGATCACTGTGAACTTTATCATCCAATCATCTAAAAGGACTATACTCTGAACTGATTGCACAGGTATGGGATCTGTTATCCAGAATGTTTAGGACCTGGGATCGTCCAGATAAGAGATCTTTCTGTAATTTGGATCTCCATACATTGTCTACTAAAACAACATTTAAACATCAGATCAACCCCATAGGATTGTTCTGCATCAAATTAGGATTCATTAGGGCAGATTCAGTAAAGGGTGAAGTGGCCAAGGGTAGCGTCAATTCACCAGTAAATCACATTTGCTGGGACATTGCCAAGTCACTAACAGGTGCAGATGACAATTTGCTAGCGAAAGAGATTGTCACTATTGTTTGTTCGCACATTATTGCCAGGTGACTTTTTTTCGCTGTGCAAATGGTCGTTGCTCCACAAATTCACTAAGGTGCAGAGTTGACTTCTCCACCTTAGACCAGGTGAACTGCTACAATTAAGCTACATTTTCCTCAAACCTTAAGTCAGTTACAACATATCCTGTATTCTGGAAATTCATTAAAGTTGTAAAAACGCTGGTGACTTGTCTTTTTTTAAGCGGGATTGCCTGCAAAAGTCCTAACTATTAAAATTTGTGTGTTAATATTTTCCCCCGGACATTTGAGGGGCATGGAACATGCGTTTAGGGTGGGGTCATGTGTAGGGAAATAGAGGATCTCTTTTGTCTTTATTCCTTGGACATTTGTATTAAAAAGTGGCCACTTCAAGCATTTACACCAACATCTCTATTAAATTGTCCATATGACTTTAATGTACCTACCCTATTCAAATTATTGAAAAATTAAGCGCAATAGTGCTAGCAAAGTCTTGCTAGGCAGAAATGAATGCTAGCTAAAAGTCTCCACTTTTCGGCAGCCGAAACGCAACTTCACATTTTAGTGAATTAGCATAGTGGTGGCGAATTTGTGCCTGGTGAAGTGGCTTGGAGTGTGGTGAAGTGGTCGCTGTCGACAAATGACCATTTAGTGAATTATATCTTTGTTCGGTTCAAGTACAATGTATGGTTTTCATTACTACAGAGACATTTTTAATTTTTTTAATTATTTCATTATAATGGAGTCTATGGGAGACCTCCTTTCCTTAATTCTGAGCTTTCTCAATAACCGGTTTCCAGATAATGGATCCTACACCTTTATTTACTTTCAATTGCTATAATAGTTCAAGCAAAATTATTGGGCGCTCTTTGCTTCTTAAAAGTGTACTGTACTTTTGTCTGGTGTGTTATATTGTGTAAAATAGAAATTAAGGGCAAATAAAGTTTTACTTACTGCTGGAGATGAGCTAGATTTCAGTGAGCCACAAAACAACTAGTTTTTCTTTAATGAACAGTGTGTGTTCACATACAATAGTATGTCACAAAATGACAGCATTAGTAGTAATAGACTTCTGTACAAAGGTGTCAGCTATGTTTGAATAGTGACCACTGTATGTATAAATATCTGTATTTTGCTGCATACAGTAATGTATACTAGCTGTCAGGTTTGCTGAACAATATAATGAATACAAAGTTTCCTAAATGTGTTCATGCATTTTAAATACTTTTTTGACTGTTTCTTTAAAATGGCAATGTTGAAGTCTATAGAATCTAGCCAGACAGAACAGATGGTAAGCACAGCATATTTTTAATCTTACTCTGATTATTGCTACCAATCTCTATTTCTGTAGGTGATTAAAAAAAATGACAGAATCTAAATTCAAGACTTGAATTGCCTGTAAATGCAATGTCTCATGGGCCAATTTTTAGCATGTCACCCATTACAATATAGTAGCCAAAACATGCAGTGCCAAAGTACTATCCATTGCTGCTTATTAAAGTCACATGGAAGTGCTTGTGTACTTTTTAGGGAATTGTCTGAAAACCCTGCACTGTTTTAATAAGTTGCAAGGATAATGCTGGTCTAGAGCAGAGTTCTTGCACTCGGTACTCTGTCTGCCCTGACCTGTGCCTTTACTTTAATTGAAAACATGTTTAACTCTTTATTTCTTTGACTTTTGGACATTTGCCAGCTTTGCCTGTATAGTCCTCGTCTTCACTATCTGTTCCAGTGGCTCTTCCATGTACCTGCCTCTTTTATTAGCATTTCTAGATATGTACGTACTAGCATTTTTATCATTTTCATTTTTATAGACATGCTGTGATGCCATTAAACTACAGCAGGTGCAGATAAGGATTTCACTTCTCAATTATCCAGTTGTAGTACAGCAATGTGAGATTTTAATGCCATTCATTTGGCTCAGCTTGTGGATCTGCATATCTTCCATTGTCTCAGCAATATAAACATTTTAATTGTTTTCCTGGAGCTCAGGCACTGTTTTATGGATTACTTTGATGGTTTTTCAACTGTAGGTGAGCTAAAATTATCATTTATGTGTATTAAGAGCTCTCATTTATTTTTCTCTCTTCGACAACAAATTAAATATCTATTAACTAACAGAAAGAAATTAACATTCTAGGTCAAATAAACATTGTGTGCTACAAAAACGTAATATAATGTCATGTGAAAAACATCTAGTATAGATTTAAGATCTACATGTGGAGAATTACACTATATTAACCCACCACATTTTTAGCTAAAATTATCTGGACACTCCATTTAAAGGGACACGTCTTCATTTGGAACACTTACTGCCGAGTCTTTCTCTGGAAGAGATTTCTCCACAAGAAATATTCATAGAAATGTGTGGGGTTGTTAGAGGTAAAATAAAAAACCTAGCATTAATTCACTAGTAGAATCAGTGGTCCAGGTGCTCCAAGCCCCAGGTGGGCGTATCAAGAGGAAGATCCACTCATTAGGTGACCTTACCAAAGGAATGGATCTTATAGTGTATGACCAGCTTAGAAGTTTTAAGGTGGCCATACACTGCAGCTTTTATCGGCCCGATAATCGGTGATAGTGAACTAATTCAACCGTTCAGGTCTACAGCCAAACATTCGGATTACAATGATGGGAATACCAACTGACAGGATGAGGACTGCTTTAACTAGCTGATGTGGTCCTCGATTGGGCAGGAAAATCAAATCTGTCCAATCAAGATCTGTCCAATTTTTGCCCAGACATTTTTTTATGGAAGGCCATACCCTGGAAGATAAGCTGCCAAAACTATCTAAAGGACTCTAATCGGCATCTTAAATCTGCCTGTGTATGGCCACCTTAATTCCATCATCATCACAAAACTGTAAACAAATGATACTACCCCATACATGGGCCATATAGCTGCCAATTTAATAAGAGTTTCACCCACCCGTGTAAGCGCACCCTTAAGTTAACATAAAACTGAGCATTTTCACTGCTGCTGCCATCAGTTTCAAATGAACTGTATTTCCCTTAGATTATTATGGGAAGCAGTGTCAGAGGTGGAGAAGGTTTACATGAAAGCTGCTGTTTTGCCTGAGGGTCTAAACACCACATATGAGATTCATTTAGGATTCTGCTACAAGACCTTTGCATTATTAACTGTTGGTAATCTTCTTATTTTAGCTGGAATTATGATAGAATAGTGTGTGTCTACTTTTTTAGTGAGAATGGCTGAATTATGTTAGAACTCTTCATTTTATCACTTATTGAAATTCACTCACTGAAATGTTACTCTTTACCTACCCTCAGTAGACCAGTAATAACATCTTGTTCTTATTTTGTATTTGTATTAGTGGGCTACGCTTTGTTGCCCATTAATACTAAGTTCCCAACAGACTTAATATGTTGGCAATATGTGTCTATTGATAACCAGTCATTGCAGTCAACTGATTCAGAATTGCTTATTTGTTTGGCTCTAAATGTTGAACCAATACACAGACGTCACTTCATGGCTGGGATTATGCAACTGTCCTCAGTGGATGATTACACATTTCTATGCCAGCACTACCTTAGTCATCGATCTTTGAGGAATGTCAGAAAATCAAGCAGATTTAGTCATGAATGTTCTGCCAAATGTGCTCAATCAATCACACCTCTTTTAGTCTCACTGAGGTATTTCCTTTTCACAGCATACTAACCAAATAATGGGCAAATGGACATGTACTTAATAGGTAAACAAGAGCTAAATAATGCATTTTTATTAAGTCTTAAATCAATCACAAGTATGAACATCTTCTTTCAATGTATTTTGCATACTTTATTTATTTGTTTTATTTTGAAAATCTCCTGTCACGTAGCTATCCAAACCTGGGTTGACAGAATGCTCATTATGTATAATGTCATGTTGACATCTGTGTCTCAGAGAAGTAGACTTTTCACAGTTGGGGTCTTTTATATATTCTGAGACTTTTTATGATGGGTGAATAAGAACATTCAATTGACATTTTAAAATGTTAAATTAAAATTAGAACACACCTATCTCACATTTTTTCATACATACATATGTGATATGCTTTTACTGTGTGCCTAAGCAACAGCATAGACCATGGCATTAAACCAGTTTGACCAGTTGTATTTTATAGAGAATGGTTCACCCAAAGCAAGCTATATAGCAATTCCTACAAAAAGTTATACATGCAAACATGCAGAGAAGGAATATTCTTTACATAAAAGAAGGAGAGTAGATAGCTATTGCGTTTAATTTTCCGTTAGTATTGTTATAGACAATATTTACGACTATGAATGAAAAAAGAGGCAGTGTCTGTGGCTATTGTATTACTTCATATATTTCAACAGATTAATTACCTTTTCTGTTTCATTTCTGGCATATGTTACAAGGGAATGTGTTTCCAGTGACTATAGGTGATAAGTAAGAGGCAGAGTTTCTATGGGGCAAATTCACTAAAGCGCAAAGCGTCTAACTCTAGCACTTATTCGCCAACATGATGTCATTTCGCAACTTTGCCAATTTACTAACAGTGTCCCTGGCGACAATTTGCTAGCAAAGTAGATAGACTAGCGCAACTTTGCACCCTTACACCAGGCGAAGTTGCGCACTGACGAATGGACGTAGCTACGCTAATTCACTAAGGTGACCATTTTACTGAACGTTACCTCTTGGTCAGACCTGGTGAAGTTCAACACAATAGATAGGAGTTTGAAATAAACTTGAAATTTTTTCTAAGTCCCAAAAAAGATGGCGTCTTTTACTTTTTTTAGGGTGATAGTCTGAAAAAAATAGCGACATTTTTTGGGGAGGGTTACCCTCCTTCCCTCCTACATTTCCTAACATATGGCAACACAACTATACAGGGGGCACATGTTTAGGGCAATAGGACAACTTTATTTTATTTATTAAAGGTTTCCTGGGCTTGTGTAGTGTAATGTAGTGGCTGCAACATATACTTCTATTATTCGTTTAACTTTGCGCCGTATGCAAATTAGGCATTGCTAGAGTATGTGCAGTAACAGTAGTGCAACTTCGCTACCGTTTGACTCCTTGAGCATAACTTTGCATTTTAGTGAATTTGCGTAACTATGCCTGACGAAGTTTGCGTAACACTGGTGAAGCTACGCCTGGCGAAGTGGGGTGCATGTTGTCGAAGCAAGCGCTAGCGCATATTTGGCAAGTAGTGAATTTGCCCATATAAGAGAACAAAGACAAGTGTAAGTTTTCTGTATATCCATATGGAGAGATATCTAAACACCCCTTTTGTAAAGTTTTATTGCTCAGGGATGCCAAACACACAGCCTCTCAGCAACAGTGAATAACAACTGAAATCATCAGCTATAGTCAATTACTGGCAGAAGTAGGCGTACCAGTCTGACACCTCGGCTCTGAATCTTGGCTTGGAATATCAAGAAGTCATTGAAAGTATTCACAATCATGGAAATGGAATAAATGAGACTTAAATAGTGTACTGTTTTCAGATGAAAACATTCTGTAATTGTTCTTGAAGTCCCTTTTCCTAGTATATCAATTCTGTACTTTTTTTTTTTGTTTCTCTGTGAGACCAACGCCATCAAGCCGATAAAATCTTTTGTGCACTTGTAAATCCTGTAAGTGCAGATGCTTTGCCCTCTATTATGCTAGGGACCATCTAAAGTACCAAGAATACTAATAAATGTATATTTTGTGTCTGAATTATGCTTAGTACAGCCAAAGGAAGGTATCCCCCAAAACAGTAAGGTTTGTCACACTCTTTAACACTAATAAATAGTTTTAATATGTGAGTTTTCCAGTCAGGAAGTGACATAAGCAGAAGTGAAGTCACACATATGTACAACTGTTTGTGATGCCAGAGATTCAGTGCTGATCATTTTCACATTGCTTCATTGGTGTCCTTAAAATGTTCTGCACATACACATATCATTTTTCCCACAAATAACCAGAGATTGTGGAAAAACATCAGAAATCATGGGAATGCTTAACAGAAATGGTAACTCCCGAAAAAATATGCTGGGGTTTACAGCACTGTCCACCTGTATAGAAAAATAATGGAAATGCCAGTAATTTAGAGGCATTCAACTTCTAAAACATAGAAATGTAATGCAATGTTATTAATCCTTTCAAGACATATCAATTTGAATTGTACTGTACTGAGAAAAATGCAAATAGCAAATTTACGGTAGTCTAAAAATATTTCTAGGAGAAATGTTCACTGCTTATGTTAGTGGAAAGTACATCTGTCACAATATAGCTTGAGGATGTAGCACTAACAGAAATTCACAGATGTCCAGCTGGATCTTGATTTGTCACTTTAACTGACTGACCAAAAGAATGCCATGCTAGTAGCCATGCAAAGGGCTGGACTGGGAGGAAAAAGCAGCCCTGGCAAAAGTATCAAAGCAGCCCATGTATCCACTTGCATGCAAAGCATGATATATATTTCCAACCCCAAGGTTAACTAGAACTAGTGTTAGTTAATAGATATTTTAAGAGTCCATTACCATATAATCCCCAGCAATATTATACACCCTATGTGCTGGAACTCTCCCTTGCAACAAATATCTCACCCTAGTTTCTATGACAACTATTCTATCTAATGGATTAGTGACCCTATATTTACAGTATTTTCAAAATTTTCCTTTTGTGTCCCCAGTTACACCATGTACCCTGGCAGATAAGAGGACTTTAATTACCATGTGTATCACAGGGCCCAAGTGTGGCATACTTGAAGAGACTTGTATAACAGTGTAACAAACTGTAACCTACAGCACCTTAAACCCCTCTGAATTGTGTTTAGACTGTACGTCCTACAGGGTAGGATCCTCCAGGCTTTTGTTTCCTTGACACTGAGCACATGATCTGTATTGTAATTATATTTTATATTTATGTGAATTGTATTTATAATAATGCACTTATTGTTACTTTTTATTTCAATGACCCCTTGTTTGTTACCACTAATTTATTGTTTTGCTGTGCAGTGCTTCGCCCTCAAGGAGCACTATACAAATAAAAATATATATACATACAAGAGACTAGGCTGTCTCATGCAATTAATGCTACATATCACAGTGTTACATATACAGCCAGGCTGAAGAGACTGTTCTGAGCATGGATACTCCTGTTGCCAATATACCTATCATAAGCATAAGGGATTGGATAGATAGCAAGCAGCTCTAATATTACTTACTGAAGTTGGTTGGCATTTTTAGGTGAACAGCCCATTTACATTTTAAAGCAAGCGGCCCACAGTCCGGGCCTGGCCATGCACATCAGACACCATACAGTCCTGATATATATTCATAATGTATGATACACAAGGAAAATAGTGTGTCTTGTATCTTGTACCTTATAATGGGACACCTTTGCACAAAGTCAGTCCATTTTCTATTGACTAAACTAAGATAAAATATTTCCTAGCTGTCCTCTGAACAAAAGACAGATTGGACTGTGCTGGTTTTTAATAGCAGAGGGAGATAAGAGCACACAGGGAAGGATTTTCTATTCTAATCCAGAACTATTTTTAATCCAGATTTTATTTTTCATTTTCAATATTTCACATTTATTAAGTATCTGCTAAACAATATAAAAAGTGTTCTCTTGTAGCCAATTTAAATTCCTGCATGCCGCTGTACAACTCCACAGATAATCCGCAGTTTCTAAATCAAACAGACAGTAAATATAAATGTATTAACCATCGCGAATATGAATGGTTGGTAGGGTTGTTAAATCATTGCTGAAAATTGGGAAACTATATTTAATATAAAGATTTCCTTTTCATAGCATTTCTCTGCACTAAGTTAGGCATAGGTAGCTGCTATATTGTATGCCATGAGACAGAATAATAAGCAAACAATGTGTACATTTTGATACAGAAATGTAGCAAGTACATAAGCTTGCATTCATGAGCTTATTTATTAAAAAAATGTTATGTTAGGGATTTGATCTACTTCCATTAAACTCAATTTTGTTTTAAAAAAATTAATGCTTGCATTTCTATTAAAAATTAGAATAGAAAAAAAATTAGATTGATTATCTTGATTTTTTGTGAAAAATTTGAAAACCTTGCATTGAAAAAACACCTTAACATTGCCTCAGAAAACTCCCATTGTCTTCTACATAAACTCGCCAGCTTTTAGTTGGTAAAGTTTTATATTTGAGCTTAACAAATTTTTAGAGCTTAATGGTATAGTCGTGGGAAAACATGTTTTTTTCAAAACGCATCAATTAATAGTGCTGCTCCATTAGGCTTCTGCACTGAAATCCATTACTCAAAAGAGCAAACAGATTTTTTATATTCCGTTTTGAAATCTGATATGGGGCTAGACATTTTGTCAATTTCCCAGCTGCCCCTGGTCATGTGACTTGTGCCAGCACGTTAGGAGGGAACTGCTTTCTGGCAAGCTGTTTTTAATTCTCAAGTTAACTGAACGGAACACAGGGGGATATGGGTTTTTACTTTTGAGTGCTGTTCTTAGATCTACTGTACATAGCAGCTGTTATCTTGTATTAGGGAGCTGTTATCTGGTTACCTTCCCATTGTTTTGTTCTTAGGTTGCTGGGGGGAGGGGGAGGGAGGGGGTGATATCAGTCCAATTTGCAGTACAGCAGTAAAGTGTGATTGAGGTTTATGAGAGCACAAGTCACATGACTTGGGGCAGCTGGGAAACTGACAATATGCCGAGCCCCATATCAGATTTCAAAATGAAATATAAAAAAAAAATCTGTTTGTTCTTTTGAGAAATGGATTTCAATGCAAAATTCTGTTGGAGCAGCACTATTAACTAGCAAATCCCATCCTGGTTTTTGGACACCGGTGTGCGTTTTTTGGATGCTTGCGCATTTTCACCAACAAATTTGCAAATTCGCAAATCTTTCATCGCAACGGGACAAATTCGCCCATCACTACTATTAACTGATGCATTTTGAAAAAAAAATTTTTTTTCCCATGACGGTATCCCTGTAACGTATATTGTACAGAAGAGTTTTTCAGAGCATAATTAGCATTCATGTAGTTCAGTTCTATCCATTAAAGAAATTGTATTTTGTACATTGTTAAAGGTAGTATTATTGATACTAGCAACCATTAATGGTATTTACCGGTCTAGTACCACAGTTATGTTGTCTCTGTCCTTGAATAACCCACATATATTTTATATAGCAACCAGACCAGTGTGTTCTGACTCAGACTCGTGTTTCTATTGCTTATAGTCAGGCAGTGTCATTATTGTCATTTGGATCTGACTCACAAGACACAGTACAATTCCCATGGAGATGTTTAATGCAAAGATGGAGTATGCTGCAAGTTCGTGTTGAAAGATTGCATAGTTCAAGTCAAGCAGTGTGCATTGTAATATGCCAGTATGCACATGTAATAAACTAATGACAGAAATACTTGCGCTACATGTAAAAACAGTAGTATGAATGAGAATAAGGGGAAACAGGGCAGGTTGAATTATTTGAACCCCCTAAAAAATGTATGATTGTGAGAAATAAGCTACTGAGTTTAAAGGAACAGTAACACCAAAAAATCAAGTGTTTAAAAGTAGTTAAAATATAATGTACTGTTGCTTTCTAATGGTAAAACAGATCTGTTTGCTTCAGAAATGCTGCTAGGTTATATAGTGGCAATGTAGGCAATTGAAACAGGGCTAAATGTCACAGGTTAAATAATGTACAGTATAACACCATTATATTCTACATCTGCTGTGTAGCCTGAGCCGTTTCTCCTTTGAATAACTGCCCCATGAATACACAGCAACTTATTCATATATATTATAGTAGTGTTTCTAAAGAAAACATCAGCAACAGTACATCATATTTTAATTACTTTAAAACACTTTTTTATTTTACTGTTCCTTTTAAATGCAAAAAGAAGCTGCAGTTGAACTTAATTGAATTTGTTTCACATTCACAATTTTCTTGATTGCTGGCTTTTTCTACATGTATGAGAATAAAGTACCATTTACAAATCTTCTCTACTTTGGGCAAATAATCTCGCTGAAATGCCTTTCCACCGGCAAAAATACGAATCGCCAGGACCAGATTTCCCTAGCGGGCACCCCTAGGCCCGCTGTCATTTGTCACCCCTGTCCCCTTCCTTTTATTTGCTCAAATTTTCATCAGCAGGACAGAGCAATGGGAATTGGCACACAGGAAGTTTAAATTTCTGAACCAATGTGGGTGTGGTTGGACAACATGCCCTCAAATCCTGCCACCCTAGGCCCTGGCCTAGGTGGCCTATCCACAAATCTGGGCCTTTGAATCGCTGGCTGGATGGCATATGAATCGCTTTGGATTTCCGAAGTTTCCTCATGAGACTACTTCGGGTGATTTTGGAAATGTATGCCATCCTGCCATGGATTAAGATTTGTATTCTTGC
>CM044437.1:79166302-79179593 GCA_024363595.1 Xenopus borealis
ATATTTACATATTTATTTATATTTAGATATTTATTTCCTATATGCAAATTATTTACCTGAGGTGTCTTACGACAAACTGTTGTCCAAGCATCTAAAAAACATTTTTTTTTTTGCACAAGGATTGCTGTATGTCCTTGCAATAACCTATATTTTTTATTTTATCAACTTGGAAATAGCTGTTTTATGAATTAGTTTAAATCTGCTTCATTTTTACTTAGCCAACAGGCCGCACGGGCACCTGCTGCTAAAATATGCTGTCTTACATGTCCTGACTCCCACGTTTGGAGATGCCTGATTCTTTATAAAATAATTGAGAGGTTTATCTGAGCACTGGTAAATGATGACAAGACCCAGGCAGTCTCACAGATTAATGTTCTTGTCTTGTAAGCAAGAATAACAGCCTTTATGTATAACAGTAAGACACAAGGGCTTCTGTTCAATTTGAATAATTTCTGCCTTTTTATTGAAACCTTGCGGAAGGCATTAAGGTTACTTTCTCTTTGAATGCACATGACATCTACTGCTGTTAATTCACCAAGCGTAATGCAATCAATGCTGAAACTACAGAGAACAAAAGTGACATTTATCAGTTCAACAATATTATTATTTGTATGTATTTGTAGAGCACCAACATATTGTGCAGTGCTATAAAATGAATGTGTAAGAAATTATATGAATTATATATGTTGAATATACAGATTTACTTGCATAACAACCAGTACGGGTACAAAGGTGAGGAAGGCTCTGTGCAAAATAACTTATAATATAAAGGGGAAGGGAATAAGGTGAAAAAGGTGTGGAAGTGGGCAAGATCAGGGAATACTCAGGTGAGAGATGTAGCATATAGTACTGCATTTGGTAGTAAGGGTAGGCTTCTCTAAATAAGTGTGTTTTAAGAGATCTTTTAAAAGCAGAAAGGTTGGGAGCCTTTACAAAGTCTTGAATGCAAGCATGTGAGGAGGTAGTGAAAAAAGAGTTGAATTGCAGGTCAGTGGGGGAGCATACTAAGTACTTGTGTGAGTAAATAGAGATTATTTTAGAAATGTAGTGTGAGGCGGTGTTATGAAGTGCTTTGAATGTCAGAGTTATTAGTTTGCATTTTATTCTGAAAGGTAGTGGTAGCCATTGCAGGGCTTGGAAGAGTGAACTGGGGCAGTGACAGTCTTTGGTGGGGAAGGCCAATTAATAGAGAGTTGTAACTGTGCATATTTTCTGGTGAAATGTTTGTCTGTATACTGTATGTAAACTGCTATGTCTTGCTTTTTATGGTACTCTTTGGGAGATGACGGCCCTATATAAATAATAATAACCTGTCACATACAAATATCCTAAAAAAGCATTGCAATTTCCCATAGTATTGTAGATAAAGAAACAATTGAAGTTACTTTGTGTCTTTAATAACGAGACAAAAAGGGGCCATTTATTATCTTCAGGACAGAATGCAACTGCAAAGTGCCAAACATGGGCTCAATATGTGTTTTTTTGCAATTTGATCCCTCCCTGCAGATAGCACAATTGCTGCAGATATCTGCTTTCTGTTTTGGAACACAGAGCACCATTAATAGACACCTGAATTTGTATTCACATGGCATAGATGCCCCCCTCCTGCCCCTAATTTGTGCATCATTTAGACCTAGTTAGGGTGCACAGGCCACATCAAGGGCTCTGTACCTACCTTCTGCACTAAGCACTAACAGACCTCAGATAGTTGTGCTCTCTGAATTAGCAATAAAGGCTTTGTTTTGGCACTTCTGCCTGGGTCAGAGTTAATAACAACATTAGCATAAATTCATATTAATGTTATAATAAACCTCTTGGTGTTTATATAGTTTAAATATTTTAGTACCCTTAAGGTAAAGTGATTTACATAACAAAAATATCCTGTTCCTGGAAAAACCCAGGTCTCCTGCATTTTAGATACTAGATCCCATACCTGTATTACAATGTTGCTATGTTATTGTTTTATGTTTGATTTATTGGCTGTGCACTTGTTTTACCAAGTTAAAATAAAAAGAATAAGAGTAATCTCCAAAGTGTTCTCTCTCTTTTTTCTCTCAATAGGGGATTGCTGCTGGTGCACGATCAAAAGGAGAACACAAACAAAAGGTCTTTTTAACCATCTCCTTTGGAGGAATCAAAATCTTTGATGAAAAATCTGGTGTAAGTAGACATTAGAATAATGACACTTATCAACTGAAAGTAGTTCAGATGTTTTGGGGAAAATAAAAGGAAAAAGTTTGAGTTATTATGTGTGACCTTCTGTTTTTGTCCAGAATTAAAAGCTGTAATCACTCTAGTTGCGTCTTCTGTTCTATTTAAATACCCACCCTTTCTGCCCTTTTTATGGGATTTCTTTCTGCATCATTACCAGTGCTATCATTTTCTATTACTATATCAGTTTCTGAAGGAAAGTGTGTCAGCTTGGTTTGGGATTAAGGGCCCATTTACATCTAAAGGAATGGCACAGATACTAATTGGCAGATTCTAGACAGAGATGTATTATCTGCATGTAGCAGTTTATGGGTACAAGGCAGCTCTACAGCAGCTGAATACACAAGGGAATGTCTCTTCTTGTTATGTCTGCACATAGACCACATCTGTCAGATAAACTTGGAAACAAGTATTCATCTAGAATATGAATGTCCAACCTGTAACTTTCTAAATGCTGAACTACAGTTTTGACAGCTGTTGAAGGTTGCTGCTGAGTATTGTAGTTTAGCAACAAGCAAAATAACAGGCTGGGAACTTCTCATTTGGAATGATCTCATTGTCTTATAAAAAATATCCAGTGAACAGTTACTAAAGCTCATGTATATGTGTAAGATTGAGTGCAAAGCACATCATGTGCAAATGTAAATATTATTAGCAAAGATATTTATGCCTATACAATACTCTTTGTGGCTTCACATACTTTTGCTGAAACTCCCACTCTGCATAGAGCAGAAATATGTTTAAGAAAATAGGTATTGATGTACATAGATATTAAGCAACATGAAAAAATTGCATTTAATGGCTGAATACCACACAATTAAAGGCAACGTTTCAGGCCATTCTTTGTCAATCCTAGAGCTGTGCAAGACAACAAAATTTAAATGTTGTGAAGGAGGAAATGAGACATAAGAACAGGAGGGTGCCCAGGTACAGAAAGCAATAGAAGTCAATCAGCAGGTCACCTGCGTATTAGCAAACATCTTATTGGTTGCTGTCTACTACTGTACACATAAAGAGTACATACATGGCCATGTAGTCATCTTTTTAAAAATGTGTGATCAGTCTAGTGATGTACACTTCTAAATGCCCATAAATTATAAGGGCTCATTTATGTCTTACTTTAACTTATCCAGTGGTGCTACATTATGGCCCTTTCAGCGCCATGGCCTCCTCCAACGCTTCTACACTTTTCCCTATCCAACAAACTCGCAGGCCAGTTACATACGCCCATGGTTCTCAAATCACCCTCCACATAGTTCAGTGATTACTTTCTTGAGCATCCCATGAGTCATTATCCCTCAAACCTTTGACGGTAGATCTTCCTCTCCCATATGTTCCTGATGGATTGTCCAGTGTAGCCTTCCACTCTTGATGATGGAGGTTATGCAGGAGTCCCCATAGAGGTCATACAGCTGTGTGTTGGTGCAGATTCATCACTGAAGTGAGCGTGTCCTTGCTTGTGCTTCACTCCTTGTCATGAGCAATGTACTTGGTCTTCTGCTTGTGAACTACCAGCACTGCTTGCACAAACACCTCCTCTAGCTTTGGAAACTCTCTCTAAGGAAGCATTCTGACAAGCTCAGCAGGCCCACATCAGAGGCCAGAGTTTCAAACATTTATGTCTGCAAGTGCAATTTAGAACACATTGCCATGTCCAATTTGACAAAATAACCATAACCAATTTTGCTGCAAATTGGACACAATTACTGTACTTGCACATAAATCTGACTAGCCTTATATCTGGAGTTCAGCTTGCAAGTGAGGTTTGCACCCAATTCTTTAAGCACAAGTGTGCTGAGCATTTTTACACTGGGTGCAAAGGGAACCCTAGAGTTACCTCCTGATTGGAGGTGGCAGTATCTCCAGGGCTCCGCTGCATCTATAGGTGCAGCAGTTCTTACTTAAGAATGGAAGGCAAGTAAGACTGAGCTGCACTGAGGGCAATTATATGGAAGTTCTTGCTTTTGGATGCAAGTACCTTTAAAGAAATTGACATTCCACACAACTCCAGGGAGATTGTGAGTACTGATACTGCACTTTCAGAGATATTGTATGTGTTTCCTTTTTAAATGGAAAATGTTGACTACATTAAATTGATTGGACATAAACTCCAATACATATGTGTACTCTAACCCTTTTGACACCCCTTTGTCAGTGTTACACTATATGTGTGGTGCTTACCTGATGACACGGGACAAACCTGAGCCACTCCGTAGTGGTATTGGGGGATACTGGGTATCTGGTACTTACTCCGGTAATGTACCTATGGGTGGCCCCACTAGGAATACAGTAATAACACACACACAGTATTGCTTAAATTGAATAACGGTTTATATAAAATAACTGGCCAACAGCACTCCTAACCGCTGGCAACTTGCTAGCACCAAGCTGTCTATTGAACTAAAATAAAGGTAAAGTCCTTTAATAAACAGTCTCTTTACTCTTCAGCACCTCTCAACACTTTGGTCCCACCAGCAGTTCTCTGACTTCTTTCTCTGTCCACCATGTGGTTCTCTATGCCAGACATTGTTCTTTTGCAAGTATCTGTGACTTCCTTTTCCTGCCAGCCACTCACTAGCCGCTGTGTCATTTCCTGTTGCACTGAGGTCACTGAATAGCTGGTTGCTAGGTAACAGCTTACAGCACACAGAGACAGGATCTGGGCTTCTGCCCTTACATCGATAAGTGCAATGATTTTGCACAGATTCCCTACAGTACATTGCCGCTTTAACAGTTAACACATTGCACCAAATTTCACCCCCCACACTATATCTCCTTTGCTTACAGCAGGAGTCCAGGAGGGTGGCTTTGAGCTAATAAATTCCCTTGTTTTCACCTTCCATAACATCAGTGTGCAGCACTACCTCTTTTCCTTATCCATGGGATGATTTAACCTGCTTCAGTTTATTGTTTGCAAGGTGAAAAGTAAAGTACAAGCAGATGCAAGGCATCCCTGGAGTGAGCGCTGGCATTGGAAAGGTGTTGCCTTCAGGATTCACTTAGCATGTTGCAGCTACTTATGCAACTGGGCCCAGTGAGTTACTAGGCATCAGCAGCTTGTGTGATTGAACAATGCAGATGCTAATAATTAGAAATTCTAGGAATAAAATGCAGCAGTGTGGATAAAAACATGGCCCTTTGCCTCTGGTTTTGCACTTTGCCCTTGCATTCATAAAGAGTCTTCTTATCTTCTACTTTGCATATCATATCTAGTTATTGCTCAATGCATTTTTGTAGGTATAGTTTTAGCAAGTATTCCTTATTACCCAGATTCACATTCATTTAAATTGCTTTTTTTTAAACTACGGAATGTGTTATCAATGTTAGATAGTAAAAGTTATATAATTTCATGTTACATAAATACAGTGTTATTCTGAACTTTTTCATATTCCTGCTGACATTCATATGTAGTAGAAGCAGTTTGATCTGGTTTACAGGCAGTCAGTTATCTTCTGTGTGAATGGAATGATAATGATTGGAATAACTACAGTATATCTAACACAGAAGCCATGTTTGTGAACCCTCTAATTAGACTTGGTTGCCTTCTCTGGAGATGTTGCTGTAGATGAATTCTCTGTAATTTTTCTGTAACTGCGTAGGTGGACTGTTGTATTTATTCAGTTCCAGTCCTAGACATTCAGTAAAAGTGTGAGGGCTATTACAGTGATGGCCTTATAACTGGGCAAGGGTATACTATTAGTCAAAATGCTGACAGCTTCCCTCTGCAGTATATTCATCAATCCTGTTACAATGCATACTTTCCAACTGAACACCCAGAGAATGTCTATGTAGCAAAGATACTAATTACACAGTAATACATTGCTGGCCGTGCAACCGGAAGCACATGGTGCCATACCATATTCCATTTCATTTGCAACATTTTCCCAGTTTAGTTTATGAACATACAAACTATAAGGATAATTGCACAAATTATTTTATTTCAAGCAGACTTTCATCTTTTCACTGGACAGTTTTGCATAAATTACTCCTGGCAGTCGTTAGGAGGGGAATAGACTTATTCATAAAGCGGCATCATTGTATCATTCCAGCAGATATTAAATAGAAAAATTTGAATTGCATCTCATTATTGCTATATAAACTATCTTTCGTTGGTTCATTAAATCTGTATCACTGGATATGCCATTGAACAAATCTGTGTTGCAAAAACAGAGCTTGAGAAGCCCTAAAATGATGGTGGTCATAAATACTCTGTGTTATTATCCCTCTTGATTACAGAGCATTATGGATCATTTTAAGAGATATTAATCTGTTAATATGTGAAGATACTCTAGAGTTTTTTTCATAGGCATCGAGCATATACCATACTGTGCATAGACCTGACTGTCATGCAGAATATTACTATTTTGCTCTAGGAAGTCTCACCCATAAATGATATTAATGTTTTCGTGCTTTACTATTAGTGTTATACACCATTCTTTAACAGGGTTATTTACTAAATCTCAATTTTTGGGGGGGGGGGAAGTTGAATTTTTAGAGATTTATTATTCCCCAAAGGTGATAAAAGTCCAAATACAAAAATCCACCATCTCAAATCTGATGAAGTCATTTATAAGGCAACAGCAGACGTCTGTTTTCAGGTTTTTTTTTCAGGGTTTTCAGGTGATAATCAAAAATAATCTAGAAATTCCGGTGTCAAATCTGATAAATTCGTACAATTCAAGTTTTCTCTAGATTTTATCAAGTCATTTCCTGCACCGAATTTTTCAAGTTATTGTTTTTTTAAATATGCTAAAATTATGGATGGGAGTTTGGTTTAGCTTGGTTTAAAAAAAATGATGAGATTAATTTGAGGTTTAGTAAATAATCCACTAAAATACTACCTTTGGGGGCGTGGCTTGCCGGGACAGAGAATGGCTGCATAGCTTGCGAGCTCCGAGTACCATCCACCGATCCAGTGAGTTTAAACTAGAGGAGAAATGGGGAAAACGCACAAAACAAAATCGGATAAAGACAGAACACCAGGCAGAAGGCTCCAAACCTCTTCCAACGAGATAGCGCCGCTATTTCTTAAAAAGAAAAACGAGCGTGGTGAATCCAAGATGGCGCTGGCGCGGGAGGACAGGGAAGAGGAGGCCGAGTCAAACAGAGAGCTGTCTGAATTAGATAGCGATGTGGATGAGGACGTAAATATACACAAATATATTTCTAACCTACCCACAAAATCCGATATTAAAGACATGCTGAAAGAAGTCACAGTCAGTATCAAGGAAGATATCCAGGAAATAAAACGTGATATGCTTACAATTGCAGCACGCACAGAGGACTTGGAACAAAACCTCTGTAAGTACTCATCTAACCAAAAAATTATTTACTCCCATATCCAGCAACAAGATAATATAATTCATGACCTCCAAAGACAACTTGAAGATCAAGAGAATAGGAGTAGAAGAAATAATATAAGGGTTAGAGGAGTACCAGAGTCAGTACAGAGGGAGGACATCATTAATGCACTCCAGCAAATCTTTAATAATACTCTCAAGAAATAACAGAATATTGAGATTAAATTGGACAGAGCTCATAGGGTGCAGAAACCCAAAACTGCCCCCTTAAATGCGCCAAGGGACATCTTATGCTGCGTACACAATTTCAGCATTAAAGAGGAAATACTGGCTAAAGCTAAGGAAGCCACTAACATTTGCTTTGAAGGAAACACGATTAAACTTTTTCAAGACCTTTCTAGAACTACGCTTTTCAAACGGAAAATGCTGAAACCCCTAACTGACACACTCAGAGAAAAAAAGATACAATACAGATGGGGTTACCCCTTTTCTCTATCCGTTATCAAAGATGATACAACAGCAGTGTTGAGACTGCCCTCGGATACGGCCAATTTCCTTAAAAAACTGAACATCTCGGACCTGGAACTTCCAGGGTGGTCCCCGAACCCAGCAAAAATCCCGGAACTTTCCTTCGATTCTCAAGGAGAATGGTCCAGGACACCCGGTGCTAGAAGAACTCCAAGAACACCTAGAACTCCAAAAGACAATGCAAGGTCCTCTTATCATTGAACTTGATATCTAAAGTTACCTGCTTAGACTATCATGTGTGCCTAATATAGACAATCCTATCTGGACCCCCGTGGACTTACATGGTCTAAGGTAACTCACACATTGACAATCATCCTATGGTGTGCGTTATAGTTTCTATAAGTAAAGGGAGGGGGGGGGGAAAAAAAAAAGGAGGAGAAAAAAAAAAAAAAAAAAAAAAAAAAAGAAGAGGGAAAAATCCAGATTTTTTTTTTTTTTCTTCTCCTCACTGATAATATTGTTACCTTTATCTCCTTCTCCCATTAGACTATAGAAGATGTATATATCCATTCTCACTAATCTCCTTCTATATTAAGCCAACAGTACTGAAAATAAGTACTTCCCTGTTAATTCTGTATGTTATACCTTTCATTTCTCTCATTAAGCTATCGGATAATGTACGCATTGATGGTCTTTTGTTATATTGTCCTATAAGCTAAATAGTACTGAAGACAAGTACTTTCTTTTTTCTTTCTTTTTGGTTTAACACAAATTTTCTAATTTAAATGGATAGGCTTGGGACACAAATGTTAATCCTGGGCTATCTGTAGGTTTCTATGTTTAACTCAAGTTAAAAGATTTACCAAACATGCACTAACTAAAAGGTTAACCAGTTCAAACTCTATACTTATCCCAGTTATTAGATTGTAACTCCCCTTTTCACTCCAGAGTAACATGTTTTACTTAGAATTAAACTGGATTGGTGGTAAAAGGGTACATGGTAGACGGGAAAGATCCATATTTACATGTATGCATCCAAGTACATTTCCCTAAAACCACCAACCCCCCAAATTGGAGACTTTTCACTTCTCCTCCGCCGCCTCATAACCCCAGTCTGGGGACTTCCCCCCCCAAAGAGACTGCAGCGGTTTTTGTTAACCCTATACCCCAGATTCTCCTGTGCACTCCTTCTTACCCTACCCCCCTACCACAAAAGCTGGCAACAAATTCAAATACCAATGGTGTGTAAGTCGAATATACTCTTTGTTATTTAAGAATAACCACACGGAATATGGACTGTGTAATATTATCGTATAATGTTAATGGTATTAACATACCCACAAAAAGAGCTCAAATCCTTCATGAATGCAGGAAGTACGGTGCTCAGATTGTCCTTTTACAGGAAACCCACTTCAAGGAGAACCATGTTCCCAAATTGATCTTTAAGACATATACAAAAGTATACCTGAGTAACAATCCAACCAAAAAAGCCACTGGGGTAATGATCCTTATGAGAGATGATCTCCCATTTGAATTTGTGGATTCTTTAGCCGATAATGAAGGGAGATACCTTATTATTAAAGGGAAAATAGCAGGTCAACCCTGTACTATTGCTAATGTGTATGTTCCAAATGTTGGCCAAGTAAGGTATTTAAAGAATTTCCTAAAAAAATTGGAGGATTTTTCTGAAGGTAACATTATAGTAGGAGGAGATTTCAATCTGATTTTTAATCCATCGGATGACAAAACTAATTCAAAGGGTAGAATGTCATATAAGGATATGAAGGAAATCAAAGCAGCATTAAATGATCTAAACCTAGTTGATGTATGGAAAGTGTTTAATCCGGTAAAGAAAGACTATACCCATTTTTCAAAATCATTTTCGGTTTATTCGAGAATAGATTATATACTCACATCTCAACAATGGTTACATTTATTTAATCAATCAGAAATCAAAAACTGTACAATTTCAGACCATGCCCCAGTAATAGCGAGATTGACAATCCCCAGATGTGTCAAACCAGAGTTCACTTGGTATATGAATGACTCTCTTTTGCTATCTTTAAATAATAAAAACCAAATAAGACAGTGGTTACAACAAACAATTCAAACGAATCAATCTCCTGAAATTTCTGCAGCCACCTTATGGGAAACCACAAAGTGCGTCCTCCGAGGTCAACTTATGGCTCTAAGTAGCTCCCTGAAAAAGAAAAAGAAGCAGAAATCAAAAACCTATTAAATGATATAGCAAAATTTGAGCATAAACATAAGAGGACATTGGACCCAGCACTTCTAACAAAATTAGATAATAAAAGAATGCAATTGAAAGCCATATTAGACACTAAAGTGCAAAAAGCATATCTTAGAAGCAAACAAAGATTTTATGAACTTAGCGACAAATGTAACAAACATTTCGCAAAAATCTTGAAGAAAATTCAACCAAGAACAAGTATAACTTCTATTAAGGATAAAAATAGCACCACGCACTATGATACTAGAAACATAGCAAATACATTCAAAGAATATTATCAATCACTTTACAAATTAGATACTAAAATAACCCCTAATAGCCAATCCGAGAATATAGACACTTTCATCGAGGAAGCGAATATAAATAAACTAACCACAGAGGAATCCCAAGCTTTGGATACTCCATTCACACTAAAAGAAATAGTAAACTGTATAGACTCCCTCCCAGTAGGGAAAAGTCCTGGGCCAGATGGATACACATCCCTCTTCTACAAAGCCTTTAAAGTTGAATTATCTCCACTTCTCCTAGAATACTTTAACTCTATCTCAGAAAATAGGAACTTCCACCCACAAGCACAAGAAGCCCACATCACGATAATACCGAAGCCAGGGAAAGACCCCCAATTATGCCCAAGTTACAGGCCAATATCATTAATTAATATCGATCTAAAGATTTATGCTAAAATCATAGCCAACAGACTTAAACATTACATACCCAATCTGATCCATACAGACCAAGCAGGATTCGTGCCTAAACGGGAAGGGAAGGATAATACAAATAAAATAATATCTTTGATAAAATACGCACAAAACAAAAAAATACCATCCCTTATTTTAACCACAGATGCGGAGAAGGCCTTCGATAGGGTATCCTGGAGATACTTAGAAAGAACTCTT
Organism: Xenopus borealis; assembly: GCA_024363595.1. Classification (NCBI taxonomy): domain Eukaryota; kingdom Metazoa; phylum Chordata; class Amphibia; order Anura; family Pipidae; genus Xenopus; species Xenopus borealis. The sequence goes on from CM044437.1 coordinate 79,177,429, forward strand.
TCAGGATTTGGTATAGGCCCAAATATGAAACAAAAGATAATGGCATTATACGATACCCCATCAGCCAGGATAAGAATTAATGGCTCACTTTCACCTAAAGTATCAATTTTTAATGGCACTAGACAGGGTTGCCCGCTCTCCCCTATACTTTTTATACTGGTCATGGAAACCCTACTAGCACACATTAGGAAAAGCCCAAATATAAACGGTTTGATCGTAGCAGGAAAGGAGTATAAATGTACTGCCTTTGCAGACGATTTATTATTATTTATTACCAAACCAGCAATTTCCCTCCCCAATGTTATGGCCTTAATTAAAACATTTGGAGAACTATCTAACTTTAAAGTTAACTATTCAAAGTCCGAAATTCTGAATGTAAATATATCTGAAACAGAGGCCAGACACTTACAACAGAATTTTGCCTTCAAGTGGGCCCAATCCCACATTAAATATCTTGGTGCCAACATATCCAACGACTTAGATAAACTTTACCAAATCAACTACGTTCCCCTCTTAAATTCAATCCAGAAACAGATAGCTAACTGGGAGAAACTACAACTGTCATGGTTTGGAAGAATTCAATCTATAAAAATGATAATTTTACCAAAAATACTTTATATGATGCAGGTACTTCCAATCTTTCTCCCGCAGGCGTTCTTTGCCTCACTCAAAACAATAATGAACAAATTCATATGGCGAAAGAAGAATGCCAGACTGAAACATAAGTTACTCGTTCAACCAAAAAACAAGGGAGGCCTGGGAATTCCAGACATAAACTTATATTATGTAGCAATACATATGACAAGAATATTTATGTGGTATTCCAAAACGGAGAAGAAAGATTGGAAAATGCTTGAGCAAAGTTTTCTTACCGCCCCGATCCACAACACACTGTGGTGTAAAGATATCACCACAATAGTACAACCCTTCAACCATCCTCTCATCAAAGCTACACTGACTGTATGGCAAAAAAACAGACACTCCCTGAAATTAGCTACTGAACCATACATACTACAACCTCTAAACCAAAACCCTGAATTCTTGCCCAGTATGGAGAAGGGATCTTTTACCAGATGGGGAAAATACAACAACAGAGAAACTAGAATTAAAGACTTTATAAAAAACAATAAAGTTATCTCATTAACTGAGATACAAAGAAGATGGGGAAGCCACCCTAGAGACTCCTGGGGCTATAATCAATTACACTTCTACATACAAAAACAAAAACTACTTGACTGGGAACGACAATTATCCCCATGGGAACAATTGCTAGAATCCCCTATACCGATAACAAAACCGTTTTCGAAGATATACAAACTTTTAATTGGCGCTGTTACCCAGCATACCTGGTCCTTTTGCGAGGCCTGGAACAAGGAATTAAATATAGATTTATCAGAAAGCCAATGGAAAGCAATATACAAACACCAATATAAAACATTCAAAGCTTCTAAAACAAACGAAGCAAACTATAAACTGCTCACTAGATGGCATTACACTCCAGTTAAATTACATAAAATGTACCCGAACTGCACTAACCTCTGCTGGAGGTGTAATAAGGAAGTGGGTACCCATACTCACATATGGCTAACCTGTTCCAAAATGGTACAATATTGGGAAGAAGTACTAAATATAATAAACAAACTCACAGGGTCCAATATCAAAATAGAGCACCAAGCGCAAATACTATTACACTTACCTTACGATAATAAAAGAAAATGGGGAACATTGACTCTCTTCCTTCTCCAATCCGCAAAGGCCTTAATTCCTAAGAAATGGAAAACAGAGTTAGCTCCAACATTAAAAGACTGGATTACAAACACAGAAGACATTAGACAAATGGAAGAATTAACTCATGCTATTCATAACCAAAGCAACAAATTTTGGAAGACCTGGTCTCCCTGGATAAACTATACTAAATCCCTCTGAATACCACCAGAAAAACAAGGAATACTTGGGTTTGTAGAATTAGACTAGTACCTCACCAACTTCCGCAGTTAGTATATTTTTAATACTGATAAGCAATATGTCTATATAACATGATTATATTCATTGTAACAAGCTATTACAAGTTGTCAGCACTGATTGTACATATGCTACTATATTGTAAGTGAAATGTAACCTAACCCCCTCCCTTTTTTCCTTCTGTACCCCCCCTTCCTCTCATT
>CM044437.1:79192248-79209421 GCA_024363595.1 Xenopus borealis
GGATAAGTAATGGATAACAGATAACAATATGTTCTACAGAGCTTATCTGCTATTGAGCTTTTTCTCCTTTGAATGGCTGCCACCATGGCTACACAGAAGCTTATTTATATAAACAATAGTAGTGCTTTTGAAGCAAACTCTGCAGTTTTACCAGTGCAGGGCAGCACTGCATTATATTTTTATTACTTTAAAACAATAAAATTTTTTGATGTTACTGGTCCTTAAAAATGCCCTTATTGAGACATGGGCTCTGACCCTAAATACTGGCAACATTTCAGACCGCCATTGGTCTTTTATCAAGCCACTTGATAAAAGACAGATGGCGGTCTCAAACGTTGACAGTGTTTTGGGGCAGAGCCCATGTCTCAATAAAGGTGCTGTCTACAACACAAAATCAATGGAGTCACAACCAGCACAAGAACCAGGCAGATACTGCTTTCAATAGCAATTAATAATATAAATAATTATAATTATTAATAATAATAGCAAATAATGTTAATTGAAATTGCTTAATTTATATCAGAAAGTTAATTATATCGAAATTAAACATTCTAATTATATGGATTAGTTTTTTTGAGTGGACATCCTCAAACATCATGATAAATTGTTGTTATTGTGCAAACGTAAATCAGAAATATTAAGAAGAAAAGTATATCTTGACTGCCAAGCCCTTAAACTTAAATAGGAGCAATATAGCTACTTTATTTTTTTATGCTATTGATTTACTAACATCAAGGTCACACCAGGCAACTTTCCCAATGTAATTAAATATCTGTGCAAGGGTATAAATATGATTAGTTTAGTTGCCCTCTACAGTAATATATATGATATAGATAAGGGGATTTCACTACAGTGCTTTCTCAGAAACTGTAGAGTTTAAAACTATTATATATTCTTATATATTGAAGGATATACTATGCAGTATGTAAAGTTATTATTTTAAGATGACAAAAGTGTATACTTTATGTCCTTGTGATTCACCCATTTACTGTGTTATCTATAATGTTTGCTTCTTCCCGTATATCATCTTGTATATTAATAAACAGCAAATGTGGTAAATGTTAAGAATTAAAAAGGCAATGAATGTAAAACATAAAGGCACATAAAAAAATAGATGCTTTTATCAGCAGAGCAAAGGTGTCAGTGTAGTTGATAACATAAATGGCTATAAGTCAACAGAGAAACAGCAAAGACATGGGGAACATATTCAGAATAACAATAGCTGAGCAAAGGACAAGAACATCAGTGTCATAAAGTGGAAAATACACGGTGTTTGTAGACAAGTACCAAAAAGGAGAACAAGCATAAAAAAAATAAAGGGGATTATCTACAGTATGACTCCAATGGCAGTTTGCAAAGTACAATTTTAGGCACAGCTTGCCGTATTCTTTATCTGCAAATCAGAATACCCTTTTTTACTTGCATGTGGTCTCTTTATGTGATACTTTTCATTATGTGAAGCAATGGTGGATTCCTATTAAAGACCAACACTGATGAAAACAAAATATTTACTGTGCCACTAATTTACACAGTCTGATCATTTCTTTAAAAACAGCTGCTACAAAAGTGCATTATTATGGCTGAGCTGACTAGAATATAATGTTAATAGAACACCTTGTTCATTGCTTAAGCAGGATGGAACAAAATCTTTTTACATAGACACCAGCAACTAAATTAGGTCACTTTAAGATTTTCCGGATGAAAACATAGCCCCCAGTGATTACAGATGCTCGATATTTTAGTCTCTGCCAATTTCACTCTAAGTCAAAACAATGGCTCTGGGCTAGAAAAGGAAATTTGATTCAACATGAAGAGATGACAATTTCAAGACAAGTCTGGAACTGGAAGTAATCTCAACAGGACTGAAAGTTGATTAAGTAAAATACAGCATTATTTATATTATATACTTTATGTATGCATGTATATATATATATATATATATATATACATACCTATATATGCTGTATTCTTTCTCAATTATATTAGAAAATGCCCTGTTTTTAATATCCAGTTTGTTTTAAAACATTGAAAGTTTGGTGAATATGCCGTATACTAAACTGCATTCCACTTCAAGTATAATGTATTAAGTATTTAGCTTTCAGGATGTTATAAGTAGAGGAATGCCTACACTGCCATCATTTAATTTTCGTCCCTCTCATGCATATTTCCTTTATGGCCCAGTTCAGCGGACCATGCCTTTGTTGATGACCATGCTCCATGAGTTCCTAGTGCTCTTCCCGTTTAGTCTTTATTTTTATTATAGAGATACAGTATAACTAAATAGAAGGGCCCTGGGACTGGGTAAAAACTGGGTAAAAACTGGGTAAATAGGTTGTTAAAAATAAAAAAAAAATGTTTTAATATAGTTAGGCAAAATTGTAACCTATAAATGTCTAAAATAATAGTCAAAACACAACCTCCATCTTTGCATCTCTCTAAGTTAGTTTGCTTTAAATCTGGACCTACATGCTGGTTAGATAAATACAGAGGAAGTTGTGTGCTATTACAAAAGGCCATAATAAGTGAGGAGTCTGGACTCCTCAGTCAGGCAGATCATGTATAGATTTAATTCAACACAATTGTTGTCCCCTGGAATATTTTGGAGCAATCTTCAAGATAATCTCGCAATTTAATCTGTAAATATATTCTGAACAGTTTCAAAGTATATATTTACTGTATATTGGTACAAAGCAAGTTCCACATGGAATACTAAATATTCAGATCTCCTAGAATATTCAATTTTTTTTGCTTTCCAGCTTGTTGATGACGGTTCAAATGTAATTGCTCTTTGGTTGCAAGTGGAAATATCTCTGGTGATATTTACCTCCAGTATTAAAACACCCCAAATTTTAACCCAATTTTCACATATAGGGGGTTATTTATCAAAATTCAAATGTATCTAATTATATTCTAAACTATACTCCCATCAAATCTGCACAGGTTATTTCCCCTTATTTATTTTTGCCTGAAAACCACAAAATCTTTGGATTATTGAATGAAACCCAATGCAGATGAGGATATCTTTGGGATATCTCCCATTGACTTAACCTCGGCAGGTCTGAGATGCCAATTTCAGATTCAGACTTTTTCCATCCTCGTGGTATAATAAATCCTGAAAAAATATTATTTTCCAAAAAAAATTCTGATTTTATAGTAAAAAAATGTGAATCTTTAGAGTTTTTGGCATTCAGACTTTAATAAATAACCCCTTAAATTTGATTTAAAAAAAAAGACATCATCCTTGAACAAAACATTGTCTTTTAGGTGACATTTAGATGTCTAGTGCTTTAAAGTAATTTGACTTAAAGGGCACCTATTGGCAAAAAATGTTATCACCAACCAAAGGTGCGGATTCCTGTTGTGGATAACAGTAGTTTAAAAAAAAAAAAAAAAGCCACCGCCAGCGCTAGCATACTTGCACCGGAAGGGAGCTCCCAGTGCGAGCCGCCATATCAGCTCAAGTGCATGCGCCTAATGAAAAGCTGGCACGATTTTGGGGATGCTTTTCTTTATGCACATGCACTTGAGCTGACATGGCGGCTTGCACCGGGAGCTCCTTTCCAGTGCGAGTAGGCTAGCGCTGGCAGGGGCATTTTAAAAAAAATACGGTTATCCCAACCAGAATGCGGGCTCTATAAGACCTAATAGGTCCGTTTTTGATGGAATAAAAATCATTTGAATCATTTGAATGAACTGTTCAATTTGAACGATTATGGCCAAACAATTTGCATTTTCAAAAAATTTCAGTAAGGGTACAGGAGGTCCCCCATAGGCTGAAATAGCAATTTGGCAGGTTTAAGGTGGTGAAGTGTCGAACTTGATTTTTTAAAGAAACAGTACTTCGATTTTAGAATGGTCGAATTTTAAAATTCGATTCAAAATTTTTTCAATTCGAATCAAATTTTGGTCTATTCGATGGTCAAGTAGCCAAAAATTACTTTGAAATACGATTTTTTTTTTCATTCAAATTTCACTTCAACCCTTAATCTGCCCCCTAAATGTGTTACTTTTTGAAATCTCATATTATACAGTATGTATTTTCCAAAAATAAAATCAATTTATTAAAAACAGTGCCAAAAAATCCTTTTATGACCAATTCAAGTATGCTGCTGTACAATTAAGGGTTTTTTTCTGGTAGAAGATATATGAATTTTGCTTGAGTTCTGCATGGCTGGTAAATAAGGCAGGGGCTCCTCCTGCTGTTCATAAGTATGATTGTATCCCTGCCAGAAGTTACGGACCGTCTGACAATTCCTATCCACAGCACTAAATGAAGGGAGAATTTCACTGCATACAGTCAGGTTTCTTATAAAAAGGTACACATTTTTTAATTAAAGTATATTGGAGATAGATTTCTTTTTCATTAAAGAAAGTAAAAATGGGATTTTATTTCTTTGCCTTTCCTTGCCTTTTAAAAAGCTACAGCTAATCGCTGGAATTCGCCACGAATTCCCCCCTGGCGAATAAATTCGGCCATCACTAGTCCAGTGTATTAAGGTATAGTTGTTATAGTTATTTCTGGTATATTATGTTGTGAATTATTCAGCTCCACTGTTTACTCTAGCAGTGAAGATGTGTGGACTTATCAATGGAAAATGTTCATTGAGCAAAGGAATGCCATTATTCTCCATGTTAAATATATATTTTTATAACTAATTTCCTTATCCTCATGAGCAGTGCAGCCAGCAACATTTATTATAAAGGGCTAGTAGTTATAAATGGAAGTACTGAACAGATGTCAGACCTGAACTGCTTTTCTACAAAAATGTTAATGTGGTTGACAGTAGCAGATTTTCTTGAATTGTCTAAGACATTAAAGCATGGAATTCTGTAAGATGAGAGCTTTTGTTGTCAAGTTCTTTAGAATATGAATTCTCCTCATTTCTCTAAGAAAGCAATTATGTGGTAGGTGATAGCTTTTAATTGGGAAAGACGCAAATGCTCTTGACAAACTTTGCATGGTTGAACCACTTTCCTCTGTGCACAGTTAGATATGGATTTTTAATATAATCCAGAATGAACGTATTGAATGAGAATACAAGATATCTGTCAAATACGGAAGCTATTCTCCTAGACATGCTTATCTCAGTGGTTCCATATTACCGCTGCATAAATTCACATCAAATAATTCTTGGGCGCTTGGAACCAAAATAAATATTGTGATAAATACTACAAATGGAGAATTACTACTTGAGAGGAAAAGAAATTATTCACAGCTTTTCATCAGAAGTTGTTCATTGTAAACAAATGAAAATACAGTACATGCATAAATGAAATGCAGTTTGTAAAGAAAGGCTGCTAATAACTTGAACATTATCATTGATTTATTGTTTTCTTAGTCAGATTTGGGGGATTATTTATTAAAGGTCGAGTTGTTTTTTTACCCAAAACATTTTCAGTTTTCGAGGGTATTTTTAAGACTAGAATTTTCAGTTAAAAAAAAACTCAATTTTTTTTTTAGATTTATTAAACCCTGAAGCTCGAAATAGCTCTAGCCCAAATTCACTGATTTGAGTTTTTTTCCATTAGAGATTTTTTTTTTAAATCAGTAAAAATTGTAGTTGTGAGTTTATTGGACATATAAAAAAACCTAACAAACTCTACCTTTGATAAATAACCTCCTTGGTGTTACTTTTATCTTAAATGTATAACCCTACTGTAGTTCGGTTACTGTCTCTTTAAATAGCAATTAACCCTTGGCAATCCAGGGGCTGGAGTCCCTTTTGCGTATGAAAAGTACTGGGAACTGGCATTTACAGCGCAGTGCCTCCACCTATGAACACTGGGGAGAAAACCTTGGGGGGAGGTTCCACTAGGAAAAATAGAACACACATAGCTAGTGATGGGCAAATTTATTCGCCTGGCGCAAATTCGCAGCAAATTCCTGTGATTCGCTGTTGGCGAATAAATTCTAGCCTTTCCACCTATTTGCCACCTATTTTATATTTTATATAAGTCCAGCTCCAAATTTGCTTTATGGTGACATTATATACATTTTATGGTGCAAGGTAAAGAGAGAAACAATGAACAAACTAACAGGGCCCTCTCCTGTAGACCAGGGGAAGCTGAATGTAGAAAAAAATTGAAGAAAAAAGGGGGCCTAGAGCACACCAAGGTAAAGATGTTGTATTAACCTTTATTGTGACATTCCAGAAAGTCAAAACAGTTCGGGGGGTTTACACTTCCCATCATCAGGTTGCTGGGCCCCTTTTTTTAAGTGATCAAGGTACATCACCACCATCATTACAAATGTTCTTTGGAATATGAAGTGTGCTATCAAGTGCCTGAGGATTCATTGCATTTTAGACTTTCTATAAATTATTACTGATATCTGGTCAAGGATCAATATGAAAGCATGCAAAACCTCAGTGTTATTAGACCTCTCTAGAAGAATCAGACCATTAGATATAATATGATATTTATTATCATAACAAAACTTTAGCTACCCCATTTAGCTAAATATCAGGATATTATATCAGTGATATAATTTAATTTTGGAATTTGCTAAATTTGGACAGTTGCAGGCAGATACGATTTATACAATGGATTAATAGGACCATCTTAATTGCCTGTCCACAATCAGCTATTGATTTGACTACAAAATGACCAGCTTTCTTAAAATTCCAAGTATTGGCCCTGGTTGCTATCTAAAAGATTAAATATGAATTAATTTTATACTTTGTTTATTATAGTAATCAGATAGAGACAAATGTACTTTTCAGGATTCCATGTACTAAGGATACCCTTAAAGTGTGTGTTTGTGTGTAAGTGCAAAAAGTGAATGGAGCTCTGGAAATGACACTTCTCGTGGCATGCATTATATCCAGGGTTTCTTTGCATTTGCACACCATGTAAATTGGCCTTACAAAAAATTAGAGTGAAAAGCATCATAAGAAATGGTGTTTTTACACCCATACTTTTTGCTGTACCTTGTGATCATAAATTAACTAAATTAGGTCATTCTACTACACATTTTTGAAAGAAAATTATTTAACTAAATGCTATGGACTTAAAATGATTTAATTAACTGCTATGGACTTATGACATATTATAAGAGGCAAAAAATACATATTTCCACCAATTCACAAAGTATTATCTATCCCTTTTAAAACTATATCTCATAGATCATTTTAATATTCTTTAATCCTTTGTGTCCAAATGAACTTCTGTAGTCAGAATAAGGGTGTGTAAGCAATTTATGAAATACATATAAACTTTTATGGTGGACATTTATGTAGGCTATTACAGTCAGGTAATGTATTGCAAATAGCTATGTTGCTTGTTGAACAGGGTATAGTCATGTCTTACAGGACATCCCTCCCCTGGAATAGAAAGAAGGATTGGTGAAAGTATCCATTGGCTCTCAAGTCATTTACCAACACTACAATAAGTATGATAATGTACTATAATACATCACACTGATATATGATATGATAACCCCCTTAAACATAATGTCTGACCATTTTGTACTTTAATGCAGTGCATATGGTTCAACAGAGTGCTAAATGGTACTCTATATTCTTTCTTTTTATGTACCTTAGATATTGTGAAACCAACCAGGTTTGTAGGCAAGTGGACCACATACTGTATACTCAACCCAAAAAGAAACCCTAGGTGTTCTGTGTCCAAATGAATGTGATAGTATAAGTTATTACTGACCTCTTTTCTGAGGGTGGTCCTTGGTCCTTGATGGTCCTGCTTTTTCTGAACTTATAATGAGCAGAGCAGCCAACAAACAAGCTGTCAAACTTTCATCTTTTATATATAAAAACAATAGTCTAACTACAATACTAATAAAAGACAACTATCTTGAGCTCACATATTAATATGAATAGTTGATATAGTGCATAACAACACTTCAGCATCTGTGACAGCACATTCACAAGAAGCAACACTGACAGTGCTATCAGTCTTGCTTTCTTAAGTACTTCATATATGCATGATTTAATGTCAGATGCAATCTTGTAAATATGGATATTATTCTCAAGATGAACAATTACAATGCTTCTTCTTTTGATAAACAGATTTAGATCATTGTGGAACTGAATGGCATGCATTTGGCTTGCATTCCCTCAAATTTTCTGGGCACTACCTTTGAATACTTATACATCATTAAATAGATTCAAATATGCTTTGCAATATGATCAATGCAGTTTTGAAATAAAAAAAGGTTAAGTTTGTTAATTGCAAGCTAATAGGATTATTTTAGTATTGGCACTAAAACTAGAGATGGTATTTCAATCTTATTTTTGTTGTGTTTTGTTGTATCTCCTTTTGTGTGACTGTAGATTTTGCAAAAGGAACTGTGACTCTTTACTTTTGTAAACACCTTAAATAATACTTGCACCTTTAAAATAATTACATAGATAAGACAGAAATCTATTCTTTTAACTAAAAAGCCTTCTTTATATAAAAGGAATTTTTTGGAAGATTTGGGTATTGACAAATATTATTTTGAGGATTGTGAGTTTTTTTCAAGCTTATGTAAAAGTAGTAAGGACATCATTTGATGTCTCTGCAGCTTACCATCGTGCATACCTCTTGCATGCCGTAGTAGAGATGATTTCTTGGGGAGTAAGTCAAACTAAAAGTTTTGGTAAAGCAACCCAAAATATGTTAGTTATTGCTTAACTATTCAAAGATTGCTTGGGTTGTAAGCTAATTGTTCTTTAGATATGCTGATATTTTGATGTTAATGAGAAATTTTGGAAAATGGAATAGTTACATCATTTGTTTGCCCTTTTTTAAAAGAATGTGCAGATAATTACTTTGATCAAGTTCAAGCTAACAGAGTTTTAACCAAAAAATTTCTATGTTTTAGATAATGCATCATCATCATGCAGTCCATGAAATCTCCTACATTGCAAAGGACATTACCGATCATCGGGCATTTGGATATGTGTGTGGGAAGGAGGGAAATCATAGATTTGTGGCAATAAAGACAGCGCAAGCAGTAAGTATACACATTTGTACATATATCACATGACTTACTGTAAGGTTTAAAGTAATGGCTAAAACATTCTGGTGTTCATTTTGAAATTTGAACCTGGTCAGTAACCCATAGCGACCAATCAGTGATTAGCTTTTTTCAGTCAGCTGCAGGTTGAACAGTGAAAGCAATTATCTGGTTTCCATGGATCACTGTCCTGGTGCAAATTTTCCCAGTGTTTATAAATGATCCCCAATATGTATTCAATTCGTTATCAGATTATATTAAAACATATCATTTCTGCTGTCAAAATTTTTTAGTTAATTGCTCTATAAATAGGATTAAATTGTGAATTCTGAAGAATTGAATTGAAGAATTCTTGGTGTCTCCGTGCCTCTGTTAAAAAAATTAAATGATGCTCAGGGCTTTATTCACACCACAAACTTTCATGAGATAACACAAATCTAATAATAATAACAAGTATGATGTGTTTGTTCACAAATTTCCCTTACCCTTTCTAAGTGAGAAAAAAACCCTGAAAGCACATGGGTTGTATAATTCTACAATCATTTGATTGAATTACATGCAGAATCCTGCTATGGGATATAGAAATGGTTTTAAATAGGATCTTGAAGCACTGTCCCACCCAGCCAGATTCTCACCTCTCCTCCATTACTACAGCCTTAAACTGCAAGAATTATCCTGCTTTATCCTACTGGGCATATAACAGCATTCGTCAAAATCTGCAGATAGGGGCATATAACTACCAGTGCTTAGCAGCTTAGTACAGCTGAAGTCACAGTGAAGAAGTAGAACAAATGACCAGAGTATATGTGCTATGCAAATACAAAACTAAATTTTTAAAATTACTAATTTTAACTAAACAGTATACTTTACGTATAGTTACAAATACAAACAGTTGCTAGAAGTACTGTAGCAATTATCCATTCAGTGGGGTCAACTAACTTGTTCCAAGCTACAAAACATATTAATTACCCAGATGTTAACAGGAAATACTGCATTGCTATCAGAAATACAAAATGTATTATGGCAGATTTATGAAAATTTGAACTCGAGAATCCTCATGGCTTCCCAGCAGTTAGATTTTTATCACATTTATTAATGTTTTCCTGACAGTCAGGAAAGTGTTTTATTGAACTGCCACATTTATCAAAGCCTTTTGGCTTTTATTAAATGTCCCACATCATTAGAACTTATTCAAAGGAGTGGTAATATATTTGTCCCTATGTGTTGTAAAGGTATACAAAAACAAAAGACTCTTCATACTGATAGTTTAAAATAAAAAGTAAAAAAATGCTACAAGTATTGTTATATTTTTATTCTGCACTATAATAAAATGAAATATACATAAGCATGCCAAGATATGCATTATTTGTATTTTCTCAGCACATTTTGTGCCAGTACACTTTATTATAATCAACAGTTCCATGCAAACTAGAATTCTCTATGTAGAGAAAAAAGCTTAAAAATGACAGCTCTGCTTTTTTTATAGTACCATACTACAATAGAGTTGCCAGGATTAATGCTTTTGGATTTTATTTCCTTAAAGGTCAAAGATAAAACAGTTCATTTCACATTTCTACTTAAATCCTCTGCAATCACATTAATATTCCTTTATCACTAGTCATCTTCTGATACAAAAAAGGAAAACAATTCCAGCACTCAAATTCTATTCTTTAATAGTTGCCCAAGAACACTATATAGTACTAGGCATGGTACTAACTATTGTACAACTGGTTCCATTTGACTCGATTACTTATCAGGGTAGTCTGTTCAACACATCATAATCAATAAGTAATAATAACTAAAGTATATACAAAAAGTAATCCTTGTGATAAAGGGGGCTGGTTTCCAAAAGACAGCTGTCTAGTCATGTTTGATTTTCTCCAAATATTTTGTCAAGAACTGATTGTTTAAGCATTGCAATTGACTGAAACAGGAGGAAAAACAACCTTATTTGACATTAGCATTAGAGCTGCTGTAGGTTGTCCCTAGAGTCAGTGGTGATAAAAATCGAATATTTGAAGGTACAAAATTCTCAAGCAGCAACCAATTTGCTTTGCTTGGTTAAGGTTGGTTAAGGTTAGTTAGGGCAATGAAGACAAATGTCTAATTAATTGCTATGAGCTTTTATAAAGAGTAAATTGTTGATGAAAGCATATAGGTGGACTTAAGAGCAATGCAAACATTTATCCTCAACATAATTAAATATTTTGAGGAATAGATGTTTTTTTAAATTTACCTATATAGAAGTTATGATGGTGTGTCACCATTTGTTGATAATCCCTTTACTTGCCTTAGTTTTACCCTTAATAGAAATGCAAGTCCTTCCCATACTCGGTGTTTGGATAAACATCGTTTTACAGCGAACAAAGTCTATAATACTTTTGTGTATGCACTTTAGATGATATACAGTTGTGCTCATAAGTTTACATACCCTAGCAGAATTTATGATTTCTTAACCACTTTTCAGAGAATATGAAAGATAACACAAAAACTTTTCTTTCACTCATTGTTAGTGGTTGGCTGAATCCATTTAATGTCAAACAACTGTGTTTACTCTTTTTAAATCATAATCACTACACAAACTACCCAAATCACCCTGATAAAAAGTTTACATTCTCTGGAGATTTGGCCTGATAACATGCACAAAAGGGTGATACAAAAGGGCTAGAATGGCTATTAAAGGTAACCATTTTCACCGTCTGATCTGTTTGCTTGTAATTAGTGGGTGTTTATAAAAATCTTTTATCCGTGCTGCACTGATGTTTTTTGGATTCTAGGTCATGGGGAAAGCAAACTTATTGTCAAAGGATCTGCTGGGAAAGGTAGTTGAACTCAGTTAAAACAGGAAAAGGATATAAGAAAAGATCAAAGGAATTCAGAATGCCAATCAGCAGTGTTCAAACTCTAATTAAGAAGTGGAAAATTAGGGGTTCTGTTAAAACCAAACCAAATAAAACTAAAATTTCAGCCTGAAATGCCAGAAAAATTGTTTGGGATGCAAGAAAAAACCCTCTGAAAAAATGTGGTGTGGCTGTTTCAAGATGCACAATAAGGAGGCACTTGAAGAAATATGGACTGCATGGTCGAGTTGCCAGAAGAAGCCATTACTATGCAAATGCCACAAAGTATCCCACTTACAATATGCCAAACAGCACAGAAACAAGCCTCAAATCTTCTGGCATAAAGTAATTTGGAGTGAAGAGACTAAAATATTACTTTTTGACCACAACCATAAACTCTAAATTTTAGACGAGTCAACAAGGCCTTTGATGAAAGGTACACCATTCCTACTGTGAAACATGGTGATGGATCGCTGATGATTTGGGGATGTGTGAGCTACAAAGGCACATGAAATTTGGTCAGAATTGATGGCAAAATAAATTCAGTAAGTTATCAAAAAATACTGGAGGAAAATTTGCACTCATCAGCCCGGAAGCTACTCATGGGATGTACTGGACATTCTAACATGACAATGATCCAAAACACAAGGCCAAGTCGACCTGTCATTGGCTACAGCAAAATAAAGTGAAGGTTTTGGAGTGGTCATCTCAGTCTCCTAACCTCAATATCACTGAGCCACTTTGGGGAGACCTCAAATGTGTAGTTCATGCAACAGCCCAATAATTTATGGGAACTGGAGTTTTTTGCGAGGAAGAATGGACAGCTTTACCATCTGAGAAGATAGTCTCATCAAGAACTACCACAAAATACTTCAAGTTGTCATTGATATTAATCGGGAAAATACATGGTATTAAGAACTGGGGTATGTAAATTTTTGATCTGGGTCATTTGGGTAGTTTATGTAGTGATTATGATTTAAAAATAGTAAACACAATTGTTTGACAATAAATGGCTTCAGCCAACCACGAGTGAAAGAAAAGTTTTTGTGTTATCATTCATATTCTCTGAAAAATGGTTAAGAAATCATAAATTCTGCCAGGGTATGTACACTTCTGAACACAACTGTATATTACAATTTATGCAGACTTACTAGTTTATATTGCATTCTGACTCCTGTAGCACATTTCAATGTTATCAGAAAAACTTTCCAAATATGTTTGTCTCAAGCTTTGACAGAAGCTGTGTTTTCCTACCCTTACCTCTTGATTAATCACCACCTCATGAAAGTTTGATTTACATGCAAAATCTAGCATTTCAGTAAGCACATGATAATATTTAAGATTCAAATCTTATATACAATAACATTCTTTCTCTTTGTCAAAAGCATTTTAGATGAAACCGCTGCAAGAAACTAATTTCAAATATTGTACTTCAATTTTAGGCAGAGCCTGTCATTTTGGATTTGAGAGATTTATTTCAGCTTATCTTTGAGCTGAAGCAAAGGGAAGAAATTGAGAAAAAGGCACAAAAAGATAAGCAATGTGAACAAGCTGTATATCAGGTATCTATCTGGCCTTGGCCTTGGTCTTTTTGGAAATGCTAGAAATGTCAACAGGCAAACCGATTAAACCTGTAAAAGTATATTTTGGTTTATATGTGAAAACAGAGGTGTTTCATTTGAGATACAAGATCGTTTAAATTCATTTGGGTTTTTAATGGTGATTTAGTTGTTTGCTATAGACCAACAAGGCCATTTATAGTTTGATTTATTCCATACAGTATTACATTTAGGAGCATATTTACTAATATTCAGATTTCCTTTTTTTTTCACAAAACATTTTTTCTCTACAAATTCAAGTTTTTTTAAAATGTCTCTAAAACTAAAAATTCAAGATTTATTAACTTTAAAAACCATGAAAAACTCTAATACAAAACTCCTACAATTAAAAGCTGTCAAGGTCCTATAGAAGACAATGGGAGCTACACTGATCCTATTGGACTTTTTTGACATTTTTGTATTATTTAACTAGTAATTATCTGAAAACCTTTTTTTCTATACATCATCAGCTGTAACATATATCAGGTGTAATATACAGTACGGTCATTATAGGATATACCTCATTGCTTGCCCTAAAAATGTTATACTATTAAAACAGTAATACTTTCTTTTGGGAGATGTAGTATATCAACAACCAAAAGGCACATCTTAACCCTAAACTAATATGATACTAAATCTGATAAAACGTTTAGTTTTCTGTGAATCCAAAAGACATCAAACATCTCACTTCCTGACTGCAGTTTTCATACTTTGCTTTGTGTCCCTTTCCTTGCTTACCTTTACTTACCTTACTTCAGACAATTTTGGAAGAAGATGTAGAAGATCCTGTTTACCAGGTAACATCTCCATCCATAGACCATGCATGAAATAGATTCATTTAATATGTAATGTCTTATATCATTCAGAAAAACTAATTTTACTTAACCATCATATTTTGTATTGCTATAGGTTTGAGTGTGGAAGATATTATTCTTTATATACAGAATATTTAAAAAGAGTTAAAGTTGCAATCTTTACTTCTTAAATCACTAATCACAGCTAGTTACTACTGATGTTCAGCCCTGCCAATTTACAAAGCATCAAAAAGTTTTCAAAGTCATGTCAAGTCATTGCTAATTTATTTAAAGGCTGCACACAGCTGTAAAATGTTTCAGATAGATATAGAGATACATAATAGATAGTTATGGGCAAATTTATTAGCCTGCGGGGAATTCCGGCGATTCGCGAAATGCAGGTAAAGTTTCGCTTGGTGCGACTGTATTTCGCAGATTACAGATAACATGTTCTTATAGGTCCACTATGTATTTTAAGCTTCTGTATGTATTCTCTTTTTTTATAGGCTTGTTATGAATACATTTGATCCACTTTCAATGAATTACTGGAATACAATACAATGACTATTTGGGCAAACTTGGAAATGTATTAGAAGAGTGTATTATTAATGCACACAATTGTGCTGGAATATTTAAAAAGTACATACATTCTGTAATGAGAACAAAACTAAAGGGTATAATCCTCATGTTTTAATAGTTCAACAAAATATGGTGGTTCTACATATAAGGGCAGAATTATCAAGGTTTGAAGTGAAAATGTTTGTTAAAAAAAAAAATCAAATTTCAAGCTATTCTTGTGCACTAGGGAATAGCACAAATTCAATTAGTATTTGCACAAAATTCTAATTTTGAAACTTATCATGTACTATCTCTTTAAAAATTCGAATTCAACCATTCGCCATCTAAAACCTTCCGAATTGCTGTTTTAGCCTATGGAGGACCTCCTAGAAACTATTTGGACTGAAAATTCAAGGTTTTTTGGGAAAATTTTTATCATATGCGATATTGCTTCGATTTGAACGATTCAAATTCGATCAAATCTGGACCTATCCGAACAAAAATAAATTTTTGAACTTTGTATTAATTTTGGTTGGTCTTTTGAATTCAAATTTTGAAATTTTTGAAATTCAACCCTTGATAAATCTTCCCCTTTAGTGTTATGATGCATACACACATATATATAAAATAATTATTTTGTTTGCTTGGTTAAGTAGTTTATTATCTTAGAAACAAATACAGTGAAACCAAAATTTTACATCCCCTGATTTTAAGTTTCCCCTAATTTTAAAATTTTGCTTTAGTGGTCACCCTATGTATTATGCATAATACATTTCCCAGATTTTTCATTTTATTGGATATTACACCATCTCTTTCTGGTCCCCTGAAAAACGTAAAATGGGGGTTTTACTGTATAGCCCATTTAAGCACACTAACACACGTTCATATTCAAGCACATGCGTTCTGTGCATATTTTAAAAATAAATCCAAAAATATTTACATGTGAAACTTCTCTAAGTAAGAGTTGTTTAACTGCTTGCTAGTTGGTTTTTGTTTTATGCATGAAACATTATTTCAGTATCAACCTAGAACATAAAAGCTTGTAAACTCACATTAGATTATTTAGAAACATGTACAGGTAGCAGTAAATTAATTGAAAATGTCAGTACACTAGCATCAATGTTATCATCCCTTGTACTAATCAAGTTATCTCTTGAAAACAAATGTGTGTAATTCAAATTCTGTACTTGAATGTGCATTCACTTTTTATATTGGAAAAAAAATTGGAATTGGAAAACAAAATGTTAATGCTGGCATCATGTAGTTGCAGGCCTTTTAATGATATTGCAAATGCCTGTTTTGTCTAACTGGCATCTATAGATTCAGAGTTTTTATTGGAGATGAAGTTGAGAAGTTTAGTTCAGCAGAAACTCTACAGTTTTTACTGCAGTCTGTGTTTCTTGTGTCCCTCAAAATGTTAGCTGCCTATGAGTCCCTCAGCTCTGACAGACAAGGGAAATTGTTTTAATATAGCAATTCTTTCTGCCTGTCAAAATTAAGACTTGCCCTCAGGCAGTGCACAACTGTAAGACTTGGATCAATTTCTAGAAGAACACAGGGCATAGGTATTTGCAGTAAAAGTTGTAAACTTCTTTATCAAATTTTTTGAAAATTGCAGAAACCAATAATAATGTTATCATAAAGACTTTCTACCACTTGAATAACATTATGCATTATTAGACTGAGTAGGAATGTTCTCTAGATGCTCTCTGCTGCTTCTTTAACTTTAATTCTACAACTTCCAACTTTTCTTTGCTTTCTTCCTGTGCTTTCTGCATATTCCACTTTGGATGATGTCATAGTACATAGTATTTGAGGCTGGCCATGAATCCATAAGAGATCCAGACAATGAAGAAAGCATTTATCAGGTATCTATAAAGAGTTTGGCTATATATATAAAAATCCAGTAAGTACCTGCACTCAGACTCCAATTGCTGTGTGTGGGTGCTGGGTCAAAACAGTTGTATGTATCTTCTTACAGATGGACCTGCGGTCCATATATATATCTGTAAGATATATATATATATATATATATATATATATAATGCACAGCAGTCTGCTTTGAATCTGCAGGAATAATATATCTAGCTTGTGTGCATAATACATTCAATTGTGAATTCTGAATTTAAAGGTAAGATCTGCAAAGGAACAGAAAGAATTAGTAACGATCCTATCTACTCCTGCATCCACTGTCTCCGCCCCCTAATATTAGAGCATAATATAGATTTGATACAGTTCTTACAAATAATAAAAAAAACAATACATACATCAATAGAAATATGATTACTGACATATCCAAAATTGTCGTAAATAAAAATTATTTTGATGCCCATTGAATGCATTGAATGCAATGAAACGGGACATATTCATCCATCACTAGTATTAGCAGTAATTAAGCGTTATTTCACCTAAATGGAATTTCTCTGT
>CM044437.1:79212278-79284694 GCA_024363595.1 Xenopus borealis
TATATATATATATATATATATATATATATATATACACAATGCAATTCCAGAGAAAGCACTCACAGCATAGTCCATCAACTGTGTAGAAAAGTGTATTTATTCATACATAGTGCATCATACATTAGATACACTATGTATGAATAAATACACTTTGCTACACAGTTGATAGACTATGCCGTGAGTGCTTTCTCTGGACTTGCATTGATAATTTTGGCTAGCACCCGGCAAAAAATCTAATGAATGGTGAGTGCCATTTCAGCTATTGATTTATATATATATATATATATGAATATAACATATGATATAACCAGCACCATTCAGTTTTCAAGCACTGAACTGATTAATTAATTAATTAAGAGTATTTTCAAGGGGTTTATATTAAAACTATATGCACATTACACCAGACTCCATCTGGAAATGCCTGAAACCAGTTGTCCCATTGATATAGTTCAAACAAATGTTCATTGCTCTGAAATCTCATACAATATGGCAATTTTTAGGGCAAAGACTATTTCCAGGTACTGGATTGTCAGAAGTTTCCTTGGTAACTCTTTGCTCTGTTCCATCTGCACAGTAACACCTATTCCCTTCCTTTGTACAAGTGCAAAACTATAAATCTTGCTTTTACTGAGAGTGTTCAGTCATAATGTCTTTCCACATTGAAGCAAGAAAGACAAATTATTTTCTCCTTACAAATATATTCTCTGAATAAATATATATATAATATATAGAGATGTGTATGTATTACTGTGCTTATATAAAGGTCTGCAAGGCTGAGTTTATTTAATAGACATGAACAGAAGACTTTTAAAAATACTAACTACAGATCTTGTTGGCAAGGCTGCCTTTTTAAACTCTGAATAGGCATGAGGAATTCAGAATGGAATTTGAAGTTAAACAGTTAAAAAGCCAAGCATCTCCATAATTTGTAAGGACATCTGAAAAACTGGTACTTGAAGAATATATCTTTAATTCAACCAAAATAAAAAAGCTAAGAAAAACAGTAGCTAAGGAGGGTTTACTCCTGGTGCTTATTTATAGTGGAAAATAACATGATTCCTTGTTTTGACTGTTGCTTCCGAGTAGGTTGTTGGTCCTAGCCATTACTGAATTTTTCACTCTATAAGGCATTTTCTCTAAATATTCTGGGCACCAAATACTACCCACATACATTTATTTTTCAGTGTTCTTCCTTATATGCTTGGTTTATTCTTATGATATAAGCCAAATTAAGAAACCACCATTATGTGTAGAAACTGAACTAGAGTTGTGGGTAGGACATCAAAACAAAAAACCATAAGGCTGCTACACAATATTATGCTTTTATTGTATTTCATAGAAATACAGCACATCTGCTATGTGTGATCAATAAGGTTTATTAAAGGAGAGCTAAACCCTAAAAATTAATGTTTAAAAATATTTTACATACTGAACTTGTTGTACTAGCCCATAGTTTCAGCATCTCAATAGCAACAATGATCCAGGACTTCAAACTTCTCACAGGGGGTCTCCATCTTGGAAAGTGTCTGTAACACTCACATGCTCAGTGGGCTCTAAGCAGCGGTTGAAAAGCTAAGCTTAGGGGTTGTTGCAAATTATAATATAAGATGATGCTACAGGGCTGGTATCTGAGCTGACCTAGTAATTATCTTTATTAATTACTTATCAGCCCTATATAATTTGAGACATTTCTTTTCTGTATATACAGTATATTGTATGTTGGTCCCTAAGCTAGGTGTTACTGACAGTAGCACAAAACATGTGCAATGAATCATCAGAAAAGTAGATGGGGAGCTCCTGGGGTATCTTTAAGTCACATAAATTGCTAAAGGACTTTGGCTGCCTTGGGCTATTATAAATGCCCAACACTTAGGGAGTTACTGTATTTATCAAAGGAAGCATGTTACAGTTTTTATACCTTGAACAAACTCGAATGACGTCCTAACTCGAATGGTTTCATATTTAAGAAAAAACTTGAATGGAAAAAACTCTTTATTTTTAGTTAAAACACAAATCATTCTAAACATCAAAAAACTAGAACATCATGAAGCTTATTAAGAACTTTAAATGGTTCAATGGACCTCTGCCATTGACTCCTACATGACCTTGACGGGTTTTAGATGAAGTATTTTTGGATTTGAGCTATTTCCAGAGTTGGGGTAAAATAAATTTAAAAGAATAATAAAAAAACTTTTTTTAAATACTCAAATATGTGAGTTTTGATAAAAAAACAAGTTGAAAACTCGAATTTTAATGGAAAACACCACTCAACCCTTAATAATTATGTTCCTAAGTACTAATGTAGCAGATTAGAGCACATCTTTCCCAGGAACCTTATTTTGGGGATACCAATGTAATAGCTTATACCAGGGCAGCATTAGTATATAAAAAGTTTACACATTGTAGCACCACTGCTTGATACTGCTAAAACCTTTTAATTCAATTTAAGCTAAAACAAACAGATTCTCAGATAATACACATTTTGCTTGAGATTTGCCACAAAGCTACATTGTGCTCCAAGAAAACAATTTAGTGAAAGCCTGCAGATGTTTTGATGGTGACAGATCATCATCTTTTTATATTGTTTTTTTTTTTTTTTCAAAAATCATAATATTGCTATTGGCCAGAAATAACATAATTTGCTATTTTATTTGTAGCAATTAGCATAATCTGAAAATCTAGTTAATTTTTAAAACAGTTACTTTTACAGTGTGAAAACATAAAAACAGGCAGCATGTTTATTTCTTTTACCTCATACAGTATGTCTGGTAAAGGTGTCAGCAAATCTATTAGCTAATCAATTGTCTCCATTCTCACTGACAAGAGCCAACTAGTTTAGCCTCTGCCAAGAGTAATGATCACATGGGAAATAATTCACAAATGGCAGCTGAGTTTGCCTGACTATGTTTTTAGCCCTTGTTACCCCCTGTTGTAGGGTTTGCATGAAGAATGAACCTTTGTAACATTGTCATCCATACAGAATATTTTAGATAATGCTGTTTCATACTGGGTAAAACTTCCAGGTTCCAGGTAAATGAAGCAGCACAAGGCCCAGCTTGATTATAGACAAAATGTATGAATGCTGTCTGTGGAAAAGAGCCTTGATTTATTTGATGAACAGAAGAAAGACGTAGAATTCCTAAGTGCCATATTGATGACTATTTCATGAATATTTCAAGAGAGGTTTATGATGGATTGTATCTTAGTGCTGAACAGCTACTTTATCAGACAGAATAACAGAGCAGTGACCCAGAACTGTTTGAAGGTTCTAATTTAATATCAACTGTTATAGAGACAGGGTTTAGTCAATCATCATCAACTGCCAATAACACAAAAAGCAATCATCCAGCGTGAACTTCCAAACACAGAAAAATCTACCATAAAAATTGTTCTCTTCACTGAACAGTTGCCAGTAGAATGAGAGCAGTCACTTAAAACCAACCGCCAGTGAAACCTCACTAGAACATGCCATAGCAGCAGGGAGAAATAATTTATCACTGGCATCCAAAGGGGAACTACTCTTTTAGCATCAGCTACTAAACAGACAGATATTCTAGAGGACCACTAACTCTGCTTTCAGTTAGTATAAATTATTCTATTCACATGTGTTTGCTGTCTGTCTACCAGTAAGCTTTGCATACAGCTTTTACAGGCATTCACAGCATTAGATGATACCTTTCATCAGTGCAGTAACCCATAGCAATCAATCAGCAATTATATTTGATCCATCATCAGCAAGTTAGATAATGAAATCAATGAACTGGGTTTAGAGGGTAAGCTCTGGGACAATTTAGAAACTGTGTTAGTAGATAATGTCCCGTGAGACTTATGTATCTTACCCACATTGAATATGTGAGGAAACACTATAAAACAATGCTCCTCATAACTACAATACACTACAATAGGTACTGCACACTTTCTTGAGGGGCTTGGACAACTGGTTTAAAATGATGTGTTAAATGCTATCTATGTAACCTGGAGACTAGAAGGATGGGCACTTTCATTTGATTAAAACAATTACAGGCATACATAAATACCAAAATTATTTGCTTACAGAATGTATTGTACTTTGTACTTGCCCAAAATGGTGTATAGAAATAAATTTAAACTGAAGTGGGAGCAATCAGAAAGTGTTGGAAGAGCTCTGGAAGTTACAACTACTGTATGCTGTGTAGCTTTTAATCCACCCATAGATGAGGTTTTTAGGCTAATTTTACAAATGGAGTGTGTGTGCTTTTGAATTAAAAAGGAATTTTAAGCCCAACAAACAGTAACTTCAAAATATTCAAGGAAAAAAGTTTTAAGAGATCCATAAAACAGCTTGTTTGAAATGTTTTGCTAGAAACAAATTTGAATGTTATCAAATGTCAAACCAAATCTATTGATAAATATAAATTGAGAAATATAAATACCTCAATTTTTTTCAGCATATATTATTTTCTTGAATATCCAAATGTATTTGCTGACCTCCAATATTCAGCTACATTAATAACAACTTCAACTTGGTTTGTAAATGTTAATGAATGAACAAGTCCTTTTACACGGAGGAATATCTGTGTCGTACCATTTCAGAACCCCAGTTAAAGTAAATAGACCAGAGGCTGCCAAGCAGCATACAGCTATAACAGCCTTTGGTAATACTGTTGATAAGCTTTAGTATGGGGTCATGTATTAGCGCCTGTGTGGAGGTTGATGATTAATGCAGACATGAAAATTAAAATGACCCCTATCTGTAGAAGTGCACTCACCATGGGTAACCTGTGGACATGCCCCAGACCTTCATCTAAGGGAAGTAATAACACTAAGATATAAAATAAAGGATAACACAGAACAGACCTCAGTTTAAAATTTTGCCTCATAAAAAAGTTTATTAACAACAAAGTGGTACATCTTATTTGTGGTACAAAAAGCCTAACACTTTTCGTGCCCCTCCTGGGCACTTAATCATAGGCTCAATGATTAAGTGCCCAGGAGGGGGTCAAGTCTGTGCTAGCCTTTACTCGATGTTGTCGTGTGATGATGAATGTAGCCAAAATTATCTTTAGAGCACCAAAGCAAGGTTGAGATAGGAATGCAACTTCTCTGAGTTGTTACTGTAGACTTTGTTCAGCCCATCAAAACATGCACAAGTTGGGGGAGAAGTAAAATGAATAGGAAAAGCTATGGTTTTCTAAAGCATGCTTTGACTTCTTAACAAATAAACATATATTTCCTGGATAAAAGTACCATTTCCAGTAGTTCTTTCATTCTACAATCCTATTTTATATGGAATTTGTAAATTTCTTATTCTGACAAAAGCAAAAGAATAAAAAGAAGAAGAATAGAAAATCTATTCAAATATTTGATCATTATCCATGTTCCATTGCATTACAATTACATTTGTCTTCTACAAATACCACAGTTTAAAGGGGTACTGACATCAGGAGAAAAACTTTTCTTCTTTTGAATGAGAAAAATGCTCAATACATACAATCTTGTGTCATAATACCTTGTTTAGGAATTAAATGCTTTGCTCCTGAAAAAGGAGCAATTATCGTGCGTGCATGGAGGCATTAATTTTCTGGTAATTACACAACTATTTATGTTTCTGTTCTAGCAAACAATAATATATCAATTAATATTAATGAATAATATGAAAACAATAATAAAAATCAGACATATTGTATCCAAGATATGCTTGCTTCTATGCACTAAAAATGTGTCTCCTATAACACAATTTCATGTTGAACTTAAATATAAAGTATCATTTGAAGCACATTTCATAACAGTGCATGGTTAGAGTATATTATTATATATTAGTAATGAAATGATATTAAAAGGGATATTTCTGTGGTGACAGTATCCCTTTAAGAAACAAGGAGTTTTCATGATTTCACGTCCCTGCCATTAACATGATTAATGTTCTGTGTGTTTCATTACTGCCCCATCCCATTTTTCCAATTTCATATATGTTCATTCATTTTTATGTTCCCATGCTCATGTGCTCCTGTTCATTGTTCTGTATGCTGTTAATCATTCCATTGTCATCATTCATTCTTTACTGTTACAGAATGCAGACTTAATAAGTTTTGATGAAAGTCCTTCTGATGCCATTGAGGTAAGGTTGGCTTAGGTATAAGGAAACAAACTGTCATATAAAAAGAATATATAGATTATATTTCCAGTGTATACTTCATACAGTATTTAATGTATATTAGAGTTTGCATGCATAACACAGCTTCGGTGTATATTGCATATACACATTAAGGAACACAGAGGAGCACAGCCCTTAAAGCAACAGTAACACCAAAAAATGAAAGTGTTTTAAACGATTGTCAATATAATGTACTGTTATCAAGCACAAACACAATTATAGTATTATATAAACAAGCTGCTGTGCAACCGTGGGGCAGTCATTCAAGCACAAGGTACACAGTAGATAACGGATAAGCTCTCATGATGGGTGAAAGGCCGCAGAATCTCATTTTGGACACTGGTGCCCATTGCCGGCGTCGAATAAAATAAATGACGGTGGCAACGGGCGCCGTCGTCCAAAAATGGCAAAGTTTATCAAATCACAGGAATTTGCAGAGAATTCGACGCAGGCAAAAAAATTCGCCCATCACTAATAAGCTCTAAAGAATCCCTTTGTATACTACAGAGATTATCTATTATCTCCTGTGTATCCTGTGCCTTTTCTCCTTTTTCAAGCTGCCTCCATGGCTACGCAGCAGCTTGTTTAAATCAACTATGTTTCTGAAGCAAACACACCTGTTGTACCAGTGCAGCACAACAGTACATTACATGTTCATTATTTTAAAACACTTTTATTTTTTGGTGCTTCTGTTCCTTTACCTGCAGAACCAACTGACTTGGTTGCAGAAACCACACCCACAGGCACTATATCTATAAATATATATAGAAATAAACTTTAATATATATATATATATATATATGTATATATATATATATATATGTATATAAACTTTAATATTATACTATAAATATTTAACTTTTACACAATACTTTAATATTCCTCTGTCATCTTGTATCAGTTCTATTTCCTGCTGTGGTTGCCCATTAAATATGTTTGTTAGAACTCGGCTTTATAAATTCCGATCAGTGTAGCTTTGGAATCAGCAACATGATGTATATATGCTAGGATCTTTAGCAGGACCTTCAATTAAAATAGTGACAGTTCTAATTTCAACAGATGTTTAAGACAGCTGCTAAATGTTGTCATTTATTGCTGGAAAAAAAAGTGGCCAGATTATAACCTGTTCGTCCTTTCCCTGTTATATATAAATATATGCAAAGGGTACAATGAAAAGGTCCTGCTTTTTTGGACTTCTTCCAATTTTCAGTCCCAAGTTTGGCACAGCACTTTGGATGTTTGGTTATGAAAGCAAGCTGCAAATACAGTAGGCCTTCTTGTGTAAAATGAGGTCAAGTGTACTATAAATGATTCATTTACAGAACAGAACTACAGAATAGCATTCTCCAACACATATTGCTTCATTTGGGAAATATACATTTGCATTTTTCAGTCTATTAAATTTAGCATTATACAAGGCTGTTTTTTAAGCTTTCTTCCACTGTTGTTGACTGGTCCTTTACTATAAAACTACATGATGTTTTCCTAATCTATTGCCTTTTATTTTTCTTAAAATAAATGTATTTGGGCATCTGGTCTAGTGAACACATGTATAACTAAGGAGAACTAAATCAACTGCACTGGCATGCACTGCCTGTTTTCTATATTAGTGTACTGGTCTTCTCACTAAAACTATTGGTGGTAATAGATGTTACTCTAATTAAAAGCTATAACAAATTACCATAATAGTCAAGGAGAATTGCATAGTTTTCTATTTTCCTAGATGGAGTCCAGGCAAATTGGGGTTATCTCACACATGCCAGTTCCCACACCATGGGAAACATGTAGGCACTACTATCAGCCCAAAACCAAACATGTGATCTGTTGTAATATTAGCTGGAGACTCTAGCAGGAATAAACTTTACAGAAGCATCTTCACTAAATAATGAGTAGACACAGCTTTTAGGAATGGACAGTTTTCAGAACAATGGAATTAATGGCAGTTGCACCATGACTGTAAACATACAGCGACATTCCATGAGACCTACATGCAACTGAGGAGTGAACATTAAAGAAAATGTTCTTGAAAGAATTAAATATGCCATTTTTTTACATAAGCTCATTGAATTGGACTTATGTACAAAATGCACATATATACCACCTTGACTAAATATATTTTTTTACACAGACAGACTTCTGTCTCTGACTCCTAGGAAACCTTCCCAAAGCCTTCTTTGGCTGGCAGCCATGCAAAATCTTCCTAACCTTTTTCCATTGTGAAGTGATAGATTATGGGACAGACTTAGTCCTTCTGTTTCCATAGTGTGTGATGCACATATTCTTCCCTTTAAAGGGTATACTGTTGAGTTACATTATTCTTCTACCTCATACTTCAGGGATAGGGGGAAATGAAAGTATTCTAGTATGTTGTCAAACAGGGCCAGATCAAATGGTCTAAAGTTACTAGATCCCCTGAGAGGTTTGGGGCACCTCTAATTTACATTGCTTAAAGGTAGTGATGGGCGAATCTCCCGAGATTCGCTTTGCAGAAATATTTGCGAATTTCCAGAGAAATTCGCGGATTGGCGAAAAATTAGCGAAACGAGTCGCGGGACGCTTTTGACGCACGTCGCGTCTACTTTGGCGTGTTGCGTCGTTTTCTGCGCGTCGCGTCAAAAACGACGTGCGACTCGTTTTTTTGCGAATTTTCGCTAAGCGAAATTTCTCTGGTGATTCGCGAATCGCGGGAATTCGCCGCAAATTCGCCCCTAGCGAATAAATTCGCCCATCACTACTTAAAGGACCAGTAACATCAAAAAATTATTTGTTTTAAAGCAATAAAAATATAATGCAGTGTTGCCCTGCACTAGTAAAACTGCAGTATCTGCTTCAGAAACACTACTATTTTTTATATAAATAAGCTGCTATTTAGCCATGGGGGCAGCTATTCAAAGGAGAAAAGTCTCAAATTACACAGCAGATAGAAGATAAGCTCTGTAGAACATAATGTTATCTATTATCCATTATTTATCCTGTGCCATATAGCCTTTTTTCAATTTCTGCAATTGCTACTCAGCAGCTTGTTTATATGAACTATAGTAGTATTTCTGAAGCAAACAGATCAGTTTTACCAATGCAGGGCAACATTGCATTATAGTCTCATTACTTTAAATCACTTAAATTTTTTGGAGTTACTGTACCTTTAAGCTAGCTTGGACAGGTAGGGGTGACATGTTATAGAACTGGGTGGCTGGGGGATTATAAATAGGATGTATAATATAATGTAATAAAAATGATACAATCAACAATTTAATAAAAGTTAAAGCTCTGACAGTGACAAATAAGGAGCTGTTTTTTGTAATATCACCCAGATGTAACTGCTATGCATATCTTTGTTCATCTTTTTGCACAGAATTATACATTTACTGCTTGTTTAAATGCACTGAATCCACATGCATTTATTATATCATATTAAGGGGAAGTAATCCTCATTACTTACAATTAGGCACAAAAGGTAAACAAAGTATATATTAATAGATTCAAAATGATGAATGTGTATACCTTTGACCTAGACTCTATCTTGCTTATCCATTGTACAGGTTTCCTCTCAAAACAGTGTGTACTGTACAAAGCCAAATAACTTAAATATAACTCTGTAACAGAATAAATGATTGAACAATTGTACAATTGTATTGCACAGTTTGTTATTATAAGAAATCAGTAATGTTTTTTTTCTTATTCATTTTTGTTTTCTCTTAGGCTGTTACCCAATTAGCACTTTTTGGAGATATGTCTACTCCTCCTGATGTAACATCTCCTTCAGTAAGTAATTAAAAGTAGTACTGAGTGTTCATCATATATGACTCATGAGCAAAAATAAAAATACATTTAAATGATACTGAATACCCTGTAAAATACATGCTTTTAAATGCGGTTTAGTGATGTAGTCAATTATAAATGGCACTTAGTTTTGTCTCCTGGGTCATATATCATATTTATACATATATTTAATACGCAAGAGCCATGAATACATGGCCATGGGTACATTATTTATTATATAATAAATGCAGGTACATAGTTTAAATATATAAATACTAATGGCCACATGTAGAAAAACTGACAATTATCTCTGCCTATGCGATTGATATCTACAATGTATAATAATCAAGTGGAAAAAATAATCAGTCACTCTCACTTTCATTTTTTATTTCTTTGAGCTAATTAATACACATTGTAAATATAAGTAAGATATTTGGATAGACCCTTTGAGTATGAATTTCATGTGTGTGTATGTATGTACGTATGTATATATTTTTGTATGACATTATATACTTAAAATAAATTACAATGCAACCATGAAACATAGTTAGCTCAGCCTTGAAGCAGTGATTATTTCTATGCAGTTATTCAGTCTCTGGGCCCTTGTCAGTTCAATATTGTAATTTTCATGAACAGAATGTTCAGTGAGTTTTCCATACATTATCATAATCCAGTTTATCACACATGGTAACCTGATCATAAGACACTATATAACCCCCTTATGTATAAAATTATGTTATGTAAACATAAAAATCATGGGGTTTGGTTTCAGTACCTCTTGGACAACACAGCTATTGATTATCATCACTATGGTATTTATTGTATACTTATATTGCCATTGAGCTTAAAATTGCGACAACCGCGTGCAGCTGAATTTGAAGCTGTACTGCATTAGCTCTCAAGTTGTATTAAAGTAGACCTCCAACAAAAAAAAATACCTCAAAAGATGTAAAAAAAAAGTAACATATATTATTTATAAATGTAAAAAATCAGTGAAAGTAGTATTTATTTGACTGTAGCAAGCATTCTTAAAACTTACATGACTTTTTATAAAGAGCTTTAAAATCATTGATATTTTTAATTCATTGCATCTATAAAGCTTACATTGTTTTTATTATAGAAAAAGTTTTTGGATGTCTCTTTAATACAATATTTTGCCCTGGAAAGTAGTTCCCCAGAACTAGGGGTAAGCAAAAGGGGCACATGTCTTGGGTGCAGATATTGGAGGGGAGAAGCTGGGCACATACCTCTTTTGCCTACCTTCTCTAATTTAGGCCTGGACCTGTGTGGGAGGTAAGGTGGTTGTGTGCATGCCAAATTGTGTTGGGTGGGTGCAGGTGGGCAGGTGACATTGCCTTGTAGATATAATAGACTTTTATTGGTGTCTAAAATACAGAGATTAGGTCACTCAGTAAAGGTGCAGTGTAATAGAACAGCTCTATATAAATAAAACATAACATTCAAAACTATTGACCCCAGGCCCACGTGAGCAGATATAAGCTGCCACCTCAAGGTGATAAGAGATAGATCCGCACATTTGGAGACCTTGCCAAACTAGCTAATGCCTGTTTGTATGGCCAGCTTTAGTCCAACGATTTAAACCCTCAGCTATTGATATTAAATGATAATTCTTTTAGACAACTGTAATGTCCACAAAATTGTTGGCTTTAGTGAAGTTGTACCCGCTTTTGGATAAATATATCAGTTGTACTAAAGCTATAGCATAATTCACATGATATTTCATAGAGTAGAACTCAAAAGTCATTTTGTATGAATAGACTACAATGCTCTGCTTTAGTTGCACCTGTAATCCTTCCGAGTGATACCTGTGGGACCTCTAATGCATTCCATAGCCCCCAGTTAGCTTATGGGCTGCACAGACAGCTGTATATGACTTTATTTTCTTATTATAAGCCTGCCAAGAAAAATGGGGTATAGCGGATAATTGTCTCACTGCATGTAAAATCTTGGGCAGCAATACTTTAGCTTAATTAACAGTCCCTAGGTTAAAAAATCTGACCCCATTCAATATGATTTCTATCTCATACATAGGTTAATTTGGTTTAAACTATATGGTAAAGCACTAAATGCGTGTCTAAATTCATTGCATGCTGAAACGACAATCACTTTTTTGACTACTCATGGACAGAAAACCTTAAAACTAGGTGAAGACACATCTTCTGGCCTTGTGATATTAATATCAAGTCGTCATGCATCAGCCAAAGGTGATTGGGGGTTTTACATGTGTTTTTGTCTATGAGAAGCTTAGAGCAACTAAAACTGAGTTGGCTTGCTGAAGATGAAAGACTGACAGCATCCAGTTTAAACAATTTTATAACAACTTCTTAAACCACGCTGCTTTGTTCTTCATTGGAAATTGCCATAACCTTTTAGGCAATCACTCTTTTTTCAGGTGTAATAAAGCATTTTGTCATATATGAGCCATGGGGATAAATTAAGGCCATAGCCAGCTGTCTGATTAGCTGAGGTTGTTTATCACCGCTGTAGATGGATATTAAAATATATGCAGTCACAGCTCAAGCACTGAGATCACACACCAGACGCCTCAACCAGTTCAAGGGCAGCAAGTATTCTGCCTCCTTGTCAGATTGTTTGTGTCAAAAACATATGTATATATTTATACCATGTTTCTCAATGACTTGCTACAAAGCAGATTTTACTTCAGGAGAGTTGTGAACTCAGACCTCTTAGGACTATAGTAACATGTTAATATTTCCCCACGGGAAATCAATCTCATTGCCCTCCAGCTGTTATGTGCATTAACTCTTAGCATCTTCAGCAATCAAAGGCAAGTTATCTTTAAAAAAAAAAAAAAAAAAGATTCAAAATTTGATATCCCTTAACTATGTTGTACACCTTTCAACATTCAATTCTGCAGGTTTATTTCAGCTTATTAATTGGCCAGCTTTGTCACAGTAGTGCCCTAGTGTCTCTATGCTACCTTGGAAGCCATTGTTCCATATCATGCTCTGAGATCTAATAAGATCTAAACAGTTGCCTGCAAGTTTGATAAATGGCTCTGGATATCTTACTGCATCTATGCTATTAAACCAGAGGCTTCTGAAGAGAATTACATCTTTATTTTTCCCTAGTTTAATGCAGTGAGCACGTAAATACATTTTCAGAAGGCTTTACCATTTTTAATCAATAGCATTTGATTATGGCAATGCATCTAATGTGGTTGTTTCTATTTTCATGTTCATTTGCTTATATTTGAATCTATTAATAATGCTAAATGAACAGTTAAAATAATTATGTTACAGATCAATGATTCTCCAAGAGAACAAGTCCATAGATAATTCATAGTGTGTTTTAACTTATAAATCCTCCACTGCCACATTGACATAACTTACATCACCTGACTGCTTCTGCTTTTGAAATATTTCACCAGCAGAATCTTAAACTGTCCTAATCAAGACATAGGGGTAGATTCATCAAAGAGTGAAGATCCACCACTAGAGGGAAATTCCACAGCTCTCAATTCATTTCTATGGGATTTTGCAAGGCGTATTCATCAAAGGGTGAACTTTCACTTCACCCATTGATGAATAAGCCTTGCAAAATCCCATAGAAATGAATTGAGAGCTGTGGAATTCCCCTCTAGTGGTGGAACTTCACTCTTAACTTCACTCTTTGATGAATCTACCCCATAGTTTCAAGAAACAAATCAGCAATTCAGATTACAGCCAGTTTGCTCAAGTCTACCTGGTGACCACAAAACAAACAAAGTGATAAATCCAGATTTTGCCTCCAGTTAGTGATGATACTTGAGTTAAAGTTAATTTGTAGACTCTACAGTGAACAAATAACACAAATATAGGTATCACTAATCTAAGGTCAATGATCCAGTTGACAAAAAAACTCATCCTGAAGTGATTTTTAAAGTGGACCTGTCACCCAGACACAAAAATCTGTATAATAAAAGTCCTTTTCAAATTAAACATGAAGTCCAATTTCAAATTTTTATTAAAGCATTCATAGCTGTTTTAAGCTCATTTAAAAATCTCAGTTGTCAATCAAATATTGTCTGCCACTTCTCTATGCCTTAGGCATAGAGGCGGGGCAGATAATCAGATAATTACTTTCACTTTCCATTCAGCACTTCCTAGATGCCACTGCTCCCCACATATTCCCCCAGTTCTCTTAACCATTTAATTGTGTAGCCAGGACATGGGGATAGACATCGGGTCCCGCATTCTGGTGCACAAACAAGATTCTGAGATGATACAAGGCTTGCATTAATAACAAAATGGCTCCTGCCTGCTTGCTATAATTATTAATTCCTAGACTGAAGAAAACAAGATTTAAATAATTTATATAGTGTAATTAATGTTCATTTTGGTTGACTTATGTGATAAAATATGATTTTGAATATTTTTTGTGGTGACGGGTCCACTTTAAGCAGCTTTAAGAAAAGTGTGGAAGCTTTCCTGATGTAAGGTACTAAAACATGAAAAAGGTTTTATGCTGCTTTTGGCACAATGAATGGTTAAGAGATTGTCCTGAGCTTAGGGTATGGTCCAGTATGAAGTATATGGAAAGATGGAAGCAGTAATCCAGTTTTATATTAATACAGGTGTATGAATTGTTAGCTGGAAACTTGTTATCTATTATCCATACATTTTATCCAAATAATACAAATTTTTTAAAATGATTTCCTTTTTCTGTTTAATAATAAAACAGTACCTTAGACTTTATCTAAACTAAGATATAATTTGAAGATGTGTGTAGCTTTCATGATGTTCGAGTACTTTTTGGAGGGTTTTGCTTGAAAACTCGATTAATTCAAGCGATTATTGTTCACCCAGACTACACTGATTTGAGTTTTTACATTCAAGTTTTTTAATAAATCAGAAAACATTCGAATTCAATCGAGGTATAAAAAACCTCACAATAGGTACTGTTCTATTATAATATGGGATCTGTTATCCAGAATGCTCTGGCCTTGGTGCTTTCCGGATGACGGATCTTTTTGTAATTTGGATCCTCATACCTTATGTCTTATAGAAAATCATGTAAACGTTAATTAAACAATAGGCTGATTTTACTTCCAATAAAGATGAATTATATCTTAGTTTGGATCAAGTACAAGCTACTGTTTTAGTATTACTAAGAAAAAGGAAATAATGTTTTAAAATTTGTATTATTTTGATAAAATGGCGTCAATGGTAGACGACCATTCCATAATTTGGAGCTTTTTGCATAACAGGCTTCCAGATAACGGGTCCATTACCTTTATTATAGAAAAAAGGAAATCCTTTTTTAAAATTAGCATTATTTGTTTAAAATTAACTCTATGGGAGATGACCTTCCCATAATTTGGAGCTTTCTGGATAACAGGTTTCTCTATAAGGGACGCTATACCTGTCAATGGTTATGTGCTAATTAGACAGCATTGGGTACCCAGTTATTTAGTTTACTCCTTTTAGAATAATGCTACGCATTTTGAGTTAAAGACAAACATTTAAGGATCGCTGGGCAATAGAATGACTAGAAGTTTATGGCATTTTATGAGTCTTTCCATTTCCCATAACAATGAAATAGCTGTGTTAACCAAGACTATTTTAACCAAGGGATGTCATAATACATATTAATTGTCCTCGAGATAACATTACATTAACTTCATATTCAGGCTCTATGACAACCGATACCATATCTTATTTGAAATGCCATTGCCAATTGTAACACAATTTCTCCCCTGTTTACTCTCTTGTAGACCCCAGCGACTCCAGGTGATGCCTTTATGACATGTTCATCTCAGCTACACCCAGCCCCTGTTCACATGTTTGGAACTCTCCCTTACAATCCTATTGCTGTACCATCAGGTGAAAAACAGCCCATGTTTTTTTGGCGATATACACAAAAAAGATAGTTTAAATGGAATGGTACATTATGATGTTATTTATTTATTATTTTCTCTGCATATTGTTAAACTGCCAATGTATTTCAAAGAAGTGAACAGAATCAGGGCAATTGCAGAATTACAAATATAGTATAGATCAAGTGGATAATTCAGTTTTCATCCACCAGATGAACAAAGTAATGAAGATATGGGTTACAAACCTTAATAAGGGCTTGTTGAATTCTCTACCCACCTTCAGTAAATGGTGGTCAGTGGACAACAAACTGAAGGGGAGAGTTAAATGATATAGAAGAGCAGAAAAATAGTTAACTACATTTGAACATTGCTGAGTTTTTGCTTTTTGAATTTTTTTTGCTGAGTATAGCGCTGACTCCACATTCATAAATGTATATTTATGTTGTGAAGTTTTTGCCATCTGCTTCATGTTTTAGATTCTTCTCTTCTTGAAACTCCCTTGTTTGCTTATTCCCATGTATATTGTGGCATAGAACTGAACAGTAACTATTATTTCTTTATGCTGCATAACATACTCTGTAATAACATCCCTAACTTTAGATTGAAATGAAACAAGTCCAGGACAGTTCCACTAGTAGGGGCCAGATCAGTGTTCATTTGGCATCAAACTTCCTATTAAAACTTCTTAGGATGGTTTGGTTTATACTAAATAGCATTGAGTGAATCTGTCCTGAAATTTTGCAAAATACATTGAAGTCAATTTTTTCCTAATGCATTAAAGTTAATACACATGACAACATTGAAGCGCACAGCAAATCAGTTTTGCTAATTTCTTTGACAAATTTGCAAATTATTTTTGCGAAGTGAAACGCAGTAGATTCGCCCATCGCTAGTCACCTGTTGATATAAGCTCAACAACTAAAGACTTTCAGTCTTTACCCGTGAAATCTCAGGCTGTAATTAAATTCAGGGTCGGACTGGGGGGCTGTTGTCCCAGGCCCCCTCCAGCCCCCTTTCTGCACACGGGCAATGTTTTTGCATGACCACCTGACAAATGGAGATCATGGCAGGAAGAAGTCTCTGTATCAGGGAGTCTGGTGTGGATCTGGACCAGCGGGGCCCACAAGAGTCCGACCCTGATTAAGTTAGATTGATATACTTATCTTAGATTTATCAATTTATTTTAGGCCTTTGTTCTTTAGAACAGATTGGCATGAATTCAATAATCCTATCAGCTCTTTTAACATTTGTACATTTTTAAATGTTCAATTTTTTTTTCTCATAGCAGTAGTGACAATAACAAATTATAGGACCAAAATAATTCTGCAACTTTCCAGAATGATTACTTTTGCCTCAAAGATTTGTACCACCTTTCAATAGCAATTTTTAAAAACTGGTAATTATAGTCCCGTAGCTAAAGTTTGTCAGAATCAAAATCCCAGTCAGTCTCAAGATATTTTTGACATGTTGAGAAAAATTGTTGTGTCCTTATGTTTTAAGAGATGATTTGTGCAAGCAGTATTAGTTAAAGTGACAGACACTATAAATGAACAATTCATGTAGCATGGACAGCAACAAATAATATGTAGGTTTAATTGAAACTCTTTGTAGAATGTGTGCTTGCTCTTTTAGTAGAGGAGAAGTTGGAACAAATGTAGTTTGATCAGTTGCAAAATTATAGTCTATGTGCACACGGTCAGTCAAAAAGACTTTGGAACTTCATCCTATCACATTTATTTTTTTTTATTTCTGGCATATTTGCTGTTTTATTCAGTTTGATTACATTTATCCAAGCAGTGAACATGGGGCAAATATACTATAGTATAGCTTCTTATATCTTGCTTTTGCTTTGCCTTTTTCAATAAAAGGGATGTATTGCTCATTCAGGCTTAGGATGGAAAGTATTCAGGCCCTGATTTAAGGAACGCCCACCAAGGCCCGGGCCTAGGCCAGCACAACCACACCCACATTGGTTCAGAAACACTGGGGATGAGGAAGAGATAAAATATTTTAGGAATAGGAAAGAGTGTGAATGCTTCCAGTAAATTTCAATAGAAGGGCTACACTGATGACATTTGATTCAAATGTAATTGATTTGCATTAGCCCAGCAACTTACATATATTATAAGAATCCTAACTTTTCTAAATGATCTGTTAATGGGCACCTGAGGGTCAAAACCTATTTCCCCCCTCCAGAGTTGTGCTGAAAACCTTTAAAAACTTCCCCACACAAAAACACAAGTACTGTGGCAGTCTGCACTGAGTTCCTATTCCCGATTTTGCCACCATGCTGAGGCACACATACTCACAGACTGAATGGATATGGGCATGTGAGTGACCTGAATCTGGGAGAAAAGCATGTTCATATTGCCCAGATATTATATAGAATATTATATGGTCAAAACAGGGTGTGGTCTAGGCAGGACAGGAGTATGGCATAAAAAACAACCGATGAATGAAAACAAAGACCAACTGCACGTGTTCAATTTATCACCTAGTTTATAAATGAGTTCTATTTTGTCTTGTTTTTACCTCCTTTAAAGCGAAGTAGACATGACACATAACACAGCAGCAAATCAGCTCTCTAGAGATAGCAAGCATAAGCAAATTACCACAGAAAGAGGAAAATCTATGAATAACCTTTGGGTAGA
This sequence comes from Xenopus borealis, assembly GCA_024363595.1. Classification (NCBI taxonomy): domain Eukaryota; kingdom Metazoa; phylum Chordata; class Amphibia; order Anura; family Pipidae; genus Xenopus; species Xenopus borealis. The sequence continues at coordinate 79,230,661 of CM044437.1, forward strand.
AGATTTAGTATTGATCGTGCTCCATCAGAAAATTAAGTAAATGAAATCATTTGATTTGCTTAAACGCAGTGCCAGGCCATGTAACCAAACTCATTACTAATGTCTCATGTAAACAGGGTATGGACACAAATATGCTGAGGGAAATGGGAGAAAACATTCTTTTTTGTCAGATATTGTAGATATTTCTAATTATATGTGCAGAGTAAACATAGCAGTTGAGGCTGTTTAAGCTACAACCAGAAAGTAATTTTGCACTGTAAAACAAGTGACAATACTATGGGATGTTCTTACAATTCTATCTATGGGGCAAATACACATACAATCATAAGCATGATAAATATGAGTTTCAATTGAGTTCAAATTGCTTTATCTTATTATTATTATTATTATTATACCAAATTCTTAAATAATGTATTTATTTAAAACAAATCAATGTGCAATATAATGTCCTTTTTTATTCAAGTTCCAGAATTCTTTTCAATCATGGTAGAAAAGGAAGCTGTTCAGTTCATCCCCTCAGTAATTAGCTTCCCTTTAATTATTATAGCAGAATGGAAAGGACCTATTCATTATTCAGAGCATTTTATTTGCTCTTGAACTTGGAGTTAGAATGGGGCACATTCATCCCATTCACACTGACTATGCAGAATCAGATAAACAATTGAATAGATTTCATGATTATATTTGTAATAATATAAATCACAGAGAATTCAACACAATGCATTTTTTAAATACAAAATCTTGAAGGAAAAAGTGGTAAGCATATAAAGGGAAATATACCTTTCTGGGAGCAGGATATTGAGTTGCTCTACAAAAAGCAGAGTACAAATATCTTGAGTTCTGTTAGTATATGAAGTCTAGTAACTTGCCATTTGATGCATGGCAAGTGCACCCTGAGGTATTTTCCTTTCCTTGCATTGCAAATCATTCAATTGCTTCCCTGCCACTGTCCCTGCTGAAGCCCAGTACTCCAAAGGTATCCTGGGAACTGTAGCTCAAGACAAATGAAGACTGCAGGATTGTACTTGTACAGATATGTCTACCTGTTGTCAATTTATAAATTGTAACTCCAGTCCTTCACCCATAGAAATTTGTTCATCAAATGCTGGAGGGACATTCCTTTACTTAGCAGTTCAAAGTGCCTAATATTCTGTCCTTAGAGTTGTTTAATCACAGGCAATCGCAAAAACAGCTAATGAATGCTATAAATTGAAACTTAAGGTGGCCAAATACAGAGATGTGGCCAAACGAGCGGATCTCTTCCCAATATGCCCAACGATCGGATCACAATCAGAGGGCCCAACGATCTGATCGGATCATGGCAATGCGGCAACTACAGGATTTTTAGTCCCGCCCGATCGACATCTGGCCGACTTTCGCCCAGATATCGATTGGTAAAGCCTGTCGGAGCCCCAAGATGCTTGTCGGCAGCTTTTATCGGCCTGTGTATGGCCACCTTTAGTTGAGTTTGAAAACAGGCCATACTCAGGAATGCAGCACTCCTTGCAGGGCTTATACTGTAGTACAATAAAAATAATCCTTTTGATAACTGAAGATAACTGAAGTTTTAAAGGAGAACTAAATGCTAAAAAATAATATGGCGAGAAATGCCATATTTAACATACTGAGTGTACTACACCAGCATAAGGGTTCTGCATCTATATAACAGTAATTATCCAGGCCGTTACAGTTGTAACAGGAGCTCCCCTTATATCATGACATATATATATATATATATATATATATATATATATATATTCTCCTGCTAGGACAGCACCACTTCCCCATTTAGCTACTTCATAGCTGCCCATGTGCACGTAGTTAATGATATATACATCAAAAAATAAAGAATACAGCACCATGGGTCCTTCTGTGAAAAAATTCTTGTATTGTATTTAAAGCATAGTATATCCAACCGACGTTTCGGTCCCCATTGGGACCTTTCTCAAGGTATATATATATATATATACAGTATTCTATACATAAAGTATATTGTGACACCACAATATACACAACTAAAAACAATAAAAAATGAAAACCAATTCCACATTGTCTCAGAATATCACTCTCTACATTATACTGAAAGTTAACTCAAAGGTGAACAACCCCTTTAAGGTGCTCTGGCTACCTTGGGCTGGTATAGAAGCCCAAAACATAATGTACTGTTTCTGTCCTGCTGCTTTAGTTATGCTTTAGTTCTTCTTTAAGCTTTTGTCAATCAAGACAGTTAGAAATCATGATTTTGTAAAAAAATTGCTGTTCCTTTCTACTTCTTGCAGCACTTAGGGGCTTCTATATCGGTATCTTTAATGATCCATTGATTTCCAGCAGAGAGGTTCCTGTACCTTATTGCATATAGGAAATAAAAGGCAAAGATGTCTAGAACATTAGCATTTTCCTACTAGCCATTTTTCCTAGCACAACTATATGTCATTGTTCAGTTTTATAGCAAATCTTAAATCAAATTATGTATAGTAAATATATAACTAAATTCTTAATGCTGGGGAGCAGCAGGGTAACAATAACTAGCCATTTGTTTTCTGTTGTTAAAAGTAAAAGCATGCCTTTTGTGAGTAGGTCCACACTGACACCTTGTGGTGCTTTTATGAGTACATAGATGATGGAATAATATGTGAAAGACTAAAGAAGCACTGGGTTGTATGCAGACGCATGGTTCTTTGGTTCCCTACTTTGCTCTGCTTCTTGATATGTTCCTATGTCCAATGGGTCAAATTGCAACATAATAAACATGTTGCCACAGAACACATTCATTTTAACCCTGGGCAGAACGATTTGTACAATTTTATCAAGAAAACTTCCCATAGGCAAGTAAAGCCACCCGGTAGGTTTAATATGGCGAACAAAGCAATCAAACGGTTGAACAATTTTCTTATTCGAATCATTCGGTAAATTCGATTTGATCGAATTTTGCAAATCTGATGGACTAAGTAGCCAAAAAAAATTTGAATATTCGAAAAATTCATCATTTTTGCATTCAAACAAAATTCGAATCCTTCACACGAATTTAGTAAATCTGCCCTATAAGTCATTGTCAATGTCTAGATTTTAAAGGTGGTCAATAATGCATGCATTTTTATTTTGCATTGAAAAAACATTTTTGAGAAAACTGAAAAGGTTGTTAACTTGGAAAACATGGAATAAAAAATATTTATGAAAGAAGTTTGAAGAACACTACAAATAGGTTTTTATAACGTATGTTTTTGTGCTATGCTTTTACTGCTGAACTAGGTAACAGACCACCAAAGTCCATTTAGTTTGTGAGTGTGCACCTGAATGATCTTGTAAGTATCTTTATGCAAACATGTTTGAAATAAAGTTTTAAAAAGATTCTGCAGAAATAATAACAAGCACACATGCAACAAAATCTGAAGTATATTAGAAAGAAGTCCATAGAAAATGAAAAAAAGTACTGTAGTACCATAGGAAATTAAAAGAAGTTCTGTGCTGCTTAAAAGCATTTATTCACATGATTTGTTAACATGTTGTTCTGTTATATTTTTTTAAGGTTATGTTGCAATGGGAGCTGTCCAGTCATCATTCTGGGGACAACAACCATTAGTTCAGCCACAAATGGTCCTGAGTGGCCAGCCTCAAGTTGCTCAGGTTATGCAGGGAAACCAGACAATAACTTGGGCCCAACCTGGCCTTTACCCAACTCAACAACAGCCTTGGCCAACTTTACCTGGCCAGTTTCCACCCACTGCCTTCATGCCAACACAAACTGTTTTGCCTTTTCAAGCAGCCATGTATCAAGGTACCAATGCTCCTATAGCTGCTGTGCAACCAACTAGTGACTCAATGAGATCAAGTCCATTGCGACCTGAACTTAAACTAGGGAAAGAGATGTTTAAAGATTTTCAGATGGTAAATCCTCCTCCAGTGCCATCAAGAAACCCAGATCAACCTTCTCTCTTGTGTACCTCAGAGGCCTTCTCAAGTTATTTTGACAAAGTTGGGTTGGTTCAGGATACAGATGATTGCGATGACTTCGACATCTCACAATTAAATTTGACACCTATGACATCCACATCACCATCTACCAATTCACGTGAGTAGTGGAGTTTGATTCATTGCAAGGGTAAAAAGGTATTATATTTAACTTATGGTTTTAATAATTGATTAAACACTAACAGAAACAGTCTGTTTAGAATAAGTAGTGTAGAGAAATCCTGCTAGGTCACTAAACCCCATTGGCACATGTATGGGTTTATTGGTTGCCAGGAATAAGACCATACTTCCACAGTAATATGATTGAATGGTCTATTATGCTCATGAATCAGTTCAATTGCTGCACGCAGATGTGCAGAAAAACTGACTGAATGGCTTAAAATTTTGATATGCGTTTGGATCACTCTATTATGTGGAAAATTATTTGGATTTATGAATATTCTTTGGCTTAATGTCTAATGATAAACAAACAAAGGCTGGTGTGTTTTTCATTAACGTAAAACAAAGAATATTCAGAGGGTGAAAAAAAAACCCCAGCAACCTAGACATATTAGTCCTCATTTATGAATGTCAAGGCACTAAATAAGGATTATTAAGGAAGCAGAATCTCGGTCCTTGGAGCAGTATGTTCTTGTTCCTAACCTTTCTAGTGCTGCATCAGTGTTCTGTACCCTATGGTGGATTCAGATGTTCAGTGCAGCAGCTCCCAGCACCTTGTGTCTACCATTGCTCCTCAACTTTCTTGTGGCATTCCAGGGGGTGCCTTTTTGCCTCCCATATCCCACTCCTTCATGCAGTCGGGAAAAAAATTAGGCAATCAACCAGTTGTCTTCTGCCAATGAAGGAGACTAGTATTAGAAAAATCATATCTTCATATTTAGTATCCCCTAATTAGACAATGAAGTATAAGGGCATGGAACCCTGTTACTCTTATTTTTCATATGTTTAGCCCTCAAGGGGCCGATGACATTTGCAGTGCTCCCTCCCATGGCATATGAACTAAACCCTTGACATTGACAACAGTGGCAAGTGATTTTACTTTGTTTGATCTCCATAGTTTTCCTAGAGTAAAATTATGTTAATTAAATAAGAGGGTGCCATTGTCTTAATTTTACATCTAGACCATTTGCTTTCTGCATTTGTTTGGATTTACACAGTTGATTTGAAGTTACCATACTAATAACTGGGGAAAGATACTTAAGTAATAAAAAGGCAAAATATGTGTAAAGAAACTGATGGCACATTTGAAATATGGCAGCTGCTAATACAAATATGCTGAAAGATACATTTTTATCTATTTAAGGGGAAAAATAGGATGTTTATTTTTTAATCAGCAGAGTACATTTCCATTTAGTAAAATAAATATTATATTCATTTCCAAGTGACCCTGAAGTCAGAGCTAGCCCTAGTACAAAAGCTTCTTATGCCCAAACCAATTTTAAGAGCTCATTGGCAGATATCTGTTAGAGTGTACATTTTAGTTCCACAAAATAATTACTAGTGATGAGGGAAACTGAAATTTCATCAAAAATTTGCCAAATGCATTGAAGTTAATGGGAAGGCAAAATGACATTGTAGTTAAGGTGTGTTTCACTCTGCACCGGAATACAGTATATATTGCCCTGCCTTGTTAGAGAATCTCCTGTCCAACATAATACAACTGTTCTTCATAGCAAAAAAAAACCACTCCCATGTAGCCGTGTATCCAAACACTATTATCCATTCAAGAAGCAACTCGACTAATGATAACATTGGAGCACACAGAGGGATTTTGCTCTTTTGACCAATGTGTTCTTCATTATTACAATTGTAATCTCGAAAGTGTTGCAAGTCACTGTAAGGCACCCATGTGGGAAACAAAATTTTAAATAGTCACTCCAAACTTGGGTTTCGATGTCTGATTTTAGGTCTTAGTTGCTAAGTTCCTGGGTGTGTTTTACCTGATATTTCTGTTTATTGACCCTTGGGGGTATATTTATCAAAGAGTGAAGTTAAGAGTGAAGTTCCACCACTAGAGGGAAATTCCGCAGCTCTCTATTCATTTCTATGGGATTTTTGAAGGCGTATTTATCAAAGGGTGAAATTTCACTTCACCCATTGATAAATACACCTTTCAAAATCGCATAGAAATGGAGTGAGAGCTGCGGAATTTCACTCTAGTGGCGGAACTTCACTCTTTGATAAATTTAACCCTGAGCCTGTTTCATACTATTCTGATCACTGGCTGACCTTAACTGGAATTTTTTAACTCCTTTTGCCATCAGACTTTAGCTTAATATGCCTGTCCCTAATGCCACCATCCTTATTCACTCCTGCATCCTAATACTGATGGTCTTGTGGTTCTGTCACTTACTACCATTGGCTCTTCTATGAATTAATTGAGTACAAATGCTTGTTAGACCATACATTGGTACAAACTTTTAGAGGGAATTTCCTGACCAGTTCCAGTGTTTGTGCAAGTGATTATTGTAGCAATTGCCAGCCCTCTGATACTCTGTGTTTAGGGTGAGTTTAAATAATGTACAAGAAAATTCTCCAGATTTCCCTATGTGCCATTGCCTATATGGACTTAATGGTCCAGTTCTACTGGAGATGCACAAAAGCAAATCAGTTGTTTATTATCCACTATAATTGATGAAAGGGGAACTATTGCAATAATTAAAATCTAATATAAGCTTTCTTGTACTGAAAAAATAAACTTTCTATATACAATCAATTAAAAGTTCTGTACAGTTTCTGAAATAATCAAGTTTATGTCCACTATCCCTCTCTCAGCATAATTTTCTCTTCATTCTGTCTTCTTACAAGGGTTGGATGTCAGATAATCATTGACAGTTAGATCCAATATATCTTGTACGGGGGCTTCCCTAGCAGATGTAAAAGAGCTCACTGAAATAACTGATTTCAGTACAAACAAAATTTAACAAAATACTTAACTTTTTGCACAAATTCTGCATGTAGAGGGACATGAGGTCTAGTGATTTTAATAGAGTGAGCTCTAATTCAACTTCTAGGCAAAAGGAACCCCTCCATAAGTTATATTGGATCTAGCTGTCAATGTACTGTATCTGACACTCAACTGCTACATGAAGACAGAATAAAGAGAAACAGATGCTGAGAGAGGAATAGTGACAATAAACTTGATTTCAGAAATGTTACAGAATATTTCATTGATTGTATTCAGAACATTTTCATTTGGTGATAGTTACCTTTTAAGATTGATTTCCTTGCAAAATGCTTGCAATCAGATTTATTAAATTTTATTTGCTGCATGTGGATTATGTTGAATTTATAATGATTTTGAAGCACTGTCCACATGATGCTTACTCATGTCAATGAGTCACTATAGGGGTCATTTTCCATGACCTCTGACAGAAGTGCAAGAGCACTAAGGGAAGGAGAACTAGTATCCTACAGAACTGATTAGTTATATACTACACTGCATTTAATTTCTTTATTGTTTCCACTTTGTTATACAGACATTAACCCCCATGCCTTGTTACACATGCACTTGGAATACCCTTGGGTTTTTTTAGCACAACTTTAATTATAGAAAGCGAAGTGATAAGTCACTCTGTTATGCTTGAATATGAATTGAGAACACATTGTGAAAGTTTAAATATTTTCCCTGCATAAACTACAGCTACATGATGAATGTATTTGTTTCTATATGAAAAATGTTTCTCAACAAGTCTCGACAGCGAGCAGGCTGCAGAGGGAAATTATTAGTTTCAAACCAGTGACTCCAAACAGAATTTGATGGAGTCTGTTTAACTTCTGGCAGGCAAATCTGTAACATAAAATGAAATATGGATTTCATAGCAGTCCCTATACTTTTATCTATCTTTTAACAAATGATTCTTTTATCTTTACCTAACCGTGTCCTCCAAAACCCTGTTCCTTCTCAATGTCATTTTAATATGTGCAGTAAACAGGGCAACTTCATTTTCACTTGAATGTGTATGCATCTGCTAATTGTTGCCAATGTCATCTCTCTACCTAGCACCAACCCCAGCCCCGAGGCAGAGCTCTCCTTCTAAATCCTCAGCGTCTCACACAAGCGATCCCATTCCTGATGACATCTTTGAAGAAGGCTTTGAAAGTCCAAGTAAAAGTGGAGAACAAGATGCAGTAAGTCTCTCTAAGATAAAAGCTGATTCTCCAGACAATACAAAGATACTGACATACATTCTACTCGATAATATATTGTAGAAGCTGAAAGAAATGTAGAAAAAAATGCCCAAATTTTAATGTCGGCTTTGCTATTTAAAGCAGGAGTGTTGTTTGATTTTGTGAATTCTTTATCCATAGCAGAATATGTAAGTAGCTAGTAGCTGCTTTGTGCTTGAGCTTGTACAGAATGTGCAAGGACTGAAATATACATGGGTGTATGTTTTCAAAATGAAATATACTTACTTGGCATTAATGTAGGATTTTTGAGCTTCTGCTAAAATAAAAAAAAATATGTCTTCTCTTGCAAACAAAATGATTTAATCCTGCTCTTTTTCTAAACTGTCTACTCTTTCGCTGTCTAGCAAAATGAGTGTTATTGTTCTTGTATTTTAGCCTGATGCATCTCAGGCCTCAACCTGCACTGACCTAGTTGAGCCCAGTGGTGATGCTATAAGCCCACAGGTCGGTAGCTAGATAGCACAGCTGGCGGTAGGTACTTGTCTATTTTCTCTTATTCTTGTTGTATCCCTTCATTTATACAAATTTTCACACATTTCCAATTATCTTCTTCATATCCTCATTGTGCATAATGCACACCACCTTGACTTATGTTACCCTTAGTTCGTGATGTGTCCTGCATGGTTTGTTCAAAATATAATTTTTCTACTTCCCTTAATGGTTCTATTAAATGATTATTTGCTTCATTTGGGAAAGTGAACATGGTTTACTAATCACCTGCCTATATCAAGTGAATGCTACATAATGAAGTTGCCATTTCACCTTAGGTTATGTCAGAATAAGAGTGTGCCAATATGGTAGTAGGTGAAATTTGGAAGGATAGTGTCTAACACCTACAGTATCTACTCCTATATGGTATAAATAATAATCCCCCCAAAAATTATAAGCTATAGTGAGAAAATTAAAGAAATGGTAATTTTAACAATACCACAATATGCTTCATCTTTGCAGAATATCTGTTAATTTAGTCTCTTACTGACAGACTGGTCAATTGCACATTACATAGGTCAACTTGATTGGATTTTTGAAATCTTTCACCCATGGATGACCTATGAAACAAAGTACTGTATGGCTATAAACTATTATTGTTACACTGAATGACATTTATAACTACAATAGTTGTAGCAATATGAATATCATCCATGACAGCTTTTCTTTCAGTGATGTATTTCAGCTAGACACAATGTTTAAGCCCAGATAGCTGGTGTTAAGCTTAGGAACCTAATACATTATTTTTGTTTTCTGGAAGCACCAGGAATTTATGCTAACTGAATATACAGCTTTGTTTGTGACACAATATAACAGGACCTTATCTCATACAAAAACTTTTTTTGACAGGCATTTCGAAAGCTGTGGAAGAGTTCTCTAATAACTGTTCTACCTGTTTTCAAAAAACACCTTATTCACCTATGCATTTACTGTACCTATTTATCACTGGAGCATTGACCCAAGCTATTGTATCTGTAATTGTGCTAAGCGTTAGTGCAGTGAAAAATAAAATTTGGCAGTAATCCTGGGGTTATTTAGGAATAAAATGAAGACAGGTTAACAAATTGCTTCTTTCCCTTTATCCAGTTAGCCAACTGAGAGGTACCATACTTAAGTCATCAGATTTTGTTTCCTTAATTCTGACAAATTTCACAATTTCCTTATTTTTCTTATAATTTTGTCTAATATCTCATTCTAAAGCTCAGGATATTAAAATGAAGTTGGGCCTTCCTCTTGCTACAATAGCATCTACTCTTCTGGGGAGGATTTCCATTGGATTATGGAACATAGTTGGTGGGATTTTTCACCCCACAAAAGGTTCACTTTCTTCAGGCCTATTGCAGTTGGCATCAGGAGTAGAAAAATGCCCTTCATCAGATGGAGCTTCTCTAAAGTCATACCTAACTGGACCAAGATGACTTGCATTCCATATGCGTCCATCAGACAGTTCATATGTGTGTGGTCCTCGCTGGCGTCTCACTTCAAGTAGTGTAGTGAATTTAGATTGTTCTCCTTTCAGTAGTCCTGGTTTCTTAATTTTGACTAAAGATCCAGACTGAAAGTGCATTTCTCTTACACCACGTTTTTTGTCAGTATAAGCCTTGCATTTGGCTTGTTGACATTTGACAATGTCCACAGAAGATGATTTTGTGGAAGTTTGAGGTCTGCAACATGTAACTTAGGGCACATCTGTCTGCCATGAAATAATTCAGCTGGAGATGCTTGGGTTGCTGCAAGGCATGTTGCTCTGTAGTTATGTAGGAACTCTGTTGTAAATACTTTCCAAGATTTCCCAGTAAGGTTTGCTGTCTGTAGTGCTTCTTTCAGACTTCGGGTTGAATCACTTGATTTCTCCATTTGCTTGAGGGTAATACAATGAAGATTTTCTATGCACAATATTGCTCTCTCAGAATTCAAACTCAGATGAAACAAAATGTAGTCCATTGTCTGATATTAACTCCTTTAGATTACCTTCTCTGCTGAAAACTGTAGACAGAAATGTTAATACTGAAGCTGATGCAAAAAAAAAATGCAATTTCTGGCCATTTACAGTAATAGTCTATCAGAGTTATAGCAAACTTGTAGTCTATAGGATCATCTGCAAAAGGACCCACAATATCAATAGCAAGTTTTTTCCCATGCTGAATCAGGGAAATGTACTGGCTAAAGTGGTGGTTTATGTGATAGCTGTTTTGTCATGATTCTGACAAGTAACACAGGAATGAATGGCAGTTACCTCATCGACATGCATTGCTGCCCACCAATATAGTTCTGGTAGTCTTTGCTTTGTACTTACTATGCCTTGATGACTCTCATGTGCAAGCTGTATGAGATTTTCTCTCAAAGTCTCTGGTATCAGTAAGCGGTGAGCTCCATGGATCTTTATGAGAACTGCAGCAACCCCATAGTCTGAAGCATCTGTAGTAACCATACTGGGTAGTGCAGGATCAAATAAAGCTAGCACTGGACTGTTCACAATTAACTGCTTCACTATTGCAAAACTATGTTGAGCAGTCTCTGACCAAACCAGACTTGAAGTTCCACATATTAGTGCTCTAAGTGGCTCCACAACTGAAGCATAGGTGGGAATAAACCTAAATTGTACAATGTAAGATCTAAGAAAGCTCGTAAGTTCTAAAATTAGATGGGGAAGGTGCTTGTGTAACAGTGTTGACATGGTCAGGCAGTAATCTCTCTTGTAAAATTATGTGACCAGGAAATGACAGCTGAGTTTGTCTGAAGTGGCATTTGGAAAGGTTCAGCTTCAGTCCTGCAGAATCAATGCATTTCAGGACATTTTTTAGGTACTTGTCATGAAGATCCATAGTTGGAGCATAAACAATTATATCATCCAAGTAGCACTCTATATCAGGTATGTCATGGAGCATAGAAGACATCAGTCTTTCAAAACAACACAGTGCTGAAGCCATAAGTATAAACTTGAATAAAAAAAACAATCATGGGTGATAAATGTAGTGAGGTCTCTGCTTTCCTCATGCAGTAATACTTGATGATAAGCACTCAGAAGATTGAGGGGTGGAAAAGAATTTTGCACCTCTGAGTTCTGAAAATATTTCCCCTATGTGTGGCAAAGGATGATTATCCATAACAACTGCTATATTAGGTTCATGGAGATCAATATACAATCGAATACCTCCAGTTTTCTTAATAGTTACAACAATTGGTGAAACCCATTTGGAGGATTCTGATTTTTTAATCACATCTTGCTCTACCAGTTTCTTTAATTCCTGTGAGACAGCCTCCCTTATAGAGTAGGGCAATCACCTCAGTTTCTGGCGTACTGGTTTTACATCTGGTCTCAACTTAACTTTGTGTACAAAGTTCTTTGAACAACTCAATGAAGTGTTGCTTTGTGGTGAAATTTTAGACACTGGTTGTGTGGCAGGTACTGGTGCTGTGTTAATGAGATCATCAACTTATTGTAGGTTGACTGCAGCAAAGAGATCCCTTCCAAGTATAGCAGTACCTTTATTCACAATCTAAAAGTCACATTTTGCAGTATATGATTCAAATTGTACAGTTAAGGCCCCCATACACGGGCCTATAAAAGCTGCTGACAGACCAAGTCAGCAGCTTATCGGCCAGTGTGTGGGGCCATCCGATGGGCTTCCCCGATCGATATCTGGCCGAAAGATCAGGCAGGTTAAAAAACCCAGTTGGATCGCAGCCGCATCTGCAAGTGTATGCGGTGCTGCGATCCGACCGCCCATTTCGGATGCATTATGATCTGATCGTTGGGCTCTATGGACACTTTTACTTTCAAGTAACCAAGCACAGGGATTGGATCCCTTAAGTAACTGACCAGTCTCAGGGCAGATGCAACAAGTAGATCTATTCCAAAGTATTTCAAGAAAATATCCTTTGGTAGTATAGAAACAGCTGAACCTGTATCAAGCATCAGGTTAATGGTGTGTCCCTTGTCAGCAGAAGCAGTATTGACATTGACAGTGCATATAAACTTATCTGGAATAAATGTATCAGCTTTAGCCACACTTAATACTGTAACATTTGAAGCAGTAACTTCAATGACATCCTTAGCAAAACTACAGCAGATCTTGGAAAATGTCCTTCTTTTTTGCATTTGCGGTACGGTAACACTATTGCACCACTATTGCACCACTATTGCACCACAGTGGAAGCAGTATTTTTTATTTGTATTTGCTGCACGGTTTTGCATTGTAGGTGAATCCTTTTCCTTAGCACTGTATTTTGCCTGTGACTGTGCATTATTAGGCCAGGGCTGGATTTACAATCTGTACATTTGCCACTGCTGTTTCAATTTGGCTAGCAGCTGTCATAGCCTTTTCAATGGTTAAATCTTTCTCTAGATGCAGTCTCTCTCTAATTTGAGGTGAGTTTATTTTTTCTACTATTTGGTCTGTTAGCATTTCATCTGTTAGATTCCCAAAGTCACAGGTAACAACATGCTACAAATAGTTCTGTGGATTTGCCATTACACTGTCCATGTTGGCAGAATTTATATCTTTCAGCAATCACATGTACTCTTGGCATGAAAAAGTACTTTATAGCAGTAAGAGAAGTTTCATTATTATAATCAGTTAATGGTATGTATAGACGATACGCTGTCCCTCTGCTCACAGGAAGTGAATAAGTAAAGCATGCTTTCTAGCACCAGAAATCTCCCCTTGGTCAGCAGCAATTATGTACTTTTCAAACATATGGATCCAAGCAGTAAAAGACTGCTGCAGAGGTAGAAGAAACATCTTGTCACCAATTTATGTTTTGGTAGCCAAGGATGAATAGAGTATAACAGTGCTTTATTAGCAGGTTCATGCAGCTATTACACTTCATTACACTTCAACAAGCACTTTAAATCTAATAATTTAAGTTGTATAGAAAGTACTATGTGACACCTACGGGTATTTTGTATAAGCACCACAACAGGCAAATTGTAATTGACCATTTTCAGGCAAAATATACCACTGGTTAGTAATTTAAACCTCTTTAGTTCACAAATAATAACATTTATAGAGGAAAAAAGGCAGTTTGTGGGTAAATTATGACAATATTTTGATGTAAAATCCGGAAATGCACTCATTGAAATGCATTATAAATTGGTGGGACTACAAATAAAAAATGCAGGAAAACCTAAAATCAGGGTACTTAAAATCGAGGTTTCACTGTAAATTCAAAAAGGAAAAAGGATCTGTTTTCAGACCTTGATGAAAGAATTGCTAAGAAGCGTACCTATGTCAGATATTAAACACTGAACATTCTGTTTACAGTACTCCCCTGAGATTTTTAACAATAACATTTTTAGTAGATACTTCTAGAGTCTTTATTTAGAAAATAATCTTGTAGGTATTCCAGTGAAGCAATGAAAGAGATGTTTTATTGAAAAGTGATTCAGTTTCAAACATTTGTTTTTTAGTGTGCACTATAATGCCTACAAGGTAGATGCCAGTGAATCTGTTCTATATCAATAGCCTAGAATTGCCTCCTGGCAAAACTAAAGAGAAATGGTGGTAAAGTGACAAGGTGTCCGAGTTATAACAACAATTTTATATTTGTAAATACTGTTGAAAAAAAATCTCCTTGAAATGCCAGATACCTCTATGGGGATACCTCTCTTTGGGTTAGCTTTTAAGCATACATGTTTCTGATTTGTTTTTGGGAAAGATTGATATCTGGCATGGCATACATTCTCCTTGAGTAGAAACTGTGTCACATTATTTTAAATTTAGGAACAATTTTATTTTATGAAATGCTTCTAGAAAATATTCAATTCATAGATACAATTTTTTCCCAATCGTCGGTGCAAACTGAGACTAGAAAGTACAGACAATGAATGAATAAGTAAAAAGATGTATAAGTAAAGTAAAAAGATGTTTGGGGAATGTTTTATACTGTTGTTTTAGAAGCTTAATATAGATAGAAATATTTTAATTATGTACTTAGTAAAATAAGCATACTTCCTATTAGTCTGATCAAACATTTTGAGAACAATTATATTGTAATATAATTAATAATGACAAGTTCAATATATCATAATTACATAGAGAGTATATATTGTCAAAAATTTTACTATATGCAGCTGCAATAAGGTTTTCTTTCACCAAAGGTAGCCCAAATTATAAAAAAAAGCCTCAGACCATTATTTCTCTTCCACCAACACATTGTTGACGTTACACAATCAGTTCTTCTGGCATTGCGCAAACTGAGACTTGTTAGTCAACTCAAATGATGGTGAAGCATGATTCATTAGAGCAGGGATCACCATTAGCAGGGATCACCAACCCTTTTTTACCCATAAGCCACATTCAAATGTACAAAAAATGGTAGGCCCTGTGTGAACTGGTAGTCTACTTGAGACTCTGTTTGGCAGTAAACATGCAACATTCAATGGGTTGGTGATCAACATGTTGCTTATGAGCCACTATTTGGGGACCACTGATCTTGACAATGTTGCCGCCGTTCCAGAATTCAATGGTGCTGACCTACAAAGTATATTTATGTTTGGTTTGTGTGTTGATTCAGAGCAGTGAAAAATATGTTCTCTGGATGATGAGTCTTCACCATTTGATAATCTGATAGATGAGGCTGAGTTTAATATATTCAAGGGTACCTGATTAAATGTGTAATTCCAACTATTATGTTTGTTGGAGGAGAAAAAATTAACTGGGTTTGTTTTTCATGGTTAGCCCCTATAAAACACACATCCTAATTTTAAAGGGATACTGTCATGGGAAAACATGTTTTTTCAAAACTCATCAGTTAATAGTGCTGCTCCAGCAGAATTCTGCACTAAAATCCATTTTTCAAAAGAGCAAACTGATTTTTTTTATATTCAATTTTGAATAAAACATGTTTTCCCATGACAGTATTCCTTTAAACAGCTGTTTTGTTGATGATGTTTCCAGAGATAGTTTGGAATTTACCAGTAAGTGTTCTAAGGACACAATTTAATAGGCATATCCAAATACATGCAAAAAATGCACCCGGTATTTTCAGTAGTGATGGGCAAATCTATCCCGTTTTGCCGAACAATTGTTAAAATCCAGCGAAATTTGCAAATTGCCGAAAAATTTGCGAAACACTTTGCGTCTCATTTTCGACGTGAGTTGCATAATTTTCGGCACACGTTACATCATTTTCGGCGCACGTTTCATCATTTTCAGCAAGTATTGCATTTTTTTGAAGCCCGTCTCTTTTATTTTTACGCCAGCGAATTTTCGCCAGGCGAATTTTTCGCGAATTGATTTGCCCATCACTAATTTTCAGCCCTCAAAATCCCTTTCACCCATGAAAAAAATTGTTCCAAGACTGATAAAACAGATTTTACAGGAACAGAGGTAGTGATGAAAGTGCTTCATGTAGTAGCCTAAAGCCTCTCTGAGAAAAACGAGATAGGAGGCTGTGAAATACAAAATACATGAATCTATACAGGGGTGTACCTACAGAGGAAGCAGACCCTGTGGGTGTAGGGGGCCCAGGAGGTATAGGGGAACCCATAACACCCTATTTCAGCATATATTGGTGAAAAAAGGACAACATGTGTATAGATTGGAGGCCCTAAAATTAATTTGCTGTGGGGCCCGGTAACATCAAGTTACACCACTGAATCTATCATTTTGCCATAATATATGAAAATCACACACAAATGTAATGTATATTGTCTAAAGTGTATATTCAAATTACTTAACATTTGTTATTTTTCTTTTGTTTTAGAGCAGATCAGAAGCACCACTCTATGCCCATATCCAGAGACTGAAGAAATAGCATTATATTGTTTATAGTGCTTGAAGAAGTGACTGAACACCTGGCTAGCTATTGGCATTTACAGGATCCTTTCAACTGACCACAACAATGGGTTTTAACAGTTTACTGAGTTTTGTGGCAAAGGCAGTGCAAAGGATAGTCTCTCTCCCTCTCAATACCAATGTCCTAAAAGGCACTGACATTGAAGATAACTTTTGATTTGTTCATATTCCCTAATTCTGAGCATTTAACTCCTCTAATGGGAACAATACAAGCTGAATATTTTATGACTACTTTACTTTATCATTTTTCTTTCAAAAGTTTTTATAGTCTTATATATTATAAATAATGCAGAAACCCCAATGTAGCAGCAGTACCACAGAGGATTATGGAGGCTGAACATCCCACTGCTGTTCCTTGTGGAAGCTTTTTTTAGGAGCACCTAAAGAAGAGTCTCACTGAAGGACAAATTATTTTATTTCATATAACGACCATCTTTATGTGGGTTGGGAGTGGGGAGGAAGGCTCAAAATAAACATTTTTTTTATAATGTTGTCCCGTTAACCTCGGCATTAGAAGAAGAGCTATATTAACTTTTATGGTCTACATGGAAAGATGCCGAAAAAAACTTGAGGATGCTTCCTTATCTGGTACCCTGCTGCTGAAAAGCTATGCAGACTCCTATGTGTGCCATTTTTGAAGAACGAATATTTGCCTAAAAAACTCTGCAACACATCCAAATGGTGGATAGAAATTAATAGACTTTTTCTGGGGACTTTAGAGGCATGACTTTTGCTATAAGAGAATCTGTGATTAGATTACCCAATTCTGTCTCTTTTGTACACTAGGGGAAAAATGGGATTTTTATTTTATAATTGTAACATTAAACTCTTCAAATGGAAAAGGCTTTAAGTAATTAACATACAATGACAGATTTTGTAAATATCAGTATTAATGACAAATGGTTTAATATTGCCATTACACTGTAGCAAGATAGCGAATGTCAGTGATTGGAAGGTGCGTCATTTTCAGGTTTCATATCACATGGTTTTTTTCAAGTGCAGAGTAATTAGCTTGTCAGAAACTAATAAACTGAATGAGGATCCTTGTATGATGATTTTCATTTTTTACCCCCATGTCAAATACAAAACATGGCAGTCATCTTCATCAGTATAGTGCACTGATGTCACCAAAAGTGTAATACACATAGAGCAAACAGGATTGTTTTCAATGGATCATGGGGGAGCATTGTGGGTGAGTGGTCGATGTATAATAGTGGACCCAACACTAATGCCCAGTGCTAGTACCCAACACTTTCTGGCATCTTTATGGCAGGGTAAACTTACATTCCTGGACTACACAAAGTTGGAATGAGATGGGTGAAAATATTTAAATGGAATGAGAAATGTGGTGACTAATTTTTAAAGAAATAAGATGCCAACATCTATTCTGTTACTGGCTAGTTGTTGTGTATCAATGTAATATTTGTCAGTGCAGCTTATCACAGTGAGCCATCCCTCCGTGTGTCATAGGGGTTTGCCTATTTTCATGTACCAGCCTACACCAATGTGTCTGCAAATCATATGTGGCCAGATGCAATAAGATTGCTGCCCACATATCTTTGGACTAACATGCAAATTATGAGTAGACGTTTCCTTACAATAGAAAAAGACTGCAAAAATGATAATGATTTACTGGCCTAGAAATCTGGTTATATATGTGAGTAAAAATGCAACCTTTTCACATCCTGGTGGTTAGCTACCAAACCAGCTGACAGGAGTAATACTGGAAAGTGTATCTTAAAGGAAATATGCTCTTGAGATTATTATGAACATTTTGTCTACTGGAGGGGGAATTCACAAAAGAAGAAGAAAGGGGACTAAGAAATATTAATGGAGTTAAAAGAATGTCAGATTCATAAAAGCCTTACTCCATCTCGTGAATACAGTGATTTTGTACATTATGTATTGTTTAAACAACAGGTTCAATATTGGGCAATCCACCATATGTTCATCCCCAGTTGGCACATATAACGAGGAAGAAATGCTAAATATTGTCATAGGTTTTTACAAAATATTCATAACAATAACTGTCTAGAAATCATCTGCTGATGCTTTGCTAAAACTTCATATAGAATGCAAAAGAAACACCAAGAGCCCCAATAGTGTAATATATATTGGTAAGGGATATTGAAATAAGAATAAATAACATATACTCACAAACCAGGGTTACCAATAGGCATCCGCTGTAAAGGCAGGTGGGGAGAATGTCCTGACCCCACTCAGTATTATGAAGTCGCTCTCTGTAGATAGAAAAAGGGTATCAACCCTCCACCCAGGGTGGACTTGTTGTATAGAAAGAACAGAGGCGCCAAAAGGATAAAAGGATATGAACGAATTTAAAAGCCAAAACTTGGTAATCAGAGGAGGCAGTGGTGGACTTACCTCCTCTGAGCAGACACAAAACAACTGTAATTAAGCAGTCAAAATTTATTAACGAACTCCAACCAGTACAACACGTTTCACGGGCTCAGAACTGCTTCTTCAGGCAATAAACATAGGAGTTACAGCTGTGAATTTCAGGGACCAAAGTGACATATAGTATGCTATATGCTTATTTGTCAAAACAAAAACTTTTTTAATATTACAAGAGTATGTATGGTGGTCGTGATTCTGGGATAAAGGTATGGTGCAGGGACTGGTTAGCTATTAATAAAAAAGAGGGTTTTTTCTGGGATATACCAAAGTAAAGGATTGATGGTATTAGAGGATACAACAATTATACAGGTTAATGGGGTAAGAAGGAAGTGCAGTGAGCAAAACGTAGTGGGGCTACAAAGTTAATATACAATCATAAATAACAAGAACAGATAAAGCATAAGAACAGATAATGCATAAGGTGATGTGTGGTAGTAAATAACAAGACTCACCATCTGGCAGTCGTATACACACTCAGCGCCTCTGTGCTGGCAGAGGACGCCTGAGTGTCTTTTATAGTGAAAGTTTGGAGGGGAACCAGCATCTTACAAACAGGAAGTGCATCACAGGGGGGCGGGGTTAAGGCAAGAAATACAATACTATAGTGAATGCCACGATATTGTCACATTGTACTAGCTAAATAAAGGTGTTACGCGCTAAATGTGAGATAAATGGTGCACTGAAAGTGAATAACACATAAGGGAACAACATTAATGGATATGACCAGAGGTAAAGATAGAAGAGGGTAGAGAGATATTAAAAATCTAAAAGGAAAAGAGTGGGAAAGAAAAGGAAAATAGAGGATTATCATTGAAAATTACATGATATGAAATTGACATATGATAGGGACATTGTAGGAAAAATAACATGGAAAGATTAGAGGTGGAGAGGGGTCAAATGTTAATGTAATAGCCCTAATTAATTATATAAATAACTTTCTTGTGAGAGGCTGGGGATCCAGTTGAAAAGCAAAGAACCACCTTGTAAGAAAACGTCTCATGTGGAGGAGCCATTGAGAGTTTGAAACTGAAGGTCCTATTACAGAAGAAACTATAGGGAAATGTTACTCCCAGATTTCCTTAGGTAAATACCATCTCGGTAACACTTAGAGGCAGATTTATCAAGCCTCAAGTTTGGAGGCACTGCTACAATATAGACTGAATTAAAATGTTTGCCATTTGGCCATTTCCAATTCTCTGATATTTTCTCTCAATATCCAAGGGATTCATTGCATCAGGGAAAAGTGGGGCAGAAGTATTCCCTTCTCATGCTTCTTCACTGACTGAAATATGGCATGCAAATTAAAGGGTCATCTGCCATCTGCTTTTCCATTTGTTTTTGGTCTTCTTTCATCACAATTTTGTTGAAATGTGAAATATTTTGTTGAAATAAAAGGAAGCATTCCCTGAAACAGCTAATCAATAACACTGCAGTCAAAGGTCAAGGAGAGAATACACAAATACCATTCTGTTTGCACACCCTCTTAAATACATTTGTATGTGGATTTAATTATATTGTATGCTCTGAGAACTAACCAGTATAAGAAGGCTACTGTTTTCCATTTTTGGATGATTTACAGACTTTTTCAGCTATCCACTGCTGCTTGCATCTGAATTGAACACAATGCTAAGATGATGCCTAGAAATGTATTTGTAACTGGATAAATATGCAAAATTGCAAGCAGCATTCAAACAGCAGTGTTGAGTGTTACAGCCTCCAGAAAGGAACTTAAGTAAAAACAGCCATACACTGAACAATGGTTGTTAGGTATCCGGATGATTGGTCTGGGTTAAATGACCAAATACTATCCCCTTTGATCAACCATGTAACCGTACGTGATTTCTAAAATGCCCAAATATATATATATATATATATATATATATAAAAGTGAAAGCACTCACAGCTCACTCCATCCATAGTAAAATAGTAATAAACTCTTTATTCCACACTTACATCTATATCTATTACACGCTTACATATATATATATATATATATATATATATATATACTTTAACTTGTGTCTAGGTGTCCTATTCCTGCCTCTTGGTTATTTGTGAAGCTATTTAGCTTTTTTTGCTTTATTCTTGCCAGTACAACAAAAATACTATGGAGACTTTAATGGTTTATCCTTACAAGTCCAGAAGGGGGCAGTTGGTCTCTTCAGTTTCACCTAACTGTGTGTAATCTTTAATCCACTGTTCCCTTTGTATTCTTATCTACCTCTTCTGTGTACTCTGTGTGTGTGTGTGTGTGTGTGTACATATCTTCTGGGAAGAGCTGCTGAAGGTCTGCAGAGGGCACAGACAAGCTGTAATATACAACCATCCTCGCAATGTTTTTATATTGGGCTCTCTTTCTATATTTTGCCTTGCATTTTTGTAGGTAAGTTCAGGCAGTTTTTCCAATATCTGCTTGTTTGGTTTCAGCCCTGAAGTTATTCAAGGTACAGTATAAATATGTTTACATGAGTAAAGACCGTAAGGTGGATATTAAGTTTGATAATGAAATTCAAGTGATGTGAAAACAAGCTTCAAAGTCTAGCAGAATTTGTGAGAGATCCTATAAATAATTCTGGATACTATAACGGGTGGGTCTATATATGTATTGTATGGGTTAATAGTAAGTTTGAGTAGAAATCATTGGACTGTATGGTTTCACAGCTGTGCGACAGAAGCAATTGCAACTAAGACTCTCGATCAGAAGAGGTGGAGAAGATCTGTGGCAAGTCCTCCTCAGCCTATTGACTGTGAGTTTTCCAGTTGGTCAGATTGGAGTTCGTGTGACCCCTGTCAGAGAAAGAGGGTAAGTATAAGCGAAAAGAAGCGTGACTGCTGGAAAAGGGTAGTTGGTTATAACAAGAATGATATGGCCAATCACTAAGAAAAACTCTCTTCATTTTGGTAAGCCATTGGATATTCGTAATACTGAACAGTTTGCCAAATGATAATGAATCAGTCAAATTTTGCAAAATTCTGGGTCGAAAAATTTCCAATTTGAATAATTGGCATTCTTATCATTTACCCTTGGAATAATAAATTTTATGAAATTAATATGTCCTAGTATAAAGGAGATTGTGGCTAAAATACCACTATTGAACTTGCAGAAACACTTTTATTATTACTAGAGCAAATCATTTCCAAAATACTCACAGTTATGAGTAACCTGCAGAGCCAGCACTATTTTTTTAAATGAAATAACCTTCAGTAAAGTAAAGAGACGACCAACCCTTTGTGTTTCATCCCCAATGCAGAGCTTTGAGTACTGAAGTCAGAAAGACTGGATAACAATTCACCTTCCTCATTTCTATTTCTATGTTTAGTTCCGTTATGCAAGATTAACTCAACCCTCACAATTTGGTGGGGAACCCTGCAATAGAATAGACAGGCAGGAAGAGCCATGTGCTTCTAGAAACCCTTGCAAGAACACAAAGACTTGTGAAGGTTTCCGCTGTACAGAAACAGGTAGGAGAAGCTTCTGATATTTCCTCTTCCTTTTCTCTCTTTATTTCTCCCTCTCTGTTTACCATCAATCATTTGAATAGTCATTGTAAATTATGTAAGTAATTATGTCATATGTTAGTATAATGAACCAAATGAATTTAAAGGGATTCTGTCACACAAAAACATGTATGTTAATAGTGTTGCTCCAGAGGAATGCTGCATTGGAATTTTTTTTATATTTAGAAAATTTGTAAATCTGATGTGGGGCTAGACATGTTGTCAGTTTCCCAGGTGCTCCCAGTCATGTGACATGTGTGCTGATTAACTTCAGTCACTTTCTGTAAGTTGGAGTGATGTGGGAGGATGAGTTTTTCTGTGTTGAGTTCTAATATCATACTCTAGTATTTTAGTATCAAAATATCCTTTGATATGATGTCTGTCCAAAAAATCATCCAAGCCCCTCTTAAAAGCATCAGCCATCACAACATCACCTGGCAGTGCATTCCACAACCTCACTGTCCTGACTGTGAAGAACCACCTACGCTGCTTCAAATGAAAGTCCTTTTCTTCTAGTCTGAAGGGGTGGCCTCTGGTGCGGTGATCCTCTTTATGGGTAAAAAGGATCCCTGCTATTTGTCTATAATGTCCTCTAATGTATTTGTAAAGTGTAATCATGTCCCCTCGAAAGCTAGGGAAACTAAGGATCTATAAAGAGATATAATTATTTTTTCATCCCTTGAGTTTATGCCCTTTTTTATGCAGGACAAAACCCTATTTGATTTAGTAGCTACAGAAAGACACTGCCCTGAATTAGACAACTTGTTATCTATAAAAACCCCAAGATCCTTCTCAATTAAGGAAATGCCCAACATATTGCCATATAGTGTATAACTTGCATGTATATTATTTTTGCCAAAATGCATAACCTTGCTTTTATCAACATTGAACCTCCAGTTTGCTGCCCAGTTTCCCAACTTAGACAAAGTGGCAGCATCCTGCATGGAACCTATAGTTCTGCATCTGAAATCCAACTTTTCAAAATCTATGGTGACAAAAGCCCCCACTTAGAATTTTAAATTATTCTTTAAGCAACACGTTTCAATGTTTTTAAAGAAGTTATTTATTAACAGTAAGTCAAATAACATCTTTCTCTCTCTGCCTAAGGGAGGTGTATTGTGCGGAGACTGTTGTGCAATGGGGATGATGACTGCGGAGATTTATCTGATGAGAAAAACTGTAAATCAGTTCCAAGCTCTTGTTCTACTAATGAAATGGAACAGTACTGGGGCATCGAGAACCTTGCGAGTGGGTAAGTCTCCTGAGAAGGAAAGAGCAGAATTTTGTCACACTTATCTGCTATAGAACATATTGAATTAGGATCAACATGCTTAAATTTTTAGAGTAAAGCCGGCTACAGATTTTATTCTTTGTGCGACATTTGCTGATTAATTTCAGTCTAATGATGCACCATTAACCATTTAGAATTAAATAAGTAATACAAATAACAAAACAGAAGATGTTCTGGCCATTAATTGACAAACAACAATCATAAGAAAGTTATGTCTGACAAATAGTAGTGACAATCACCAATTGATATTGTCAGATAAGCAATACATGCATATGTATCAGTAGCTGATGTAAATCTTTTAACCTTTCCGATCGCCATGGTACGAAAAATGTCGGAACAATCCACACATGGTCCAAAAACTTCATTTCATACAATCGTATCTTTGCTTCTATGGCCAGCTTTAGGCAGAGATGGCATTTGCCCGTAACCTAAATTATAGTTGGTGAACCTACATATGATATATTAGACTATGTAACACTTGATACTCTAAGGTCAGTGGCCAGCGGAAAGATTTGTCGTCCATGATTATTTATGAGCGACTGTGAACAAAAAATCTCCTGAAAATATGTCTCCATTGGAAATAACTGAAATTGCTGGAGATAAAACCAACATGCCTCTGGAGAAAGCTTCAGAAACTTTGCAATATAATGATTTTACTGCCAGTGATTTCAGTTATTTCCAAAGGAGATGAATTTTTGCATCAAAGTCTTGCATAAATAATCATAGCACAACTTGAACTTCCATATCCTCGGCGCTATTAGAAGGAGAATCGTCACACATTCCTCGTTTCAAATTCTATGGCTTTATTGTGACACACACATTGTGTTAACAGTGGGTAAAGCTACATGACTGACTGACGCGTTTCTTGCCGTCCACACGGCACTTCCGCAGAGTCCATACACACCACGTGATGAGAGATTTAAATAGTGTTTGATGTGCTCATTAATAGATTCTAAAATACGTGTTATAATCAACATCTTTAAAGAAGTCTTGCACACGGTATTCAATCATTAAGAGAAAAAAAACATTAATTGAATTCGTTTAAGATCATTTCAAATGATCTTAAACTAATCTTAAACCATTTGAAATGATCTTAAACTAATTAAATTAATGTTTTTATGAATAAAGGAGGTAGTATATATATATAAAATGCGGATATTATGTTGGTTTTGTTTCTTTATTTTTTGTTCACAATGTATCACTATAAATGTTGCAACACTTTGTATGAGAGTAATATTGTTACATTATTGCACGTATTAAGTTTTGAGTACATAGTAAGCATATGGAAACTTTTCTCTTAATGATATGAATACGGTATGCAAGACTTCTTTAAAGATGTTGATTATAACACGTGTTTTAGAATCTATTAATGAGCACATCGAACACTATTTAAATCTCTCATCACGTGGTGTGTATGGACTCTGAGGAAGTGCCGTGGGGACGGCAAGAAACGCGTCAGTCAGTCATGTAGCGTTACCCACTGTTAACACAATGTGTGTGTCACAATAAAGCCATAGAATTTGAAACGAGGAATGTGTGATTCTCCTTCGAATAGCGCCGAGGATACGGGAGTTCAAGTTGTGCTATACTGAACCGGCGTGAAGCAGCCGGCACCGCGTATTGGCAGCAACGGAGGAGACACACAGGAGTCGGGTGAGCTCGGTCATGGACCGCTTCTATTCTATACATTTGCGCATAAATAATCATAGGCAACAAATCTCCCTGTTGACCACTGTCCTTAGAAATGCCAGGGATGACCAGCCTTTGGGCATTCAACTTTTTGGCATGCTGGAAGCTGTAGTTCAACTCTGCATTGACCAAAACAAATATTTCTGTCACTTTTGAATGAAAGCCAGGGGTTCCATTCTTTAATCTTTGGCTTTTAAGAATGTACCATATGAAAAATTACACCTAGCCAAAAAGGTTCTTCCTGAGTCCAAGAGATCTACCTTTAACCCCTGCTGCTCTGTAGACATTTAAATATCATTATGTGTATTTTTATTCCAGTATACAGTGGAATATACAGTGAAATGCAACTCTTTTTTGGTGTTTATTAATAGGATATCAATATTTTCACTTTATTCTGTAATTTCCCTGTACCTAAAATGTTTTTATATAGTGCTTATGCAGCACAAAATATGCAATTATTTTTAAATATGACTGTCCTAAATACCCAGTGGGCTGTATTTGTTTACTCCCTTCTCCCCATAGAAGTGTCTCCTGAAGATGCTTTGTCAATTTGCATCTAAATGGTTGTGTATTATTAATGTGGAGTATGTGTTGTCTGTGCTATTCAGGTTTGTAATGAGGCTTGAAATTAAATTTATGTTGTAATAGCAAGTCAACCAGTGAATTACTTCTTTAAAAAAACCTCAGGCATCTTAATTAATCTGTTTCTGCTGAAAAAAATTCACAAAAAAACTGGTCATAAAGAACAATATTTTTTAAATTTCCTTGTACAGAAAAGTACAAGAAAATTAAAAACATCCTTTACAAAATTGATTGCCTTGCATAGAAAGACTAGTATTACAGGTATGGGACCTGTTAATCAGGATGGTCAAGGGATAAAAGTTCCCATACCTTTAATGCTATTCTCTCTATGCAAGGCAAAACATTTTGTAAAGGCCATTTTGATTTTTTTCTATACAAGTCTGTATCTCACCATAATTTAGATTAGATTCTTGTAATTCAGAGCTTTCTAAATAAGAGTTTCCATTGCTAAATATATAAATATATATATATATATGTATATATATATACATCTTATTTCACAAGATATTAACTAATTAGCCTACAATGTCACTTTAGTTACATATACAGTAGAACCCTGATTTTACATACCTGAATTTTAATTTCCTGGAATTGACACTGTTTTACTGTTTTAATTTTAACGGGAAATAGTGTATTTTTCCAGGAAATTCCTGGAATCTGTTTGAAAACATAAAATCTGGGTTATTTTGTATTAATATCATATCTTTCTCTGTTAAATAATTTGGCATGTCATGCGCATGTGATGCCAACATAAAAAGTTTACTTCCTGTCTAAAATTTGCTATTTGTCTAGTAAGCCAAGGCAACCAATCAGCAACTAGCATTTTGAGTTAAACACACATCTGAGTGTTGATATTAGTTACTACATGTGAGCAAACAGTAGACTTTTTTATATTACACCATAATGTTCCACCAAGATCTATTTGTATGGACCACTTATCTGAATGAACTGCACAGTTCTATTTATCTAGGTATGTGCATGTTTGTCTGGCAAATCTGCATACAAATGGCTTCACTTAAAGGAATTGTTCAGTATAAAAGTAAAAACTAGGTAAATAGATAGGCTGTGCAAAATAAAAAATGTTTTCAATATAGTTAGTTAGGCAAAAATGTAATGTATAAAGGCTGGAGTGAATGTAAGTCTAACATAATAGCCAGAACACTACTTCTTGCTCTTCAGCTCTCTTTTGTTTACACTGACTGGTTACCCTGGTTACCAGGCAGTAACCAATCAATGACTTGAGGGAGGCCCACATGGGTCATAACTGTTGCTTTTGAATCTGAGCTGAATGCTGAGGATCAATTGCAAACTCACTGAACAGTTATGTCCCATGTGGCCCCCCCTCAAGTCGCTGACTTACTCAGATTTAGAGAGCTCAAAAGCAGAATGTTGTGTTGTATTCGGTTATGTGAGACATCCACTCACTCCAGCTTTTATATATTATATTTTTGGCTAACTAACTATATTAGAAACATTTTTTTTTTTTCGCAACCTATCTATTTACCCAGTTTTTATTTTTACCCTGAACTGTTCCTTTAAGGTTTGGAACAAGATGTAGCTCATAATCAAACCAGTTGTTTTACATGTACATGCTACACATTAATTGTTGATTTTTTTTAAGTTAAGTATGTTTTTAAAATTTCTCTCTATTTCTCTTTATTTCTCTCAATGTTTGCAGGATCAATTTGTTTACAAATAATCGTGAAGGATTAGTTTTAGATCATAGATACTATGCTGGAGGCTGCTCTCCTCATTATATTCTAAACACAAAATTTAGAAAACCCTATAATGTGGAAAACTACATTCCAGAAGTAAGTGTGGGTAAAATGATATGCAATGCAAAATAAAAACAAATTCTAATATAGTTAGCCAAAAATGTATAAAAACGGGCAAGAATGGATCTCTAACTAATAGCCAAAACACTACTTAGTCAGCAACTTTAAAGGGATCCTGTCATGGGAATTTTTTTTTTTTCAAAATGCATCAGTTAATAGTGCTGCTCCAGAAGAATTCTGCATTGAAATCCATTTCTCAAAAGAGCAAAAAGATTTTTTTTTAGATTTCATTTTGAAATCTAACATGGGGCTAGACATTTTGTCAATACCCCAGCTGCCCCAAGTCATGTGACTTGTGCTCTTATAAACTTCAATCACTCTTTACTGCTGTACTGCAAGTTGGAGTGATATCACCCCCTCCCTTTCCCCCACCCAGCAGCCTAACAAAAGAACAATGGGAAGGTAACCAAATAACAGCTCCCTAACACAAGATAACTGGTAGATCTAAGATCAATAGTAAAACCCATATCCCACTGTGTACTATTCAGTTACATTGAAAAGGAAAAACAACAGCCTGCCAGAAAGCAGTTCCCCTCTTAAGTGCTGGCACAAGTCACATGACCAGGGGCAGCTGGGAAATTGACAAAGTGGCCATACCCATGTACATACTTGATGTACCTGTTGTTGTTTCTACTACAACAGGTGGGTTTACAAAATTTTATAGACCAAGTGAAATGGTCCTGATTGTAAATATTGTCAAGACAATGTGTATATATTTTACTCAAATAAACACCTGAAATATGTTGTAGTTAGATTATTACACTGTGACCTCTATTTTCTTCTAGAGCAAAGGAAAATATGAGTTCTCATTATCTGAACATGAATCCTACTCAGACTATGAAAGGCAATTCTTCAGTAAACATGCAAAGCAAACTAGTTTCAGTGTTGGTTTCAAAATACCAGGACTGTTTGAAATTGGCTTTAATTATAATGATATGAAAGCCAAAACATTTTTTGAAAGAACGAAGAAATTTTCTCACACGGTAAGGATACTGCTGACATGATGAAGGATAAACTATGAGGATATTGGATATTTCTTTCCTTTGCTTAATAAACATATAGGTGTTATATGGATGTTATTGTATCTGACATAAATCTGGCTATATATGTGCTGATATACCATAACGTTGATATTTGCATCTGGGTGCCATAACTATCAGTTCTATGTGGGAGCCCAGATTAGAATATTGCTTGATGAAACTCCAGGTGGATTGCATCACACATGATCATTCAGATTAGAGATCTAAATCTTACAAAGAAAGCACAAAGTGATGTGTTTATTAAATACAATACATCTAGGCTGTAAAGTCCTAATGATTTGGTAATACTAGAAAATAAAAATAATCCCACAATGCTTCTATATGTAATGTCCATTAAAAATAACTTTAAGGGGCATATTTATCAAATTCACATGAAGGATTCAAAATTCGATCACATTTTCAAAGAGATTCAAATTCGAATTTTCTAATATTTTTGAAGGCCACTTCGACCATCAAATTTTGAAAATTCGATCGAATTGAATGATTTGAATAATTCAAATAAAAATCTTTTCAAATGTCAAATTACTTGCCCTTTAATTTTTTATTCGACTGCCTTAGTTCGCCAGATTAAACCTACCGAATTGATTTTAACTATTTTTGATTGAATGAAAAAATTCGATCGAATGGTTAAAATTTTATCATTCGATCAAATATTTACTATTCGAATTGTGGTAAAATCCTTCGAATTCTAATATTTTAATTCCCTTATAATTCGATGGTCGAATTCAAGGGTTTTTTAACCCCCCAATTCGACCCTTAGTAAATCTGCCCTAAGTATTTGCTTTTATTATTATTGGTTATGGGTATATCCATGTAATACTACTTTGAGTCCAATCCACCATATACAGCAAAAAATAAAACAGACTGGCTAATGACAAACAACAAAATTATCCAAGATTGTCTCAATACAAAATACGAGTTAAATTGAATGATGGTTAAATTAGATCTATCCACAATCTACTGACTTTATATGCTAATATGCTTTTATTTTTGTCATAAAAATCTTGCAATGGTAGCTACAATTGTTTTATACATTCTCTTTCACTTGATCTGCCATCATCTTTCCTTTTCTGGAATTTTAGAGGTAATCCTTTCCCTCAACCTTTTTTCCTCCCTCCCTCCGCATTCTACACCCCACTTTACTCTGAGATCTCACTAAATGTATTTAGTCAAATGTTTAGATATACTAGTTATGATCATTGTGTTCTATTTTCATTACTTATAGTGTCACTATGCTTTCTTTTGTTAAAAATGTTAAAACCTTTAAAATAAAAATATTGAAAGGAGCACACCTTACATATATACATGAATATATATTATATCTATAAACACCAAGTACAACAAAGCACCCATGGTTCTTGTAAATGTGTGATCAACGGTTTAGCCTTAAAACAGACCTTTATCAAGATTTTTATTTACTTTAGAAAAGCAAATTTCTTTCTGCAAAGTCTACTCTCGAAGTTGCACAGTACAAGTTAAAATCTCGGAACCTGATGCTTCATACAGAGTTTTTTCAGAGAGTCAAACAGTTGCCAATGGAATATGTTTATGGTGAATACAGAGATATCTTCAGAGATTATGGAACACATTTTATAACTGAAGCAACATTAGGAGGAGTTTATGAGTACACGTTAATACTTAACAGTGAAAAGCTACAAAAAGAAGGTACAACTATCTGATCTATTACATTATTGCTGTACAACTTTTTTGTAGCCTTTGGCATGGCTGGACCACATGAATCACATGGAGGGGTGCACAACGTTGTTTAAAATGTATATAATTCAAAATGCCCAAATTCTTCTATGTATGCAGTGTTTGAGGTAGCTCAGAGGACTGCCTATGACCTTCCACTTGTATGATTCTGCATTAAACATATATGGGGGAACGTAATAAAAAAATATTTGCAATGCGAAAGTGTCTTTCTGCGAACAAATGTGCTTTTGCACGAATTTAATATCGTTTTTAAAAACCCAGAAACTGTTTAGCGACCACTTTTGATGGGATGAAGGTTTGCAAATTTTATAGTTTGTGCCAGCGCGCAGCAAATGTAACAAAACTTCTTACTGAAAAAGTTATGTTTGCTAAAAAAGATTACAACACCTACAAGAACTTATTAAAAGTGTACAATGAGCAATTAAAATTCGGAATGCGCAAATAAAATACGCAATGCAATAGTTTAAGGAAGAGTATAACATTGAAAAATGCTAATTTCTATTCTTATTTGTGAAAATTGTTTTGCTCTTTGCAACATTTGCAACAATAAAGTTTGAGGCCTAATGTAATAAATATGCTCTTTAATAAAAGTCTAATTTGGTGCTTTGTAGAAAATCTCTCACAATTTACATTTTAAAAAGAAATAACTAAAGACCCCAACAATGATGACATTGTTATGTGACAGGTACAGTAGAGCACCCATTTTATGTTTTCCAGAGGAAGAGAAAAAAATGGTGTAAAATGTGGGAACTGTAAATTCAGGGAAATGCATTATATAGTGGTGGGACCACAAAAAAGTGTAAAATCAGGGAAAACATAAAATCTTGGTATGTAAAACTGAGATTTCACTGTACTTCTCTCTATAAGTACTAGAAAGTAAACACATTTCATATTACCAAAATTAGTTTTGTGAAAATAATGGTAAAAAAACTTCTAACTTTGACCATCAAATTTTTTTAAAGTGTTTTTCGATCGAAAATTTACCTTTTTTGTTTGAATAGGTCCGTTTTCGAATGTATAAAAATAGTTTGAATCGTTCTAATGTATCGGTCGATTCGAACGATTCAAACTTTGCCTAAAAAATTAGCTTTTCAAAAAATTCCAAAAACACTCCTTAAAGGTCCCCCATAGGCTAAAATAGTAATTTGGCAGGTTTATAGTGGCAAGGGTCGAATTTAAATTATTTAAAGAGACAGTACTTCGATTTTTGAATGGTCAAATTTTTAAATTTGATTCAAATTTTTTACAATTCTAATCGAATTTTGGCCTGTTCGATAGTCAAAGTAACCAAAAATTACTTTGAAATTCGATTTTTTTTTAACAATATTCTGACTTCCATAGTAGAGTACAGTGCATCAAACCAGATTACCCTTTCAGGTACTGGTTGTGAGGGGATTTATATGAAAGATTTTTAAAAGTTAAGACAGGAAATGTAATTATTTGTTTTCATTTAATGTCTTAAAAGGCTATACACTAAATGATGTACAGAAATGTGTGCAAGCAGGATTTAAAATTGGAGCCAATATTTTGGGCATATGGGTAAGCGCTGGTATGTCTGGTGGAGCCTGCAGTGGTTTGCTAAAAGAAATTGGAGGTAAGCAGAATATCCACTTACAAGTAGTATCTAAATTCTTAGTTATCATGAATTAAAATATGTGCGCATTTATTTATATTACAGAAAAACTATCATCAGATAAACTGGTTGAGGACTTTGTTGCCCTTGTCAGAGGTGGAGCCAGTGAACACATTACAGCGCTTGCTTACAAAGACCTTCCAACACAAGATCTAATGCAAGAGTGGGGAGATGCAGTTTATTACAACCCTGACATCATTAACATGAAGGTATAATTTTCTCATTGCAAAAGCACATTTCTTCAGCACTCTACAGCTTAAACGGAGGAAAACAGGAAGCTACTGCAAGTGTTAAAGCCATTTATCCAGTGTTCCGAGCTGTTCATTATACTTTACATTTGGAAAATGGTTACATTAATTTAACAACAATGGTAACATTTACTTCTGTGCAATATTCTAGCAGTCCATGGCAATCAATTCAAATTTATATTTGATCAAATTATCACTAGTAGAATAATCATGTTTGATAGATACTGTAACTGTTACTTTTCCAGAAATATTCCAGTAAGTTTTGTTCTGTAATCACATTCCCATTACAAGAGCAACTCCTTTCAAAGATCAGCATTGGGTAAAATACTTCAAATCTGCAGCCAAAAACTGAAGATGAGAAATGTTTTTTTATTGTATGAAATACTTTCTTTTTCATTCACCTTTAAGAATATTCATCCTAAAATTGTGTTGTGTCTAACAACTGCACCTTACATCTCTGTGTTTGGCCTCCTACCGTGTCTCTCCACTTGAGAACTGTGAATCAAGTCTGGGATTCATACAACACAGTTGGATAAAAGGGAACACACTTTCAGTTAAATGGCACATCCAATTACACTAGAGATAAAATATCATGGGATCCTTGGTGTGATGGGTGAGATCTGGCTGCAGTTCATACAGACATGCTAATTCAGGTTTTCAAGGTGTCAATGTAACTCAGTAAAGTAAGATTACAGTAATTTGTAAATTTACCAATGTGACTGCAATAATATTACAGATTTAAAAAACAAAAGGTAACTGTCCAAAGATTATTATTAGTACTTTCACTTATAATGATATCCATAACATTGGTCATGTTTTGTGTTTAAGAAGCCAGTTGGTTATATCAGATGCTTTTTGTTTTGCATATAAAACAGATTGATGAGGGAATATGGGAAATAAATTAGACTTTTACAACACATTATATTGAATGATGTAAGTGACTGCGTATCCTTATTATCTTTTCCCATTAAACCCGGTGGCTTGTAGGCAAGTCCTTTGTACGAGCTGGTGACTGCCACAGATTTTACTGGAGCCAATATTCTCCAGGAAAATATGAAGCGTGCCCTTCAGGAATTCCAGACTGAAACTAGCCCTTGCCGTTGTGTTCCATGTCAAAATAATGGTTTAGCCATTTTCACAGGTATGTTTTATTATTATTATATACACATATATTGTAGCTTTAGTTACAACACAGTATAATGCACAGTGGACTTACATGCACCTAAAATTTGGTTTAGGAAGTTTTATTAATATACTGTTTATTCTATAATTTTCCAGCTGAACTTCTTGATGCTATAACTAATGGCAGGTATTGTTGTGTTCTGCATGGCAGCAAATGAAAATACTAGCAATTCCAAGTTTTTCTTCATCAGTAATTTTTTTATTTGCAAGTACATGCCTTTTCTAAAACAGGGGTATACATCCCCAGGGATGAAATTACTGGTAAAACCTTCAACCTGGGAATGTGTATTGATAAATCCTTCATATTTTTCATCTGGGACACAATCTCCTGGGTGCAGTTCATATGGATAGGTTTCTTTAAAGGTTTTACTTCCACTGTTCAAATAAGTACTATGATAAGCATATAGATGAAGTTTCACCTGGGACATTTATTCATTGACCAAAAACTATATCCCATCTCTTTTTTTGTTGCTTTTTGCAGAAAATCGCTGTGAATGCATTTGCCCACTAGGATTCTCTGGTGCAGCATGTGAAATAACAAAACGACCAGGTAACTCCCAAAGAATGGGTATATGGCCCTGATGTTAATTTTATATACTAGCAACCAGCAATGGAACAATGTGATCTGGTACTTACTTGTGTGTCTTGCACCACAGCGATTAATCCATTAATACTGAATTCAGGATTCAGTCCCTGTTGTATCCATTATATAGGACAGAGCTTGCAAAGAGAAGAATGAGCACATACATTAATCATAATTGATGGTTCCATGTGGAAACTGGTACAATTTATATTTACACATCTGAGAGATACAGTATTTTTTTCTTAACTTATTGCTTATTGAGATATTTACTTATCTATTGGTAAATATCACAAGTTGCACCAAACAAAGTACCCACAAAAACTCCACAATCACACATCAACATAACAAATTAAAGTTTCTAATCCAATTACACTTTGGTTTGTAAATATTTTTGTAACCTTTCTTATTTTATTTTTCAGTAAATGCCATAGATGGAAGCTGGAGTTGTTGGTCCAGTTGGACACCTTGCTCCAGAAGAACACAGATGAGAGACAGACAGTGCAACAATCCATCCCCACAAAATGGTGGCAATCAGTGTGAAGGAACGAATACTGACTCAAGAAGTTGCTAATGCCTTTGAGATCACACGCTGAAGCATGGGAACCAAAATATAATTCAAACCCATGAATTCTTCTACATGTGCTGTTTTAGTTTTTTGATCTCTCTATGAATAAACCTAGATGATTGCTCCTTTAAATGCAGGTCCTGTGTAATACCATATTTCCCTGTCTCATACCTCTCTGTCTTGAGCACTATATCACTACCCTAGTAAGAGAACAACCCTAGTAATAGAACAACTGAATGACTATCAGCAAAGAAATGGAAAGCATGTGGTCAACCTGTCTGAGGGAGTTACAATTTAGTTAAGGCTAAACCTGCAATCTTAGACTATAACACCTTTATAGGAACTAGACAAAACAAAATGAGAAGACAATACAGGTATAGGTTCCATTGTGTAGAAAGATACAAATTATGGAAAGTCCATTTCCCATAGACTCCATTGTATCCAATTTATACAAATTTTTAAAAATTATTTCCTTTTTCTCTGTAATAGCAAAAAAGTACCTTGTACAGGTAAGGGACCCATTATCCAGAATGCTCGGCACCTGTGGTTTGATGGAAAAAGAATCTTTCCATAATTTTGATCTACTAGAAAATCATGTAAACATTAAATAAACCCATTACGCTGGTTTTGCTTCCAATTAGAATTAATTATACCTATGTTTCAATCATGTACAATGTTCTATTTAATTATTACAGAGGAAAAGGAAATACATTTTCAAAATTTGGATTATTTGGATAAAATGGAGTCTGTGGGAGACAGCCTTTCTGTAATTTGGAGCTTTCTCCAAACTTTCTCCAAACTTCATTAATATAATATAATTAATCCTTATTTGAAGCAGAACAAGCCTATAGGATTTATTTAATGTTTACATGATTTTCTAGTGGACCTAAGGTATGACGATCCAATTACAGAAAGATCCGTTATCCAGAAAGCCATAGGTCCCAAGCTTTCTGGTCCCATAACAGGTACCTGTACTCATTCTGATCTTCATATTTCCATTTTAAAATACAAAATGAAAACAAAATACAGATGAAGCCACTTTGGACACAGACATTTGACACAGAATAACTTAACTCAGACTTCCCAATTAACTCACTTATCACAGAATATTGCGTCACAGCATCCCATCCAATTAAAGAGTTCACCATTGAAAACAATGGTGCTTTGATATGCTAATGAAAATGTTAAATGCATTAAATGAGTTAAGATAACTTTAAATAACACAGTTTCTTCAATTAACCCTGAGTCACGACTCATTTAACGCACAAATCCAAGTGGCTGCATCCCCTGAGTCACAACACATTTAACACACAAATCCAAGTGGCTGCATCTGTATGGGTATAGTTGCCATTTCAAGTAAGTTTGGAGAACAGTTATTTTATAATATGTACAGTATAGATAGGTGAAGAAATATGGCTTTCTAAATAATCTTTTATAGATTTTTTTATTATATATTACATTTTATTTACCTCTTGCATTTTTGGAGAAGTTGGTTTATGGGGGGAGCTTTTATAACTGAAATGGTGTGGGAATTCCCTCAAATTACAGGAGTGTAATTCCCTTTTCAAGAGAAGAGACCGAAGCACTAAGGGGGTTATTAAGTAAAATCCAAAGTTATCTCATTATTTAAATAACAAAAAACACAACCAAACTCCCATACCCGATTTTACCTTACTTATTATTTAAATATCTTGCTTTAATTGCTTTGGGTACCCAATAAAATCTAGCAAAATCCCTTTGGGTTTGTGCCAGAAATAGTTGAATTTTCGGGCTAATTCCAGAGCAGACCACGGAAACTTCCAAATAGGATAGGGACCTCTGCCATTGACTGATGATTCAGTTTAAAAAAAAAAAATGAAAAATTTGCCCCAAAAAGCTTAACCAGATAAATTTGAGGTTTAGCAAATAACCCCCCAGTGTTATTGCAAGATGGTTTTATGCCTGTGTTTTATTCACAGCAGGGTTTTGTTCAAAACAGTTCACCTTCCAATTTCACACAGCAAATGCAAACAAATTATAATTTATTCTTCTGAAACAAGAACCATATTGCCCACTGGCAGTCTGAATTTCTAGCAAAACCTGCTCCTTATATGTGTAGAAGTCACAATCTATCCAGTACAATTCTTTTTATTCAGTCTTTTTGCATTTGTCCTCTGCTTGTCCCCACTTTCTGGTCAGAGAACTTCCCCCAAGCTCCCCCAGTTTTCATAGGTGAGGATAGAAAATGTCAGCACCTATATTTCAGCGTAAGTAAACACAAAACATTATTCTCCCCATTTGCTCTGTCTCATGGAGTATTCCAGGGGGATATACTTTTCCTTTAGGGATTTTCTGAGTTACTCTGTCACATAAGTCACATAAAAATTATAACGTTACTTAGAGACCCTGAATGTTAGACATTGACACAGGCAGTTCCACCTGTAGTTTGGACACCTAAAGTGGTCCTTAGTGAGCCCTGGGTGAAAGACTTTTCCCCCTGTAGTTTGGACACCTATGAGCAGATTGAACTGAATATTCCAATACAAAAAATTTGATATTCAAAGTAAATTTTTTAAAACTTCAATCATGGAATAGGCTACTTCGACCATTCAACCATTCAATTCAAATAGTCGAATAGAAAAATCCTTTGACTTCGAAATTTGAAGTACTGTCTCTTTAAAATTACTTCAATTTTTTTTTTACTTCACCAAATAAAAGCTGCCGAATTGCTATGTTAGCCTATGGGGACCTTCTATACCTTTTTTCTAAGTTTTATTTTATTGAAGAACAATCCTTCGATCGTACGCTAAAATCCTTCAAATCGATCGAACGAATGCCAAATTAATTTTAATTTGATGATCAAATTTCAAAGTATTTTCTACTTCGAAATTTGACCCTTGATAAATCTGCCCCCTAAAGTTATCCTTAGTGAGCCCTGGGTGAAAGACTATTTCTGACTGTTATCAGTAGGGATGAGCAAGCAAAATTTTTGGCATTGGGTCTACGCTAGTGACAGGCCCTGGCTAGGGACAGTTCTATTTGGTAATAGAAGCTTCTGTAATAGTCCCTCTAGAAGCAAAAGTTAGAGGAAGTGTATTTAGTGAGCAGCTTTCTGGCTTCAACAAGGGTGTTAGTGGGGTTAGCACCCATGTGGTGAGGAACCCAGAGAGAGACACAAGTGGGTGAGCTCAGGAGCAGGAAAATGCCAAGGAGCAAGATACCCAGTGCTATCTCTTGTGCTGGTGGAAAATCCCAAAGACAGGTTGCACTACCCCCTAAGACAGACCTACTTGCAATATATTTTAATGTGTGAAGGTTGTCCACAGTTTGACTTAAATGTACCTGAAGATCTATTCTGCCATCAATGCTGTGACCAAGATTTACTGTCATTGTTCAATTGTACAAGTTATTGTTTGAAGCAACCCACTGGACTGCTGTTACCTCCAACCTGGTTGGTCTGTACACCGGGAGACACACAAGATTCACCTGAGGGTAAGGTGCTTAAAGGGGCCAACACATACTGCTGGGAATTCCAGGGAGTTGCCCACAGTCCAGGGGTATGAGGACAACTGGCAACAAGTCACACTATAATGACACACTCTACACACTTCTCAATCCCACCGATGGGTGTGCTACCGTTATCCTTGATTTGTGAGATGTTTTAATCAGTGACCTCTATTTTTTATATTTCTTTGTGATATATTGTAATCTAGCTCCCTTAAGTGTGGCTAGCCATATGATGGCCTGGCTAATATACACTAGGCAGGTTTATAAAACCAATCAGGCAAGGTCAGCATGAGGCTGTTGGGGCAGTCGTCTCCTGATGGGTCTGGCCCATTGCTTAATGTGTATGGTTGATGGTTCTCCTCATGTATAAAAAGTAATGTTATAAGGTTATTAAATACTTTCTTCCCATCCCTTCCAATGAAATGCCTCCTCTTTCCCATTGTCACTATTCCTATATCATCTACTGCACACATTTAAAAAATTGATTGTTTTCTGTCACTCTGCTATTGCCAAGCAAGAATTTCACCATTCTTCACTTACATGGGACTGGACCAAAATTATTATGGAAAATACTACTACACCGTATTAGTTTTCCTGATATTACAGCCCTTGGAAGACACATGATTATAGTATAGTATAAAGTTTCTCATTGTCATCATGGCTTCTTATTGTAATTAAGAATAAACAGTGGGAGACCCAGTTATCAACATGTTTTTGAAACCACAAACAAAAACTCTAAAACCGAATATAAAAAGACAGAACACAAAAAACCCTGAACAATATACTAAAAAAATTATAAAGCATCTTAAACCTTTTAGACAATTACTAGCAAAAACAAAAATCCAAAAACCTCTGAAAGTCTGAATGGATAAAAAAGGCCAAAGGGGTGAGTACAGCTCCTATTACTTCTATTGGATGTAGACTACTTTTACTTGGCAAATTTTTGTATTAGAGTTTTGCAATATTTATACTTAATAAATCTCAAATTTTTTTGAGTGAAATAAATAAAACAATTTTAGAGAAAAAATATAATTTGTGGAAAAAAAATGAAATTCGAATGTTAGTAAAGCAGCCCCTAAGAGATAAGTTTCTTGTTACATTTAGGCAACTTTGCTCTAATGCAGCACAAGAATAATATTTAGATAATATAGAAAAAATACACATTGTAAAATGATTTTTAGAAGTCTTTAATAAGTCTAACAAATGGAATTACAATGTTTTCAGGACAATACTATGCAGATATTTGGTAATTTCTGCCCATCACGGCAATGGATTCATATTTAAACAACCTTAAACTAATTTGCAAGGCATTATTTAGCACAGTTCACTTTGTAGACTTTTTCCAAGGCACCAAGCACCACCATTTTTCGGAGCGGGATTGTTGCATTCACGTGTTCTTTGCCTCTTTCCAGCTTGGCATTGAGACCATGGAGACCAGCAGCTCCATCTGCCATCAGCTTTAACATCTACCAACAAAAGTGGCATTATTAGTTTACCTTATTCCAATTCATGCAAACCTCTAACAACATAATTATCTTTTTCATCATCTGACTTTTAGTATATTAAGGTCATTGAAGTGATTTTGTTTTTGCATGATAAAGCCACATCCAGTGCCTAAATCAAATGCCTCTACAAGCTTGGCTAACAAATAATATTTAAATTTAAAAAACATCAAAGATTCCCCCTATTGTATAACAGGATTACTACCTTTGCGTAATGTATTTTCACATGAAGGACCATCAAATCCTGCAGCACACAAGCAGGTACATAGATTATTTTCCAGGATAGGTATTCCATTATTGTGGCATGGACCACAGCGACATGGGTCAAATTCACTCAGATATTCATTATATGCACGTTTCAAGTTCTGCCTCTTTGTCTCAATTCCAGAGAGACCTGTTTGCTGTAATCCTTCATATATAGGTTGTATCTAAAAGAGATGACAAAAACCACAAGTTGCTGAAGGTTTTCATGTTATCACTAGAAATGCATTGTAATTAAAACACAGATTCTTTTTATGTTAGTTCTAGATTCAAATACCATACATACTGTAAATATGCATTTACACATTTTTATAAAATTTTTAATTGCTGGCTATTGTTTTTTCTATCTGGATTTTAAACCATTAATTTTGTACTGTAAATTTATTCATTCCTTTTTATGCTTTGATTAGAAGTAGAAGGAGTAGAAGTCACATCGGCGACCATTCAAGGTACTCTGGAGTTGGGTGGGTCGTCGGAGGTGAGACTTAACAGTCAAAAATTAGAACAGAACATGATAATCTTTTTATAGCATCTGCAATGGGAAGTTATTCTCAGTTACCTGTTATAGTCCTTCTCAGGCAGGATTGTACACAGGTCAGCAACATAGACTAGTAGTAGCAGGAGAGCACTACACTAGGGTATTTTAGCCCAGGGCAAAAAAGCCCTAAACAAATCTGGCACCTAAATAAAACAAATACTGGGATCTTTATTAAAGAAACAAAAGTTATTACCTCAAAATCAATTACTGCTGGATTAAATTTGAGTGACCTTCCCCAATAACGATACATTCTTCCATCAAAGACATTCAACATGCCACTAGCGGACCCAGTGTCTCCTCCTTTTACATAAGTTACTACATCCTTAATTGCTCTTGAACTTGATGAATTATCTGTAAAATCGGAAGCCAGTTACAGACTATTTCTTCTGACAAAAAAGGAGCAGTGCCTATCTGGATATAACTACAAATTGTGACATCCTAACCTATGCAGCTACACTTATGCCCCATAACCCCTTGTCATCTGAGGTGGATTTTAGTTTATTGGATCAATATTATGGCCACCTGGATCCAAAGATCCACAGAGAAGCAATGTGTTTTGTTTTGATAGGAAAAGTGTGCTTTCTATGTTAAAGACTCTAATACAAGACAAGGCAAATAACCTGCCCATTGATGCCAATGCATTTGTCAAAATGTCACCATTTTAGACAGATGATAGATGATTAGAGAGATAGAAACTGAAAAAACAGATCCCTCTTTTTAATATTTTTTTAAAGTAATCCCATAAATTTACATTTTTTCCAATATTAGTGTTTTGTCAAGATCATGTATGTATATATTCGAAAAAAACACTCACCTTCATTTTCTCTTTCAAACTTTTTACAGAATTCTCCTGATAATTTTACTGATGGCAGTATGTCTGAGTAGTCTGAATTAACTGATAGTCCGATAGAAGCACCAAAACAATGTGAAATCATAGAAGCTGTTATCTCTAAAATAAACAATAATAAATTAGTACCTCATGCACCAATGCCTTGCAATTTAACCTTTTTAAAGGGCTAATAATTGACCTACGGTCTGCCCTTGCTATATATGCTTGACAAAGGGGTACTACCCTGATATGTTGCACTAATCTGCACATAAACACATAAGGGTTTATCCCTGCTTGCACCAGCCTTTGAGTGCCAGCATATCCTTTTTGTTATTGCTATGGCAAAGCCAGAGCTCTTCTAGGTCGTGCTTACTTCCTATTTATCTGTGAACTTTCCAGTACACCTAACTATGTATTCTGTTTAGCAACACTGACAATTTTTTGATCTTATAAAATATGGTGAACAAGGATTAAAAAGTTATGAATTTACCTTTTCTTTCCATGACCTCTTTGTCCAAAACAACAACATTTTCCATCATACCTCCCATTATTCCAGAAGTTATGTAATGTGTACCAAAGTCATTAATAAACCGGGCATACAATCCATAATTGTATTCATCAGGAAGTTCTAGCAGTGCCTGCAACATATCTTCATCCAATGTTAACAAATTCCTTCTCATCCTAAACCGGGCTGTTTGGATTTTAGTTACCAGTCGCACAAATTGTAGATTCTATGTAAATAGAAAATAAATAACTTCAAAATCATAATAAATTAATTTATATCATTTTGCCACTAAGAAAACTAACAGAGAACATATACTAAAATGTATCCTATTATGGACACAGCAGGTAAATTATGCAATACAGGGACCACTGATGTATGCAGTGTTTACCAATGTTATAACTGAGGCCATTCAAATTACAGTTATTGACAAGTAAGGTGATGACACTAGCAAAGAACACAAAAACCATATAACTCAGTTATGCATATTAACTTACTACAGAGAGCTATTGATAGTAAAGCTGACACATGTAAAATTACTTATCTGGTCTGAAGATAAGTACTTGAAGCGGAAGTGAGATAAATGTAAGTGAAATAATTGTAGAAAACAATACCTTGTACTTGAGCTAAACTATGATATAATTAATTCTTATTGTAAGCGAAACCAGCCTTGGGTTTATTTATGTGAATAGGATTTTCTAGTAGACTTAAGGCCCAAGTCCCAAGCATGCTGGATAACAGGTCCCATACCTGTATCAGCTTTTGTTTTATCAAAGTCAACATTAAGAGAAATATGTATTTATTTATGCAGCTTTATTAGCATTCACAACTTTTTCCCTGATTATATTTACAGTAATTACAGCAACTTACAGTAAAAACATCACCATAAAATTTAATAAATCTTCCCTAATATTTTTTAACACCTTTAATATGATGAAGGAGACAGGAGGAATGCAAAATGTATTATCAAATAAAGGACATTTTCTTAATAACAATTTTTACATTAAAGTGTTGAAAAATTCCTACCCTATACCATGATCATTTGTTACTAGTCTTTGTACATGTAAAGTGTCTTTTACCAAGTGGTCTTTATTTAATTTGGAGAACTTTTTCAACATTAGAGAAATCAAATAGGATTGTTTTGCAACAAACCAAAATTTATGTTAGGTAAGTTAAATACAAGGTACGTTCCAACTTTTACAGAGAAAAATCAAATCAGTCTTAAGTAAAGAATAGTGATGGGTCGAATCTCCCCCGTTTCGCTTCGCCGAAAAATTAGCGAATTTCCAGAGAAATTCACGAATTGGCAAAAAAATTGGTGAAAAAATTCACGAGAAACGAAACGAAACTCGTGCGACGTTTTTTTCGGCTAATTATTTTTGGAGAATTTTCGCTGGCGGTGAATCGCGGGAATTCGCCGCAAATTCGCCCATCACTAGTAAAGAATTGTAGGCAATGACATTCCTGTATATTGGAGCATTGTGGATGATGGATTTCCAGATACTCAGTACCATACCTGCCCAGGTTATGAAGGACTAGTCCATTAGCTATAAATATCTGGGTCACAATGGCGTAACTACTCCCTGGTGGGCCCCGGTACAGGATGAGCACCTGGGCCCCCCTCCCAGGCCCTTACCTCTATGAATCACATGCTGGAGTGTTGATGGCATGTGCTATAAAATCTCCCCCTAGATAACCGCCTGCCATAACCATTATTGTGGCTCAGACGGGACCCAAGGGGTGGGGGTCCTGATGCAATTTCACCCTCTGCACCCTTATGCCACTGCTGGGTCAATTTAGCTAGAGTCAGGTGTAGTAATATATGTAGACCTATGTAGATATGAACATGATGTATGTTTCCCAATATATTGTGCCTTCTGTTGATAATGCTAGTATTTACCAATGGCAGCTGCACCATTAAAAGGTTTGTAATTAGCCCTAATTAGGTAGGAGCCCACCCTGTCCAGTGAAGATAGGACAGGATGCTTTGTTTTCTAATGGATATGTGAATAGGTGGGACACACCCCGATAAACTATCTGGAGAGGGCTTTTACATTTCAAAGAGGAACTGTTTGTACAGTTGTTATTGGTAAAAGGGACATCTAAAGAAAATAGCTGGTTTTCCTGTTTAACTGGCCATCAGCCAATCAGAACCATTCCCCATTTGGCTCAGTGAAACAGAAACAGTATAACAATGTAGCTAGTTTATGCTGAGAGGTATGTAGGAAAGAAGAGTATTTAGGAAAGAAGAGTATTTAGGAAAGATATAGGAAAGAGAAGAGGAAAGTTGTAGGAAAGAAGAGAGTTATAGGAAAGAAAAGAGGAAGGAAATAGATATACAGTAGGAGTATAACCTGTGGACAGATTTTTAAATACCTCTGTATCATTTGCTGTCTCTGGACTGGATAATCTGAATAAATAGTTTCATCTCTGGGAACCTCAGCTGTATCATTTTACCTGGTGGTGGTAAATTGTGGACTCTACATTTCTCATACACTATACGGATAATATTGCGGATTCTAAATTTCACACCATTACTCGGATAATATATCATATTGCAGGGATTATTATTGTTACAGCAGATACATTTGTGTTCAATTAATATTTGAATTCTGACAGTTTTTCAGGTGCATCTAGCTTTTGTAAGCAATTTAGCACAGATAAATGTCAAAGTAGACAATGCAATATCTTGTAGTACCAAGAAAGGGCATTTTGCTCCATAAAGGTCTCCCATGCCTTTTTCAAATGATGGTATTTTATAGAGGTACCAGAAGGAAAATG
Source organism: Xenopus borealis (assembly GCA_024363595.1). Lineage (NCBI taxonomy): Eukaryota > Metazoa > Chordata > Amphibia > Anura > Pipidae > Xenopus > Xenopus borealis. The sequence goes on from CM044437.1 coordinate 79,275,285, forward strand.
AGTAACATGTTGCTTGGTACACAAGGATATTGTTAGATCCCTATTGGCAGCATCACAAATGTTAACAAATATAGTAAGGTAGTGCTCAATAGTAGAATATTTTACAGAGAGTGTCAGTATCTTGTCAACTGAAAGCATTCATGCAGCATCTAAGGGTATTGTATAAACCCAGAAATCTTAGTTACTCAGTTATCCTCTTCCTCTCAGAATCTTGGCTTGAGGTATACCTCAACCATTTAACATTTCCATTTTTCAAAGAGGCCTCCCGTATGGCTTTATCGAAGCCTCTCACCTGCCTAAACAGATTCATAATACAGGTATGGAACCTGTTATCCAGAATGCTTGGTCCTGGGGTTTTCCAGATAAGGGGTCTTTCCATAATTTTAAGTCTACTAAAATATCATTTAAACATAAGTTAAAATCAGTAGAATTGCTTTGCCTCCAATAAGGATGAATTATGTCTTAGCTTATTATTACAGAGAAAAATGTGAATTATTTAATTAAAATGGAGTCTCTGGGAATTCAGCGTGTTCTGCATAACGGGTTTAGAGATATTGGATCCAGTACCTGTACAGTAATATGAGACAAAAAAACAAGAAAAAGTTATTGTAACAATACAACAAAGCACCTTTTGATTAAAAGATGCAATTTTTTTCAGATGGGATGTCTTTAACCCATACTTTAAGCCAACTTCAACGCCAACAGGAAATTCTGGAACACTGATTCCAAAAGTCATTCCAAATGAAAAGGATGAGTCTCTTTTTACAGCATTAACAACTTCTCTGGAATCCTCAAAAATCTCAAAAGACATTCTAGTCTCAGCCCGGGCCTGGGGAAAGTACATTTTTTTAATCAAAAGTCAGTGGTAAGGTTTTAAATTTTTAAAGCTTAAATAGAGTAAAGTATAAGCTAATTAAAGTACACAATTATTTTTCATATTTTTCAAACAATACTTTTCTGTGATCATTAAGCAAATCATATTCCTACTGTACTGCTATTTTTTATTATAATATTCTGAATATCCAATATGTCTACTGTGCAATGCAGGCACATATACAGAAAAATGTTTATTGCTAAGTTAAAACAGAATAATACATTAATTGGGAATAATTTCTATACAACTTCATAAGACCACAATAAAAAACAAAGTCAGACAGCTGTACAATATGAATTATTACCTACATATTAATGCAAATTCATCTTCATCTTGCCTAGGCTTCTAATGGCTAGGGGCTCCAGGGTTGGCACATTTAAACAAACATTATGTTTTCTCAGGTTGTTTGTATGTTCGGGACATTGGAGTCTGGAGACTTTGCGGAACTAAATCTCCATTCCAAGATCCAATACTTAATGTCCAAATTACATGTTTTTATAATCACTATTTTATATGGCAACATTTAAAATGCTTTACTAATTATATTTTGTTCACATCATTGATCTAACATTATTGTTTTTGGACTGCACAAAAATATAAAAGTATCCAACAAAAACATGGTAAAATGGTATAAAATAGTCCAAGAGAGTTCCATGATTAGAACCAAATCCAAGACCCTAGTGATGTAAAGCAACAAAGCTACTCTGTGCAACTGTGCTGATCCTGTATATGATGGAAAAAGCAGTAAACCTTATTTAATCAAATTCCAGGAACATTTTGCTTTATTTTAATTTTGTTTTGGCCTGGTTTTCCCCTGTTTTGTGATATTAGTTTGCACATAATGAAGAGAAGGGACAGAACTAAGGCCAGGTATGTGAAATCTAAGCCATGGGCACAAAGTGGGACATCCTTTGAGGGGCAGCAATGGCCTGGCAGTTAATTGCTACATAAAACATAGCACGCTGTTGCTTTTTTGCTGTTGTGTCAACTTTGGTGCGAGTTAAAAAACCCATACTTTTTTTCCCTTTGAACAGGAGACAGTAACAGTAACACTGAACCATAAGTACAGCAGTAAGTGAAATCAAACAGCACTAGGGTTTTTTTTTAAGCAGGAATAAGAAAAAAATACTTACAAGGAACTGGTATACATGGAAGTTGTAGGGTTTCCGAAAATACTTCTCCTCATCAGAATAGTACAGTTGTTCACACACAGGTTCATATCTCAGCTCCCTCCATTCTCCATTATAAATATATTCACACTGACCACCAAAATATCTGTGATCTATTACATTCTGTGTGTCTTCCTGAGTTAATATATTTATTCTGTATTGACAGTAGAAAAAAATAACATGTTTTATTAAAAAAAAAACACAAAAAAACATCAGACCCTACTAAATTGATGGTTGCTTTTTTTATGCAATGTTGTACATTGCATGTCCAGTTATTACTATATAACCTGAAGATCATAGTCATAAGGGCTCAATTAATTATGGGTAGAGTGCTATAAACTGGGGACAGGACAGGACAACCTTACTGTAACAATCGCTTACCCTGGTGGTCTAGCGGTGGCGCAGCAGGGACGCCGGCGCACCATCCTCCTTCTAATGCTGGCTTCCTAGTGCACACTTCCAGCTTTTGTAGGCACATGCGCGCTGGCGTGATTGCGTCAGCGCACAATGGCGCGAAATTTAAAAGTATTTAAAGGGGTATTTTGGATTTTGTCATTGCCCGTTGTTAGGTTCTATTTGGTAGTTCCTGGGTGCTATAACTATTTGATTCCTGCCTGATCTACTGGTTTTTGACCCTTGCTTTGCCTGACTATTCTGTTATTCTCTAATCCATTTACTCTGATATCTCCAATTCTGACCTTTGGCCTGTCCGCTGACTATTCTACACTCTCTAATCCTGATTCTGGCCTGTCTGACTATTCTACTCTGCTTGTGCTGGTCCGGCCCGCCTGTTCCACTTGGTGGTATTCTTCAACCCAGTATCCTTGGTGAGATGATCGTGCCCCTGTGCTAGCCAGAACTCTTAGCTTTGCACCTCTCGATAAGTCCAGGTGGCATCTGAGTAAGCTGAGGGCTCCTCCTGAGACCAAAGGCGGTCACTTAACTGGTGAAGCCGAGCTGAGACCAAGGTGCTTAGCAACTGTTCTGGTATTGGGTGCCGTTCGTGACACTTACCCTCGCACTGCTTTCTCAGCTCCAGGGATTGGGAAAAGTGTTTTGCAGAAAATCTCGTGCTCTGGGTCATCACAGTTTTCCTCATCAGATGAGTCTCTACAATCTAGATCTCCATTACAAACCATCAGTCTTTTAATACAGCGACCTAAATATATCATAGGAACAATCATATATGAAAATGCAAAATACCAACATTTCAAGAAAATTGGCATGAAAACAACATTGTATATCCCTCCAACATACAATTACTCCATTTCTTATGCAGTGACTGTGTTATTTGTCTGATACCAATGGCCTTTATGTTTCTGCAAAATCACAGCTCCCTTTATGCTTTATCACATTGTGGTTCTGCAATTCCCATCTCTTCTACACACGGCATTCTCCTGCTCAAATGGCGGCCATACATGCAGAGACTGGCTTGTTCGGGGGAAGCCTGTTGGAGCACTCTATACACTGCCTAATAAGCTGCCAACTTAATTTGTCGGTACTACAATTAACAATAATCATGGTTTATAGTTACCTGTATATAGAAAAAGTCTATCTCTCATATAATTAAAGGTGCCATTTTCACTGAACTCAGCCGCCATTCAGGCACTCCTAGTTTGACTAGAAAGTAAATGCTGCAACAGTAAGGCCTGACCCATATAAAATGTAAATACTTTTAATTTTAGCTTCAAATTCTTTTGGTTTCTATACTGATTGACTTTAATATGGATATTAGGGGGCCACAGAGGTCACCCTTTAAACTTCTTGTGTGCGAGACAAGTGGTGTTTACTAGCTATTGTTTAGTTATCTGAGATATTATTTCTGCAGCATATTGCTCACTTAGATCATTAATATAATCTGCACAGATCCATCATTATATATCTACCAGATTACTCACCACTGTCTTGACACTGAAAATCATTTCCACAGTTATTCTCTGGAATACATTTTGCTCCTGCTTGGCAAGCCATTGTATCCCAAAGGCTGCCGACACATTGTCTTCCTTCATATTTTGCTGGCTGAAGAAGTTTCCTGTACCTGTACTATACAACAAAAACATAGTGCTTGGATTTCTGTTGACTTCTGTTGAACTGTCAAAATTCTCTTTTGGGAAAAGACAACCCAAGAGCTATAAATGCAGGGGCTTTGTGACAAGGGATCTGAACGACCAGCAGTCTAATTACACTGGTTTATATTTAAAGACTGACAAAATCAGATGTAACTGTGACCAGTCCAGTCCCCTCTGTCTGGATGTCTTTGGCTTTTTTCTGCTTCTGCATATGCATGTGCCAGTTCACGGCAGTTCTTGTGTGTGCAGGTAAATTTAGAAGAGGAAAAAAGGAGGTTATCTCCTGTGACTGAACAGTGGATTGAGTGATACTGAAGCTACTATTATTTGTGCTAGTTGAAAGCCTGCTTGGATTTCCTATAATCAAGACACTGCAGATTGTAGACCAACAGCAGGGCTGCTAAACCTCTCTCATGGTAGGAGATGCAGCTCCCACTAGTAGCAGAGTTTGGGGCCATCCTCTCTGTAGGTAGAGGCATCTTAATACTCAGTGGTAAATATAATGACATCGTGCTGATCTCAAGTGAGGATCGGCAGAGCATAGTAGTGATCTCTTATGGAAATCCGGCTTTGAATATGGAATAGCTGAAGGTGAAGGGTCAATTGAGGAGTTCCCTTGTCAAGAACAGAGCAGCAGGACTAACATAGATAAGATGCCAAACACAGAAAGAAATCATCAGCGCTCGGTCTAACTCACGCTGTGGCATTGACCAGCTGCTAAAGACACCATTGTCCCAGCCAAAATCTGTAAGCTTGCATGCCACGTCAAGGCCCATCATTGTACGTGAGAAGCCTGAGATACCTGGTACTGCAAGCCTGCAGCCTATTTACATTTATTTCCCATGACAGGCTCAACAAATGAAGTAAAAGTTCACCCAAAAATAAAAGGATAAAACTCAAAGAGGACTATGTGCTATGAACGTTTTTACAAAGGACCCATACACCTCATTTGCAAAGTTGTCATAATGTGCAAAGTGCAATTTTCAGGCACAATGCCTTATTATTTTTTCCACACACAATGTAATGCTTTCTCTGGGATTTGGGCATAAAATGGGCTGCTCACTTGATTGCATCTGTTGCAATTAAAGTTTCATTGTATGCAGCCTGCACACTCTTTTTAAGAGATAGGGATGGTGTCTGGTTCTATAATGTATAATGTCAGCATTAATGCCTGACTCATTTGGTCAGGCAAAACCCTGGAATTGCTGCCATGTCCATACTGGTAGTACTCCTAGGGCTCCCTTGCAACAAGTGCACATGCAAGGAAGACTGGGTGAACTGGAGCTGGTTGCTAGGAGCATGTATTGGTCAAAGTACCTTTGTGAATGATGTCAAGGTATGCCCAATGTTGCATCTATTTGATCATTTGGCATTTGTGCTTGCAATCTTAAATACACCTTCATCTTTTTCATTTGGATAGTTGTGCTGAGATCTCTTTACATCTGCCACCCACCAGATTTGTTTTTAATTGACATCATTCTTGGAATACCACTTTTCCTATTTTATGGCTATTCAAATTATATTATAGGAGAGGCAAAAATTTTTTTAGAAAGGCAAAGCTATCCTGATTTCCCTGCTTGCCAAAATAACTAACTTCAACCATTTTTGTAATTCTAAATACATAGGTTTGACCCTTTTAGTGCCACCAAAATCTACCGCACCTCCATAAAAAGATAATAGTGCCAGCTCTCTAATTCCCTATTCCTGTTCATCTCTGACTGTTTACATGGTCATTTACAAAGTGGGTATATGAAGAGCCAACCATGGCCCTAAAGGGATTAAAGTGAATGCTGAAAATGTATGGAACAACTACTCAGCTGTAAAATGTAGATGTCAATGAGTCAAAAAAAATCTATAAAATCTATAAATTAATAATGTTAGTGTATTTAAAATGCGGTCATATAAAGAACCCATGTTTACGTCATACACATAAAGAGTACACAGAAACTCTTACTTTCTTTTCTTGGCAAGGGAAACATGAAGTCCACTGAGACCACTGGTCTAACTGGCAATCCTCAGGTTGTGGTGTTGTTGAATGTTTGACAACAGTCCTGCAAAATAAACATTGTGCATCATGTCATGTTTAGATATCATGGTAAGCTCTGGAATTAACAACAATGATTATAAGTGCAATTGCATCTGAATCACTGAAAACTAACAAAGAAAATCTTGCAAAAAGTTGACCTCCGTAGTACAACATTGAGATCCCAAAGGTCTTATGGGATTCTCACATATTCAGAAAAACATTAGAGGTGGGGATCTCGATAAGATGTTATTAAGTTATGGACAGCAGAATTTTTCCTTCAACCCTCTATCCACCTATGGTCTTAATGAAAATATAACTCTAAACTATTTTATAGCAAATTATATCTCCCAAAATGTATTTTTTCAGATTACCACTAACACTTCTGGGATTAATTGTAGCTTTTCTTGGTAACCTATGTGTTTTAACTTTAAAAATACTCCTCCTATACTATGCAGCTATTTGTAGCTTGTCTTGACATAAATGGGTGACTACCAGCAAACAATAAAACATGTTACTAGGCCACCAAAAATACCAATTTGTTTTCTGATCAAATTTTTTTGGCTTTCTGGAAACGTTAATCCTTGTTTTTTTGTCTCCATTGTATGGATTTGCCTAGATAGGGAATGTGTGGGTAATAAGCACACTTGGGGTGCAAGTGGGTAGTCTTGTTCATCATTAGAACTCCCCCTTCTCTTTGCTTATAGTGAGACAGTGTCTGTGCAAAAGCCAGTATTTTTATACCATATGTAATTGCACTTCTTAGCCTTCCTTGGGTGAATATGTTTGTGCAGAACTCTGAAGCTCATTTTGCTTTATTCATTTATTTGGTATGGTCATCCACTCATTAAGATAACAGTGTAATCAAATATCTATATTGGTGCTACCTTTACTATTGACCCACTAATTACATATTAAACACATTTCATAATGTCCAGGCCACTTGCAACCTTTTCTTGTTTGTCTAAACTGCACAGATTTAGTCAGACAGTGGATGGGTGGGTAAAAAATACTCTGCAATTGGGTAATCCTAGATACTCCCTTCCCCCCTTCCATTGCCTGCAGTAACATTGTGCCTGTGTACAAGCCATTGTTATATACCATGTGCAATTGGCATCAGTCTCATGTGGGTGAGCGTGTTAGAGCAGAACTCACAATTTCTTTTATAATTGGACTGAGCACCGACAAACAATAGATCACACTATTCTTATTCATTCTTTTGTCACTAAATACTAAAAACTGGATTTTGGGATATTGGGGTTACTTCTGTTATTTAAATCCCAAGTTACATCCTAACTTCAGGTTACCATGTTGTACTTTATACACCTTGGTGTTGTTTTTAATACTTTGTTTTCACTTTCTTATCATTAAAAGTTAAGTGTTATTCTTATTACTACTCGAATCCCAACTGACCATTGGAGTTATGGTGCAATAGAACTTCTTGAGTTCAATTGAATCATGTTGAAGTGCACACACAACTGTGTGAGTATTATGCTAGAATTCTGGCAGCATTACTGGTATTTTGATGGGAAAGGTTGCACTGTGAGTAAAAAATAACATGGCTACGTGCACTCGAAATTGCACTGTCCACACTGCATAAACTGAGTGCATGATCCTTTTTTTTATACATATATCATTATTTATGTAGCACAAAATAGTTTTACAATAAAGATAATAATACAAACAGGGCATATTGACACTGCAAAACATAGATTAAGGGGGTTATTTATCAAAATCCGAATTTATCTGATTTTTTAAAATTAAAAAGCCTGACCAAACTAGAATCCATGATTTTACCTTATTTATTTAAAAAGCTAGATTTAATCAGACCAGGAAAACCTCCAAAAAATCTAGGAAAAACCCTAATAGTATGATTTTCTTTCAGATTTTTTCCCCAAATTGCTGGATTTTTTCAGATTCTTTCTGAAAAGCCAGGATTTTTGCACTCAAAATTCTAAATTAGTCAGATCTTGGGGCTAATTCCAGCGCAGACCACAGAAACTTCCAAATAGGATAGGAACTCCTCCTTTGACTAATATATAACCTTGGTAGGTTTGAGATGAGATGAGCAGCCCCTGGGTATAATAAACCTCGAAAAATTTGGGGTAATTTATATCCTAAAAATTCAGATTTTCTAGTAAAAAAAAAAACGCTAATTTTTTTAGTTTTTAGCATTTGGACTTTAATAAATAGCCCTCTAAGTGCCATGTGTTAAGAGAAATAGAAGGCAGGAGGTTCCTGTCCCATAGAGCTTAAACTTTATTTATTAATGGTTGAATGTTAGCGGAATTAGAGGTTTCTGAAACTACAGTTAAACTCTATTTCTCTAAAAACACAAATGTGATGAAAGCATAAATGAAAAAAGAATGTTACATTAACATTATATAACATTAATCTAAATTTCTTATCACAATCAAATTTATAGGTGAATAGGATAGGGTGAAAAACTCGAATCAAATTCAAATCAAATCGCATTTTAAAAACTAGATTCAAGTTTTTTCTTTGAAAACAATTTGAATGTCAGTAAGGCTGCCTGGAAGAAAAATATGTGTAGTTGAATTTAATCCAAGCTAAACACTTTGCCACTTAGTATTAGAATAAAGCCTAGTTAGCTAAAATCAATATTATTTCTAATTTATTTAATTAAATAAAAGATTTTTCAGACCATTAGAACTGAATTTACACTCAGCATCAGACAAGTGATATTTACAGTTGCCAGCTGAACAGCAACTTTAGTGTGCAGGGGTTTGTTGTTTTGTTGAATATTATTGAGTAATAATTCTAGTTTTCAGAGCATTTCAGTGACTTGTTTATCCTTCTATGCAGACATCTTGTGAATAGTTCATCAGACCATATTCAATAAAAGGCACAATTACCCAGGTGCAGTAACCCATAGCAACCAGGGTTTGCCTTTTAACAGGTGACCCATAAATGTAGCTATGCTGATATAGAGGATTAGACCAAACTTTGCACCTTTAAGTATATATCTACATAGAGTTAGGGCAGCAGCTCAGTGCAATATTTCAAATTACTTAGCCAATTAAAATACAGTTTACATAAATAGTTTTCAATATAGGCCCCTTTTACCCAAACAACTGATTTTCAAAATTCAAAAAACAATATTTTGTAAACTTGCTTATTTGTTATGACCTGAGTCCAGTGTGATAAATACTATTTGTTTGTTTGCACTTATGTGTAGGGGAGAGAAGCCCAGGTACTACAAATTCACAATAAGATTTTATTGAAAGTATATATATATATATATATATATATAT
>CM044437.1:79306732-79324041 GCA_024363595.1 Xenopus borealis
ATTATACAGATTTTTGTGTCGGGGTGACAGGTCCACTTTAATATATTTTGGAGCCAGGTGTTTGACAAAAAAGGCATTAGTTGTGTTACCGGATCAGAAGAAGATCAAGATAAAAGAGGTGATAAGTCAGTTGAGAACAAAATCAGTGATGTCAGCAAGGGAGATCACCAGTATGCTAGGACTCCTGAATGCCTCAATTCCAATGTTGAAATGGGCTAGATGGCATATAAGACCTCTACAGCATTGTTTGCTACAACAATGGAAGAGGATACAGCAAGCTTGGGAACAAAACATATATGTATACCAGGAGGTGAAAAACAGTATGACTTGGTGGCTGAAAGACGAAAATTTGAACAGAGGGATATCACTAAGACAGCCGCAATGGAAAACCCTAACAACAGACTCCAGTCCATGGGGTTGGGGTGCTCATTTGGATCAGACTGTAGCACAAGGTACATGGAGACCAGAGGAGAGGTGCCTTCCGGCCAATGTTTTAGAACTCGGAGCAGTATGGAAAGCTGTTGTGAGTTTGGATCAGTCACTAAGAGGGTCAGGTCAGACAACCTGGCGACAGTGTTTTACGGGGAGGCACACGCAGTGTAATGTTGTTGCGGGAACTTCAGCCAATCATGGAATGGGCAGAATATAATTTCCCTTCATATTCCGGGAAAAAGAAATCGATTTGCAGATTTTTTTGTCGGAACTTGATAGACAAGCACGAATGGGAATTGAACCAAAAAGTGTTTTGTCAGCTGGAACAGAAGTGGGGTCACATGCAGAGGTACTTAATGGCAACGAAGAAGAATCGGAAATTGGAGAGATTCTATTCCCGTTTTCACTGTCTTCAGGCGGAAGCAACAGATGCTCCGAGTCAGAATTGGAGCCGGGAGTTGTCGTACATTTTTCCTCCATTTCCTCTGATACAGAGGGTCCTGAGGAAAATCAGGGCGGAGAGGGCCAATGTAGTTGCGATAATACCAGATTGGCCCAAGAGGATATGGTACCCAATGTTGCTATCAATGAAAGTGGGTAAACCATTGACTCTACCGATATTGCCAGACAGGGACCTGTCAACTACCCTTGTCCGGAGGAGTTATTTCTCAAGGCGTGGAGGTTGATGGGAACAGGTTGATACGTGATGGATTTTTGACTACAGTAATAGATACTATACTGGCATCAAGAAACCCCACCTTAAATAAGACCTACCAAAGGGTGAGGAAAACATTTCTCATGTGGTTACTTGAAAAGGGAGTCACTACTGAACAAGTAACAGTGGTACATGTATTGGATTTTTTACAAGCTGGTTTGGAACGTAACTTAAGTGCAAGAACACTGAAGTTACTAACTTTTGCAATTTCGGCAATAACAGAAACTCAATGGGCAAAGAACCTAAGAGTGGCAAGATTTTTATCGGGGGTGTTACATTTGAAACCTCCTGTGAGAACTTTATCTGCAGTATGGAGCTTACCAGTAGTCTTGCAAAAGTTCACTAGAGATCCATTTGAACCTCTGAAAGAGGTATCGGATATGATTCTGACATTGAAAAAATTGTGTTTTTGGTGGCAATAACATCAGCATGCAGAGTTAGCAATTTGCAAGCTTTGTCATCGAAAGAGCCTTATAGTAGTACAAGGGGACAGAGTGTTGCTACAAACAGTGCCTGGTTTCTTACCAAAAGTGGTGTCTGGGCATCATTTGATTTTTCCCAATCCGGAAACACAACAGGAAGTTGAATGGCACAATTTAGACACGGTGAGGTGTCTGTCGCTTTATTTAAGTAGGACTGGAGTTCTGGAGGAAATCAGATAAGCTATTTGTTATTTCCTCAGGCAACAGAAGAGGGAAACCAGCAGCTACATCCATAATAAGTATATGGATTGTTAATTGCATGAGAATAGCTTATCAGGAAAGTGGAATCGTGTTTCCAAAAGGGGTGAAGGCACACTCCATAAGGGCAGTTGGTACTTCTTGTGCATTGCAAGCAAACATACGGTCCACAAAGAGGCAAAATATGGGCCTAAAAGTGCTGGGTGCAGTTTGCAGTCCAGAATATATTATAATTATTTAAATATATTATTTCTCTGAACAGTTGTGTTGGTCCCTCCCTTTCTAAGAGCTCAAGTAAATCACCCTTAGTGTGGAGGACTGCCAATAGTGAAGAGGGAAAAGAGAAAATTTTACTTCATACTTACCGAAATTTTCTTTTCCTGGTTACTATGGGCAGCCCTCACACTAAGCCCCAATAACAATAACGCTTGGACAAAAGACAGGAGCAGGAGAGGGAGGAGGAGAGATATAGGAAAAAGGGACTTCATTTGTGTTTTTTTTTTATTTAAACCTGTCCTATCCGCATGAAGGGGTGGGAATAACCCTTAGTGTGAGGGCTGCCCATAGTAACCAGGAAAAGAAAATTTTGGTAAGTATGAAGTTAAATTTTCTCTTTTATATGGCATTGTATCTCTTCTAATGCTCTTTAAAATACTTTGCTTGAGCTATAGGTAACCTTTCCATGAACAATAGGCAATGCCAGTTTTGCAAGCATTCATTTGTGTGTTTTAAGGGCTTCTTTAGGAAAGGGAAATTAAGCACACCATTATATGGGCTCATGCCTTTAAAGCATTTATTACAGCAGAAAAGTGGCACAAGCTTTCGGAACCACCCCTTCCTCAGCTGCATTTAGGGCAAAAGTTTTCATTTGCTGGAAGATCTCTTAGCTCTCACAATGCTAATGTTAAATGCAGGAGCAATTGGTTTTTTTTTTTTTTTTTTTTACAGTACCTTTTTGGATAAGGCAGTATAATGAGAAGGGTTAACGTTTCTTTAACAATGAATGGATCATTTGTGTTCAGAAAAGTAGAATGAATGGATCAATTGTGTTCAGAAAGTAGAATTTTGTGTTCATTTACCATGTTTTTTTTCCCCACTATGAGGCCTATTTCCCAGAATAGTTGCACTGTGTCTACCTCACATGTTTTTCTGCAAAATGAATACATGCCAAATTATAAAATACCACGTTCTAACCTGTTATAATTAAATAGTCATTGTTTTTTTCAACAGGGTGATCTAGGGGTTTTAAGAGCTGTTAATCAGTGATAGGAATAGGCAGTGTAACTCTGAGATGTAAATCCCTCATAAGTAATGATGAGAGAATCTGTCCCATTTCACCAAAAAATTTGTGACACAGCAAAATTTCGTGAATTGTTCTGTGGGTGTGTTTAGGCCCATTACAGTCAACTGCATTTTTTTTGTGACTTTTTCTTCTCCTAATGAATTAGTCAATGGGCGTTCTTTGTTATGGTGACTTTAATTTTTTTTTTCAGATGCATTAAAGTCAATGGGCGTTTTATTTGTGGCAAATTTTTGCACAAACTAATTTCTTGGTGAAATTCACCACAAATTCATGGCTGGCGAATTAATTCGCTCATCATTACTCAAATGTATACCATAACTATGATTCTCTAGGATTCAAGTTAAACTTTTCCCCTACATATAGGTAAATAGTACTTATTAAATATTTTCACTGGTATAAAGATAGGCTTGACATTGAAACACATAAATATTCACCATTTCATTTTCTCTTTACCAATATCTTTTGAGCAAAATGCTGCTGAAACTCCAATGTGTCATCTCATAATAAAAGAGAACAAAGAGTAATTGTGTTTTGACTTTGTCATTGTTTATACCAACAATAAACGTGCACTCCGTACCTATTTATGCAAAGTAAACAGAGTGGCTACCCAGAATCTGTGGAGAGGTAAGACATGGAAATTATTTCAAGGCAAGTGCCTTTGCTTTTACTGTGAATTCCCTTAGCTTTGTTTTTAACAGAACAGGGATTTTTCTCTATACCTACTACACATTATAGCTATATGATTTACATATCATTTTATATTCTTGTAAATTAATTGTTAAACCAAGGGTAGGTTGTGATACTTATACTAATAAGTCTCCACTTTTACCACTTGCAAGGCTTGTACAGTATACTCCGATAATTAGTGTATTAGAGAATATCTCATTTGGAGAATGTGTTTTACATCAAACTAATCATGTTTATTTGCTTTTACTCACACACAGGAGAATACATTTGTGAAATCTCGTGCAAAATTCCTAGATGATCACTCCTCCCAAGAAGTTTTGCCTTTCGCGTATAAAAAAAGCAGCAGTACACGGTCCTATCATTCCAAGACCAGTTCCAATTTGGCATATAGTTCTGTTATATCAGAGTTAGAAAGAAAAGGAAGAAATCCTCCTCCTGTTTTAATGAAACCTGCACTACCACAGAGACTGAGACAACAGAAAGCACAAACAATTCAAACAAATGGAATTATTCATTGTGTAAATCCTGATAACTCTCCAGAAGCACCAAACAAATTATCTGATCTTAAGGATAACTCCACGGTGGACTCCATGAAGTGCAAGAAGAAGATATTTACACAGACTATTACTATTACAGATGAGGTTGTCAGAACTAAAAATATGAAAAGTTTTCGCCGTCTTCCAGATACAACTTGGCCTCCAGTTCCACTTTCTATAACTCAGGCTGACGGAAGTTCTCCAAAGGTGCAAAATGAAGGTGAGCGTAAAAAAAGTTTTCATCTTCTCTCAAATTCAACTGGCACATCTGGCACTTCATCTTATCCACCTTGGGCAAAGGGAAGTTCTCAAGAGGCACAAAAGCATTTTTCTATTCCTTCGAATGCCACAAGAAAACTAGAAATTATGAAGAGTAAGAAACTGATTATAAAAACTTTGAATGTTGTGTTAATAGGGTGAATTTGTGATTTTGAAAATGTTAAACCAAGTTTTATATCTTTTTATGATTTTTTTTTCTCCTCCCCCAGAACCACAGATTATTCAAACAGGAGTAGCAGTTTTACCACCATTGCCTCCTAAAGCAGCAATCCCAGAAAGCATAAGTGAAGAAACTTGTGAAACTGCTGAATTAAAAATTACCAAAGAATGGGACCCAAGTTCTGTCCGAAACCATGATGCCAACTTTATAAATAGAGCAGTTTTACCACCTTACTCTCAGGCAACAATCCCAGAAAGCACAAGCATAAAATCCTATGGAACTACTGATTTAAACACGGCCAAAGAATCAGAACAAGTTCTTGTCAGAAACAATGATGCCAGCTCTAACAAGAGCACCTTCTTTTGTGATTCCCTTTCGGCACAAAGCAAGGAGTTAGTTATAGCAGATGAGAGTTCTGAAGCACAACAGGACGAATTGCCAGAAGTGCAAGGTAATTCTAAATGCAACTGCCAAAATATATAGTTTTTATTCCCCTATAGTAAAATAAGAATATACAAAAACACACAAATTCCCCATGTTATAATAATTTGCATAAAAAGTATTATTTAGAACCATAATTGTATATTACTGAATATGTATATGAAATGAAAGACCATTTTATTTACAAAATGAGGTACTGGAAGCAATATTTTTTAAAGGCTTTTTATATTATTTGCATTTGTCTTTTGCTTCTTTCCAGATTTCCAATTTTGCTTACTGACCCCTGCAGCTAAATATATATTGCCATGTTAGGCTGCAATTATATTCTCAATACTTTGTCTTTTTATTGGGCCCTCTCCTATTTATTTTTCAGTCTCTTGTTCAAACCACAGCCTGTTGCTACGGTAAATTGGACCTTAGCAAAACTGAGGCACTAAGTAAAAAGCTTAATTCAAAACATTCTTCATGATACATTAATAATGTACAATAGAATTCTACACTGACATAAGTTTCCATTTATCAGCAATATCTGTACAAAAGAATATTGTTTATCTAAAAGATGCATGTATGCAATGTATTTTCAGAATTGTAAATAT
The DNA here is from genome assembly GCA_024363595.1 of Xenopus borealis. Taxonomy (NCBI): domain Eukaryota; kingdom Metazoa; phylum Chordata; class Amphibia; order Anura; family Pipidae; genus Xenopus; species Xenopus borealis. The sequence continues at coordinate 79,312,562 of CM044437.1, forward strand.
TAGGACTAAAGCCTCAGTTAATAGTGCTGCTCCAGCAAAATTCTGCACTGAAATCCATTTTTCAAGATGATTTCAAATTCAATTTTGAAATCTGACATGGCGCTAGGCATATTGTCAGTGCCAGTCCTTGTCAGTGCCAGTCATGTGACTTGTGCTCTGAAAAACTTCACTCTTTACTGCTGTACTGCAAGTTGGAGTGATATCACCCCCCATAAACCCAGAACAATGGGAAGGTAACCAGATAGCAGGCCTCTAACACAAGATAACAGCTGCCTGGTAGATCTAAGAACAACACTCGGTAGTAAAAGCCAAATCCCACTGAGACTGGTTCAGTTACATTAAGTAGGAGAAATAATAGCCTGCTAGAAAGTAATTCCATCCTAATGTGCAGGCACAAGTCACATGGCTGGGGGCAGCTGGGAAACCGACAATATATCTAGCCCCATGTCAGATTTCAAAATTGAATATAAAAAATATTTGCTCTTTTAAGAATTGGATTTCAGCAGAGCAGTCTGCTGGAGAAGCACTATTAACTAAATTATCTAAACGTGTTGCTTCACATGTTAAGGAAACGATGACCTCAAATAACAATAATAAATGCAGACAAAAGTATAATTCTCAATGGTACAGGTATTACATAGGTTTCATTGTGGGCACTATGCACTACCTATAGGAAAAAATTAAGAGCTATACTTGCACACCCTGGCCATCCAATCTTAGCAAATCCTGGTGCTCGATGAGGGAGGTAACGGCGACCTCCAGACCAACATGAAACAAGAAATTCAGCGGCACAACAGGATATTTCTAGCAGGGAAAACCCTTAGGTTGCATTCGCAAATTAAACGGGCAAGGGTTTTCCCTGCTAGAAATATCCTGTTGTGCCGCTGAATTTCTTGTTTCACTATGCACTACCTGCCACTTAGTAAACCATGATCTATATTGCTAATCAGCTACAAATACAGGTATGGGACCTATTATCCAGAATGTTTGGGACCTGGGATTTTCCAGACAAGGGGTCTTTCTTTAATTTGTCTGCTAAACAATAATTGTAACATTAAATAAACCCAATATGATTGTTATGCGTCCAATAAGGATAAATTATATCTTGGTTGGGAATGGGATGAAGTACATGGTGCTGTTTTATTATTGCAGCCAAAGCAGTTGGCTGAAAAAAGCTAATACTAATTGGTTGCTAATGGTTACTGTCCAGGTACAAATTTGTGTGTTTATAGATGAGCCCCAAAACATTTAAAATGTTGGATTATTTGATTTAAATTTGAATCTATGGGTCTTGCCTTCCTGTAAGGGAAATAACTGGTTTCCAGAAAATGGATCCCATATCTGTAGCAGTTTCTAATACCCTCATGTGAATAAATGAATATGTTAAAAGGCAAGTACCGCTAAAGTCTCTGAGGAGTGTTGATTTGCTAGGCACCCTCCAAAATCTCACCAGCCTATAGTCCTTTTTTTGGGGGTGGGGGGTGTCTCCCATATTTTCTTGTTTTCACACATGTCCATTGCTTTCCATTGGGCTAATTGAAAATACAGTTGTGCTCATATGTTTACATACCCTGGCAGAATTTATGATTTCTTAATAATTTTTCAGAGAATACAGTATGAATAACACAAAAGCTTTTCTTTCACTAATGGTCATGGTTGGCTGAAGCCATTTATTGTCAAACAACTGTGTTTATTCTTTTTAAATCATAATCACTACATAAACTACCCAAATGACCCTGATCAATAGTTTACTGTACATACCCTGGTGATTTGGCCTGATAACATGCCCACAACTTGACACAAAAGGGTTAGAATGGCTATTAAAGGTAACCATCTAAACTTGTCATCTGTTTGCTTGTAATTAATGGGTGTGTATAAAAGGACAATGACTTTCTGGACTCCTGACAGACCCTTACATCTTTCATCCAGTGCTGCACTGATGTTTTTTTGATTGTAATTGGGGAAAGCAAAATAATTGTCAAAGGATCTGGGGGAAAAGGTAGTTGTACTCTATAACAGGAAAGTGATATAAAATAATATCAAAGGAATTGAGAATGCCAATCAGAAGTGTTCAAACTCTAATTAAGAAGTGGAAAATTAGGGGTTCTGTTGAAACCAAACCACAGTCAGGTAGACCAACCAAAATTGCAGCCACAACTACTAGAAAAAATGTTCGGGATTGTTGTGGGAAAAACCCACAAATAACTTTAGGTACAATACTGGAGGAAAATTTGCACTCATCAGCTGAGAAGCTACGCATGGGACTTACTTGGACATTCCAACAGGACAATGATCCAAAACACAAGGCCAAGCCGACCTGTCATTGGCTACAGCAAAATAAAGTGAAGGTTCTGGAGTGGCCATCTCAGTCTCCTGACCTCTATATCATTGAGCCACTCTGGGAAGACCTCAAACGTGCAGTTCATGGAAGACAGCCCAAGAATTTATGGAACCGGAGGCTTTTTGCCAGGAAGATTGGGCAGCTTTACCATCTGAGAAGATAGTCTCCTCCACAAAGAGCGCAAAAGACTTCAAGCTGTCATTGATGTTAAAGGGGGCAATACACTGTATTAAGAACTGGGGTATGTAAATTTTTGATCAAGGTCATTTGGGTAGTTTGTGTAGTGGTATATACATTTAAAGGGAGCCTGTATGAACTATACTTTCCCAGCTTTCCAGCATAATTGTGCATATTGCAACATGGTGCAATCACCTCAGCAGCCCACAAAAGGTATAACTGTGCTATAGTGTACAGTATATAGTATATTTAGCTCTAGAAAAATGCATATTTTTCGTTTAAAAAATTCTCTCTCACAATTTTAAAGATAATGCATTCCTTTAAATTATTTTATATTGTAGTTATAAAGCCAGGTAAACAACAGAAGAAAGTCAATGCTGGTTTACGAAATGCCAAACTTAAATCACTTCCACCCATTAATTCTCTGAGACCACCCAAGAAACCTCCAAGACCTCCAAATGTTAATCTAAGTCAATTTTTACATCTTCATGGGAACAATAGCCTACAGATTACAGGTGAGCCATAGTAACATCGTAACATAGTAAGTTAGGCTGAAAAAAGACTCGCATCCATCAAGTTCAGCCTTTTTTTTTTTTTTTTTATATTTTAACTGCCTTACTGCTGGTATTATAGCAACCTCCAGTATACATATGGAATTGTATTACTAATTATTGGAAAGCATCAGCTGTTTGATATTCTTGTTCTGTATTGTGCTAGCTGCTTGGGTAGGAGTTTTGTTAAAAAAAAAAAATTGTCTTTCCTCAATTAAGTGTCCTATACTTGGTATAAGGTATGAGAAATATACCTGACATGTTGACTGTTTGTGTGGTAAACGATAATCTGTAAATTTAGGGTATCATTCTCCTGCTAGTGAGTGTAAAAGTGTCCCATATGGAACCCCCTTTATATATCAACAGGAGGAGTCTAGTTACACTACTAGCAACACAAGAAGTTAATGAGATACTTACCTCATTGTTATGTACACAAAAAAACATAATTCTTCCTATTTGTGTCTGGCCATGTCCAATCCATGAATGCCTAGTATGTTTTTGGGTGGTAGCACTGTGAGTAGAGATCAGAATCATAGTAGATAAAAAATGTTGCTGTCTGGTGCATGGCAGAATATTATATTATGTGTATATACTATTGGTCCCACTGATGGGTCTGTGCGCAGGTTGAGTTGGTTCTTATAGCTGTTCCATGTGACATGACTGAATAAAAGTTGCACCAGTGGAATTGCACCAAATCTGTGATAAATTAGCTCTGCAGTTCCCTAAAGGCCCAATGCAAAACTAGAATGACTATAGACTGATGTCATCATTGTGCATACTCTTAAAATAGAAATGGCCACTATATCTTTTTTTTTTTTCATTTATCCAGATGCCCAAGGTAATTGTCAATAAGGTGCTGCCATTTCCTACAGACTAGGCCCCAAAATGGAGCAAATACAATCTATGCTACAATTTGATACTTAAACTTTTGTTTACCTTCACTGTGGAGTGACTTAACTCCAGGCTGTTTTTGGCAGGAAGATTGTTGCCTGTGGACTTTAACACGTCAGAGTTATACAAAGTTTGTATATTTCCCAAACACAGCTTTGTATGTCTGTTGCGTTGCCTTGTTTTGAGTACAAATGATTACTGTGAAGTCAGGTGTAGAACAATGTGCCTGTGTACTCTAGCCCCTTTAGTATCTGGCAAGTATTTGTAGTTGAGGAATTTTAAGAATGAGGGATTGAATCTAATGTGCAAACTTGTAATTTAATTACAGTAATTGTCCCCTGGTATAACTATAGAGGAGACCCCACTGGGGAACAGGGGGCCCAGACTGCCGGGTCTGCATCCTCCATAATTATGTAGAAGTCCCCAACTATTCTCTTATCTTTAAGCAATCCGTTAGGAAGCAGGATATGCAAGTGGGCAGGGGTGAGGAGTTAGATATGGATTGAGTGTGTGGTGACCCCTCACCTTGTTACACTGCTATGCTGAAATTATCCCTCTAAATTCTTAAATAGGTAAAGAACTTCCCATATCATATACTGTAGCTTATAAACAATTCATCTAAAGTAGTAATGTATAACCCAGTTAGTACCTAGCATGGACTGTATATTCACAGTCACTGTTGTGCACAACAGCTAGAACATTAATGCTCCTATAGTTCTTGAGTAAATTGGCTTTCAACCTAAAATCTCGCCTTAATTTGGCATTCCGCTTGGGTCCTGCAAATTAGTGATAAGCAGTAGCTGTCTTTAAAAAACATCAATTATTTTTTTTAATGGATCAATTTAGAGTACAATTAATAGATGTAAAACTAGGCAAATGGAAAGGATGTGTATTGCATGGTGCCGAGACTGGCGAATTGCTAATGTGGTGCTGCTATTCAAAAAGGATCTCATTCTCTGCCTCACAACTATAGGCCAGTTAGTCTGACGTCGGTGGTAGGAAAGCTTTTCAAAGCATTAATAAAGCATAGGATACTGGACTTCATAGCAAATAACAATACTATGGGTTTGTGCCAGCATGGCTTTAACCGTAATAGATCTTGCCAGACTAACTTAATTTCATTTTATGAGAAGGTAAGCAGGGACCTCGATTCTGGGATGGCTGTGGATGTGATTTACTTAGACTTCGCTAAAGCATTTCATACAGTGCCACACAGAAGGTTACTGGTTAAATCAAGGATGTTAATGTTGGCTTGGCACATAGTATTTGTAACTGGATAGAGAACTGGCTAAAAGATAGACTACAAAGAGTGGTGATAAATGGAACTTTTTTTTTGTTGTGGGGTACTGCAGGGCTCTGTACAGGGTTCCTTTCTTTTCAACTTGTTTATTAATGACCTGGATATGGGCATTGAAAATACGGTTTCTATTTTTGCAGATGATCCTAAATTGTGCAGAACTATAGGTTCCATGCAGAATGCTGCCACTTTGCAGAGTGATTTGTCGAAGTTGGGAAACTGGTCAGCAAACTGGAAAATTAGGTTCAATGTTGATAAATGCAAGGTTATGCACTTTGGCAAAAATAATGCAAGTTGTGTCCTGCATAAAAAAGGGCATAAACTCAAGGGATGAAAACATAATTATACCTCTTTATAGATCCCTAGTAAGACCTCATCTGGAGTATGCAGTGCAGTTTTGGACTCCTGTCCTTAGGAGGGATATAAATGAGCTGGAGAGAGTGCAGACTAAACTGGTTAGAGGGATGGAACACTTAAATTATGAGGGTAGACTACCGAGGTTGGGGTTGTTTTCTCTGGGGAAAAAAGGCACTTGTGAGGGGACCTGATTACACATTATAGACCAATATCAGGGGACCTTTTTACCGATAAAGAGGATCACCGCACCTGAGGCCACCCCTTCAGACTAGAAGAAAAGGACTTTCATTTGAAGCAGCGTAGGTGGTTCTTCACAGTCAGGACGGCGAGGTTGTGGAATGCACTGCCGGGTGATGTTGTGATGGCTGATTCTGTTGATGCTTTCAAAGGGGGCTTGGATGATTTTTTTGACAGACCTATTGGCAAAGGCTATTTTGAGACTAAACCGTTAGTATAGCTATGGGCATATATGGTTTGTGTGAAAGAGTCTAGGGGTGTGTGTGCATATGCTGGGTTATAATTTGGAGGGGTTGAACTTGATGGACTTTGTCTTTTTTCAACCCTATGTAACAGTAAGAACTTTCTAAATATTTCTTTTCTCTTACAAAAAAAAAGATTCACATTTTATATGAATACTGTATTTATAGGATTTGCTTTATATTCCAATATGTGGACAATAAAACATAGGTGCATAGAAGTTTATTTATCTACAATCTCTAGTAAACTGTATAATATTTTGTATTAATGTGTGCAGGAACCTCCATATTGTTTCTCCTGCTTGGTTGAAATTAAATATAAAGACTCTGAAGCAATGTCCCCAGTGGCCGAATGACTGTTAAATTAAGATTAAATACATATTTAGTCTTTGTGTACAAAAATATTCTTTTGCACACATTTTAAAAACTTTCTCCGATATGTAATAAATTTACATATGATGATATTTTTTTTATTTTCTTTGCAAATTGTAATTTAATGACACTTCTTTTTTTACATGTTGACCTTTTGTACGTAGATTCATAGTAGACACTTTGATTTTACCAAGCAATAACTAAATCACTTTGCATGAACGTGTTCTGCTTTACCTGTCTGTCAACAGTGTTGTCTCTTTAAACACCACTGATTTTGTGCATTGCTCACCTGAGTCCCTCTGTAAAACCATTCTATTTCTAATACAAAACTGTAACTGTGATTAATCTATAGGATCACAAGAAGCAGAAAAAGCTGCTGCTGTTTTCAGGTAACTACAGCATGTACTAGCAATTGGGATGGTATGTTATAACAACTGGCCACTTTTAAGAACAAAATGTACATTAAGGCTACATAATAGTTTTTAAAGGGAAACTATCATGGGAAAACATGTTTTTTTTTTTTTAATGCATCAGTTAATAGTGCTGCTCCAGTAGACTTCTGCACTGAAACCCATTTCTCAAAAGAGCAAACAGATTTTTAAATATTCAGTTTTGAAATCTGACATGAGGCTAGCCATTTTGTCAATTTCCCAGCTGCCCCTGGTCATGTGACTCATGCCAACACTTTAGGAGGGAACTGCTTTCTGGCAGGCTGTTGTTTTTCCTTCTCAATGTAACTGAATAGTACGCAGTGGGACATGGGTTTTACTATTGAGTGCTGTTGTTAGATCTACCAGTCAGCTGTTATCTTGTGTTAGGGAGCTGTTATCTCGTTACCTTCTCATTGTTCTTTTGTTAGGCTGCTGGGTGGGGGAAAGGGAGGGGTGATATCACTCCAACTTGCAGTACAGCAGTAAAGAGTTATTGAAGTTTATCAGAGCACAAGTCACATGACTTGGGGCAGCTGGGAAATAACCAAAATGTCTAGCTCCATGTCAGATTTCAAAATGAAATATAAAAAAATATGTTTGCTCTTTTGAGAAATGGATTTCAATGCAGAATTCTGCTGGAGCAGCACTATTAACTGATGCATTTTGAAAAAAAAAATTTTCCCATGACAGGATCCCTTTAAAGAGTGTCCAAAGTCGCATTAACTTTTGGTTGTTTTAATGTCAAAACTTAAAGAATGTATTCTGTTTCTGGGCCAAATAACCGAAAAAGAGAACTTTTTCCCCACTGTACATGCAGATTGTGTTAATTCCTGAAATGAAGAAATTGACATTAAAATGTATTATTTCTTTATTTTTTAAGTACTGAAAATTATGAGGCTTCTATACGCCTTTTAGAAGTGCCAGCATATGATACAGTACATCACGGTAAGGGCATGTTACTGCAGTATCTTCTGTCTTATTAAATGACCATCTTATAATGTTAATATGGAATGCACCTGATTGTTTTGACTTGGACTACACATATGATGCGTTACAGAGAAATTAATATAGTCCCATTGGAAATTCCAGGATATTTGGCTAAATTAGATATTTTTGTTGCTACTTGAAAAAATTGTTTCAGGCTCCAGGCTGTTTCTAGCCGCACAATACTTGAATACACAAAGGAAGGCCAAGTATTAGAAGTGCTGTCTTATAATGCTGGGATTCTAGGTTTGATTCCAGCCAAAGTACCTCTGCATTGAGTTTTAATAGTGATACCAATAAAGTATGATCAGTTGTGCTTTTCACATAACCCTAATTCTTGTTCTGGCTTGGCACCCAGATCCACTAATATTAGCTTTCTAAACTAGGGAAAAGTCCTACAATTACTCAAAATCTTGCAGCTATGTAACAAAATTAGATCAGACCAGGCCCGGACTGGCAATCTGTGGATTTGGGCAAATGCCTGATCGGCCACTTGCTTTAAAATGTAAATGGGCTGCTCACCTAAAAATTCAAATTCAAAATGTAATATGTAAATGAGCCAATCACTTTAGAAATGTAAATGAGCTGTCCATAATAGCCAGCTACAGCTAAGCCAATGCCTGCATTTGTTAGTGCACATGTCAGTACTGGCATATGGGAGGAACCAGGAATTCTGAATAACTTCAGTTAGTAATATTAGAGTTGCTTGCTCTATACCCAATCCCTTATGCTTATGATAGGTATATTGGCAACAGGAGGATCCGTGATCAGAAAAATCACTTCAGCCTGTATATGTAACACTGTGATCTGTAGCATTAATTGCATGAGACAGTCTACTCTCTTCAAGTATGTCACACTTAATTACCATGTGATACACAGGATGCATGGTCTAGCTGGGGGCACAGAAACGAAAATTTTGAATATACTGTAAGTAGAGGGTCACTAATACAACTGATAGAATAATTGTGATAGAAACTAGGGTGAGATATTTGTTGCAAGGACCAGTTCCTATTGCTGTTTATTATGTGGTTATGGACTCAAGAATACATGAGCTGTTTTGACACTTTTGCCAGGGCTGCTTTTTCCTCCCACTCCGGCCCTGGATAAACCTTAGTGAACATTTGTGGCAACATTTACTGGCTAACTGATGTATACACACACACACTCACACACACTCACTCTCTCTCACAATCTCTCTCACACACACTCACTCTCTCTCTCACACACACTCTCACTCTCTCTCTCATACACTCGCTCACACACAAAATAAGTATATGACATGTACATGAAAAGTAGATAACGGAAAACCTGAATAAGGTTAAGATAATGATATTTTGTAGTTTCTGAAAGCATATGGGAACCAAATGTGCAGTTAATATTCATATGTGCTACGGTCATTTGATGCTGTCAGGTCTTTTGAAATGTCCATGGTTTATATCTTTATGGAAATGGCCTGATTACTAGTACCTTTACCTGTACTGGTCCTACCCAGACTGGCTTCAGGCAGTAGCAACTCCCAGTAGAGCACATGATAACTGAACTCTTTTCCTCTCAGGCCCTTATTGTACTGTTGGCTAATTACTAAATGGACAGGAATACACTATAACCCAGGAATAGGAAACTTCTCCCCCTCCCAACTGTAAATTCAGCCAAATTGTCTACAACCCTCCTGGATTACTACCTAAAATAAAGTTTTTTTTTACATTTTCTGTTTTGATGCTTTCTTACCTTTCTGTGGAAGTTCATTTTGTTTACCATAAATAAAATTGCCTGGGAGGCCTTGTTTATTTTGGTAATCCCATTGTAACTTGTTAGTCGTATGCTTTTGTTTTTGCTTCAGAATCACCTGGAACCAGATCATCTGACTATTTTGCTAGGTAAAAACAGCATCATTTCAAATAATTTTATATATGCAAATCACTAAGATGTCTTATTTAAAAAATGATTACTTAATCTGGTGAAGGTTTTATTCAATATGATCATTTTATAACTTACATTATATTTTATTTTATTTAATCAGTACTGAAGAGAGCGAATGTTACCAGGATATAATGCCACTTTCACCTTATTCTGATAATGTATTTGATGACCACCCAGGTAAGACTTGTTAACATTTAAAGTGCAATTCCAAAACCACTACACAGAGGCAGGTACATTTGATTGGGGCTGGCGAGAGATGCTTAAAGGTTTCTCTTGGCAGCAATGGGGCAATTTTATATAAAATGGTGTTATCTTGTAGTTATAGTATGTGAAGAGCCATGACAGCCCTGGCTGCTTTTTTACCACTGTCTTTATTTTATAAACAACCATACTTGGTTAAATATGTAAAATAAGTACTGTAGGACCCCTGAAAGGCTGCTTAATGGTTTACCTTTAAGTTAACTTTTAGTATGTAATAAAATGGCCAAATTTCTTCATTTCTTCAATCTATCTTCATTATTTCCTTTTTATAGTTTTTAAACTATTTGCCTTTGTCTTTTTTTCAGCATTCAAATGGGGTCATTGACCCCATCTAAAAATGCTCTGTAAACCTACAAATGTATTGTTATTTCTACTTTTTAGTATTCATCTTTCTATTCTGGCATCTCCTATTGATATTACAGTCTCTTATACAAATCAGTGCATGGTTGCTAGAGTAATTTGGACCTTAGCAACCAGATTGCTGAAATTGCAGAGCTGCTGATTCAATACCTGAATAACTCATGAATCACAAATAATAAAAAATCCAATTTCTCTCACAATATCGCTTTCTACTATATTTTGATATATTGGTGAACAACACTTTAAGTTCAACACTTTTTTGTTTATTGTATCGCTGTTAAGCGTTCCTTTCTATTTCAATAATATTGTTGAATTAGTCACAGGCATTTTGAAGCCGCTATAATAAAATTACTAGTTATATTTCATTTGTGGCAAAATAGCAATATCATCTTACTTTGCCATTTTTACTACACTGTCCGTATAAGAGCCAGTGTCTTAAACGAGAAAGCTGGATCGATTCTAATTTAAAGGGTAATTGATCCTGCTTGTAGGACACTGGCTCTTATGCTTACATTATTGCAAAAAATACCTGAAATAAAACAGATGATACTGCTGCCACAAAGGAAATAGAAATAGTCACAAATAGCAGGAAATAGATTACACTATGCAAAAGCACACCCTTTATATTCTGATAGCTGTATCGTTTAAGAAAATGCCATTTAATGATAAAGATAATTCAGAACTTAACTATGTTCTGAATTGTAAAACACTGGCGCAAATCTGCCTCCATTACCTTTTGCAAGTACCTTTTTTGCTCTGGCCTAATGGGGCCCACTGGGTTTTTTTCACATTGTCCGGCCAACCCAGTCCCAAACGGAATTTTTCCAATTTGGACGTTCTATCAAATTTCATTGATCAACCAGCATTTGGCTGAAAAAAAAGCCAATTAGTCGCTATGGGTTACTGCTCATGTAAGCACCATTTATAAATGAGCCAGACTTCCCAGCTGTGTTGTGATCAGTTTGTGAAGCTGCTTGAATGTATAAATTCAAACTTTTGATGTCCCTTGTATTTCTGGACAAAGTTAATTTTGGATCCTGTCTGCTGTGAGTACATTTAAAT
>CM044437.1:79342546-79386604 GCA_024363595.1 Xenopus borealis
GTTTCTTAAGCCTTTATTAACTAACTCCATAAAGTTGTTCATTTGGGTTGACAAAAAGACCATCAAATTGAACCCATTGAATATTCTTAAAACAACCCTAAAAAAAAACAATTATAACCTTGCCACATTTCTTAATTGTATGAAACCCTAAGAAATGTTAATTCCTTGCACAATATTTTTATTTGTCTGAAAAAAAGTAACCTTTTCAAAGTTCCTAATTGTTTTCATGCGCAAGTGTAGGAGTCAGAAGAGGGAGCCTTGGGAAAAATGGGTTAAAAAAGGAACAAAGCAATATTTTTCTTTTCTCAAATTCAAGCACCATTTTTGGGGAGAAAATGGTTAATTGGGTATGGGTGCATTACCCATACCTTGCCCTAAACAAAGCTCATTATCTCTGACATGTTATGGCTCATAAGAATGATACAACTTTTTAATGAAAATTGAGTATGCATCTGTGCTTAAAATGACACTTAACCTATATTTCTCCTTTCTCTTAAACTCCTTGGTTATTTCAAATATGTAAACTAGTTTGACAAGATCTGCTAGTTAGACTATAGGAGTTTATGCTATTCATAGCATAATAGGTATGTTCTGCTGTAGCCACTTACATCTTGCTAGTTCCTCCTGTTATATTTGTGTCAGAATTCTATACTTTTCCTAGTGTTCCAGAATTCTTACTCTCGGAGTCAACTGATATATTAGCCATTATTTAACTCAGCCTTCAGTGAGCGGCCTTGCCGGACAGTTTGATTTTACTGCTGCTTGTTGATTGTGGCTGTTTGCCATCTCATTTTTTTCATGCAGCTTCCTTGTGACAGTTTGCATTGTGGATTCCTGAACACTTTAGCTGCCCTGCCTATGTTCACACCCAGGATTGCCACTTGTGTTGCTAAGCATCTTTTCATAAACCATATATGGGACACCTTGGTGCTTAGTATGGTGCAAAATGGGACTTTTAGCCAGGGGCTCTGGATGCATCCCAGCCTATCAATGCATGTTGAGCTTTCCCTTTGATGATAATGAGCAAGATCTCCTACTTCTGGCACAGTGCAATGTTTCCCTGTTGTATCCATTTCTGATTCTATGAATTGAGTGTGAGGGGAGTCCAGGAAAATTCTGGTAAATAGATGTCCTGCACCCATAAAATCTCCTGTGGATACTGTAGATTTTTTATATAAATGACTGAGGTAACCACAGTGTATGCTGACGTACAGTAGCATGTGGATTGGAAATAGTAAGCCCCTAGCTAACTATATTGGCAAAAGTAGAGGGGTCTTCCTATATTTTGGGTCTTTTGGAATCTTTTCTTCCCCACTTCTCTGGGGCTTGGGGGAAATGGGTTTCTCAGATTCCCAGCACCAAGGGAGCACCAAGGTACTGGGGTAGTCTTTTAGGACTTGTGGTGTTGGGAGTTGGATTAGGTAAAATGGCTGTGGCCTGTTATCTGGGGGCTTCTGAGAGTAAAGGAGATATTGTAGCCTGTTCTTTTCTTTTTATTTTGTCTGAAAGTGACGTTCCATAACAGATTTCCTGCAAGACAACATGTTTTTGCAAGATTCTCCCTTTTGCACTAAATGAAGTGTGGGCCTCCAATCTTTCTGCAGTCTCCAGCAAATACAGAAAATAATGAAGGAAAGATTTGGGCAGCTGAGCAAGCTTCTATATGCTTTTGCCTTTAAGCAATGGTGGAACCTTTGGATGATTTTTTAGGTTGGCCCTATGCAATGGTGGGAGGATGGCCCTATGCAACGGTGGGAGCAGAACAATACATGGTGGCATCCTTCTCATGCTTGTATATCACAGGTTACCATGGGATCCAAAATTGCTATGAACTGCAAATATTGAAAAGAAACATTTATTTTAGAACAAGTTTCCTTTTTCCCTTCACCATTGTCTGTTTGCTTTGTTACTTATGCTTCATTACATACCAATTTATTATGTTAATCTACATTTTTAAGATTGGCTGGGCAATAGTTTAATAACTGCATTCCAAGTTATGCCCGGGGGGAGATATATTTAGTGCAGAATTGTAATTGTAATTATTCATGTAAAGCTGTTTATATAGTTATATTTACCAATGCAAATAAGGACATATGGAATTTTTTTTCAAGCTCTGGAGGAAAACGTAAAGTACTGGCACAGTTTTTCAAGAAGGATAAAGAGAAACCAAAAGAAAAAAATCCTAGAGAGAGTACAGGGTGAGTAGCAAATGATTAATTTTATAAAAATTTTACTTAATGCATCACACTAATCAGGAGATATAAAACAACTCATGCTAAAAAGCAGGCAAAGCTTTTTCCTATTTACGTGCCAGTTTGCTGGCTTAATACGGAATAATTAGTGCAGAACTGAATTAATATGTTTTTACATGCCCGATGAGCCAAATTGGGTTATCTGGTCTATCACTAGACATTAAATCGCCTAACATACCTTTTACTGCTTGGATCCGTATGTTAGAAAATAACATTATTGCTGCTAGAAAGCATGCTTTACGTATTCACTGCCTGGGAGCAGAGGGACAGTGTATATTCTATGCATTACCATTACCTGACGAGACTTCTGAAACTGCTGTTACTGCTATAAAGAACTTTTTTGTGCCAAGAGTAAATGTGGTTGCTGAAAGATGTAAATTCCTCCAACGTGGACAACATAATGTTGAATCCACAGAACAATTTGTAGGCGTTTTAAGGAAGCTGGTTGTTACCTGTGAGTTTGGGAATCTAACAGATGCACACTAAGTTACATGTTTCAGACATCACATTTCCACAAAATGCTGTTCCTACAAAATCATTTACTGCTGACATTGTCAAGCATCAATAAGCCAAATTCAAGGCTTATACTGACAGAAAGCGTGGTGCAAGAGAAGTGCACTTTCAGTCTGGATCTTTAGTCAGAATTAAGAAACCAGGACTACTGAAACAAGGACAATCTAAATTTACTACACCACTTGAAGTGAGACACCAGCGAGGACCATACAGATATGAACTATCTGATGGATGCATATGGAATGCAAGTCATCTTGCTCCTGCTAGAAATGACTTTGGAGATGTTACATTTGATATAGCACATTTCCCTACTCCTGATGCCAACTCCTTAAGAAAGTGAACCTATATGGCTTACTGAGAGAATCCGAAAACTACCTGCATGGGCCAAGGGCTATTTTTTGCGAAGAATGCATTATATTGATTTAAGATGCATACAATTTTTATGGTTTCTGTTTATTACATTTACCCAAAATGCTTTCCTACTATAGGGGGGATATGTGGTGTTTGTACAAGGTGCCTGTAGGTGTCACTGTGCACAAGAGTATACTGTGCATACACTGTACTTTCTATACTGCTTAAAAGGGTTAGAGTTCAAGTTACTGTTGAAGTGTAATGGCTGATTGATCCTGCTAATAAACACTCCTCTGCCACCAAAACACGATTGGCTAATGTAAATTAGCATGTATGTGTGCCCTTGGTTTGTGTACAATTGCAATCACAGTGAATCATATGAGGCAGGTGGCAGCCATTAGTAATTAAATGGCCATTTATTATTTAGAATGATCCAATGGCACATACTACTAAAGAAGTATTTATGTAGATGAAGCAGTGTTTTACATATGGTCCATTTAATGTGATATATTTTTTACAGACATGCAATATTCAAGGGTGTAGTTTCCCTTTAAAGTTCTTATCTTAATTATCTCAAGCACTCCTCTGGATTGGTACCAATATATTGGAAGAAAGACAATATTAAAATAGTTAGAATGGTGTTATAGTCTCAAAGTGCTATTTCTACACTGACCGAGAACTGACTCAGAGGTCTTGTAGAGGGGATGACATTTTACTAATTAAACGAAGATTCTTAAGTCATTTGTTATAAGATTGGTATTGGGTCAACTATTATTTACACTGTTTTTAAATATTAAATATATAGGGAATAATTTACCGCCTACTGCAAAATATAAGGTTATTTTTAGTCAGTTCTATGGCCATATAAAAGAACCAGGCTAAAGTTTTAGTGCTTTTAAACAGTTCATGGAACTCCAAGGGGGTATACATTATATTATCCTTTTGAAACTAAACATACCAGAATGAACAATCCTTATGGTAAAGTTTAAAAGTTTCTAAGTGCTTTGCTTTATGTAAAATCTAAACACCTTTCTGATCAATTGTCCCCTCTCTGTGATACAGCAAAAGTACATCTTCATCAACAGATTCATGTAAGTACTATATTTTAAATGGCTGAATCATAATACACTTAAGTGCCCTAAAATTGTATCTGGTTTTTAAACGAAAACTCAAATTTTTATAGGGGAAAAAAACGTGAATATTTAGAGATTTTTTATACCCCAAAGCTGTTAAAAATCCAAATCTGAAAATACTCTGTCTCAAACCTTTCAAGGTCATGTAGACAATGTCAATGGCAGATGTCCTGAAGTTATTCCTTGACATCATGATCTGTGCTGATAATTCAAATCAGTTAGGGTTTTTGCCTGATAATCTTATAAAATCAAGTTTTAATTGGATAAATTCAAGTTTTTGGAGCGTCCATGGTACAATTCAAATTGACTCTCTCTAAAATTTAGTTTACAGTTTTGCAGCTTCAATCCACATTGCATCAACCATCTTATTATGAAAGTCTTCTTGGTATTGGTTTGACATTGGATTATATTCATTCTGCTTAGACACCTTCTTGGTGGGTACATGGTGACAAATTAAGTCGGACACGTCACAGTTTTAGTTTAATTCCTTGCCAAATTGAATTGTTCATGTCAATCCAACTGATTGAATTGCCATTAATTATCAACTTCGTATAGTTTGTGAGTTCCCTTCTAGGCTGATCAATGAATAATCATCTTAGCTGTTGCATCATTCACAACAAAAAACCCTGTATATGAAACACTGAATACTTAATGCTCTTTTTGTCCATCTTCAACAGATTGTGAGTTTCCAAATGAAGATTGTTATGCTACAACAATTACTGAAGATGACCGAAAGTAAGTTTTATGCAGCATCTTGTGCAATAGTGAAGAAACCTGTATGTGTGTATCTGGAAAATAAAAACCCAACATATATAATGGCCAACCTTATTATTGATAATGTGAATGTAGAAGCTGCCTTGAATGGCATTTGTAGTTGAAAAACCTTGCACCTGAATATTTAAACTAAATAGAGATGGATGGAGACTTTTAAAAATGGACGTTTATTAAACTGTCCCATATCTTCCAAATCTCTTATACTTATTTCAGCACCGATATCTGTTTCTACAGAATGTATATGGGACTTAAACCAGAAGCAAAAATAATTCTCAACTGCCTCTGAAATGTAATTAAAATCCAATGGGAGAAAAAGAATTTGCGTCAAAATATGTTGTCACCCATAGACATCAATGCAGGTTAGATAAATTTCAGTGAAACCAGTCAGATTTGCCCATCACTAATCGGAATAGCTTTATCGCTATAGACATCCAATACTACATGTGTAACCACCCCTATTGTGTCCCATACCCATTATGGGTGAAAGACCCTATTTTGAAGAAAGATTGTTTCCCAGGGGTAAATCTAGTGGAAGAGCTACTGCTTGGTACACCAGTGAAAATGAGTGTCTGTGTCAAGATAAATATTCTACACCCATACAATCACTGTGAATATTGACCCAAGAAGGGAAACTATCATACTCCATATTTAACACTTAATCCTTTACACAGTGCTCTTAAAGGTATTCTCTCATAATTTATCTATAAATTGCATGTACACTGCAAATAATCCACTCTACCATATAAAATTGTATTCCTGGACCAACAAGTGTAATATTGGTGTGCACGCAGTCACACCAATATTTCAGGTAATTTTGCCTGATCCTGTGCTTTCAGTGGCGCATGATGGAACTGCTTTCAGACAGGCTATCATTTCTTCTACTCTGTACTCTACTCTGTACTCTACTCTGGAGTAGCTACAGTGGGACTTGGATTTATACTATTGAATGCTATTCTCATATCTACCAGGGAGCTGTTATCTTGTTACCTTCCCATTGTTATGTAGTTGGGTGTTGGGTAAAGGGAGGGGTAATATCACTCAAACTTGCAGTAAAGAGTGACTGGAGTTTATCAGCCCACAGGTCACATGACTGCAGATACCTGGGAAACTGATATGTCTAGCACTATTTCAGATTTAAAAAATAAATATAAAAAAATCAATTTGCTCTTTTGAAAAACAGATTTCAGTGCAGAAATCTCCTGGAGCAGTGCTATTAACTGATGTGTTTTGAAAAATAAAATGTTTTCCCTTTAATCATTGTGCGCTTCCAGAAGGCCTGGTTGTGTTTAGTTCAACTTCTCATTGTAATCTGGTGGAGGAGCTCTACAGAGCTCTTAAAATAATTTAAAATACTAAATTAGCCCCGCAATATGATTGAACTCTGAAGGTTATTCACAATATTGTATTAGTGTTATGTTACATATTATGGGAATATTCACATTTTATAAATAAGATAAATGGAAAATATCAATTTTCTCAGAGGTGCAAAGCAAGAGAAGAAAAAGAAACCATCCAAACAAGAGAGAGAGTTCCGTGATAAGTTTAAGGTATGGTGATCTTGGAACCACATGACCTATACAAAAACTATATGTGTAAACCTGTAGGCCATGTACACACAACTGCATTTTAGGGTACAGAGCTCATTCCTCCTTCTGCCCCATTTATAATTCACTCTTTGGCAAACAGCGGACGAAATAACATGACCCAAAAGTTTTCAGTTTCTCACACACATGGAAAATATGGATAATAGAAGAAAAACCATTATTTCTCCTTCTCTTTAACCACCCCTCAATTTTCACATGCATGTACGGGTATGGGATCCGTTATGAGGCAACTCATTATCCAGAAAATCTGTCTCCCGTAGACTCCATTTTATTCATATAATGAGATTTTTTTTTTTTAATGATTTGCTATTTCTCTGTAATCATAAAACAGTGCCTTGTACTTGATCCAAACGAAGACAATTCTATCTTCTATCTAGAAGCAAAACTAGCCTACTGGGTTTATTTAATGTTTACATGATTTTCTTAAGGTATGAAGATCCAAATTATGGAAAGATCTGTTATCTGGAAACCCCAAGGCCCCGAGCATTCTGGATAACAGATACCATACCTGTATATTGAAAACCCATGGATCAAGTATTTTCATTTAATACTGGATGAAACAAACATTCTAAAGAGTTGTGGTGTTTGGAGCCTCATACAAACATGATTTTGAACTTATGTCTTAATTTTTAACATCTTAGGTACTTAGGGGTTATGTAATAAATGGCACCACGTTTGCACAGGAGCTGTAATAGCAACCAATCAGCAAGTAGAATTTACTAGTCACTAAAAACTACTAGAATTTACTAGTTACTAAAAAACATCTTATTGGTTGCTATGGGTTACTGCTCCTGGGCAAACTTGGTTTAATCAAATTTAAGATATATGTCTGCTTTTTTAATTTAGGCTTCTTATGCACAAATGTAATTTCTTTTTAGGAAAGTTATTATTTTTATGCTACTTTAATGATTATCATTTTACACGCACACATAACTCCTGTCCATAGAAATTTCGGCTGAAACCATGAACTTTGCATTTCTAGTACACCAAAGACATTGCTGTCGTCAACGTTGCTGTTGTCACTGAATCGACTCTTCATTCAGCAAAAACAAAATTTGACTTATCTGTAAAGCCTGGGGAACAACTTGACGTTATAGACATTACAGAAGAAAATAAGGTTATTTGTCGAAATGCTGCTGGAAAATGTGAGTTAAACCATTCTGTGTTTATCCATTGCCTTGTGGACTCATTTCTTTGTGATAGTTTGCCATACCTTTCTATTGTGCTGACATTAGTGACACAAGGCCAGTACAGATTCCATATATATATACAGGAAAACCACTGAATGTAATTGCTATTGCACAATGTTATTTTCTACATATAAGGCAGTTAGAGCCACTCCGGCCACGAGGGCATGCAGTGGTCCGTTACCAGGGGTGGTAAAAAAAATTGCCTTTGGTAGCGTTAAGAGCCGAATTTCCATTTTTTTAAAATGAGAACTAAAGCTTAACTAAAGAAGTAGCGAGAAATGTTATATATTCTGTACCAGCCCAAGGCAACCACAGTCCTTTAGCAGGGAAGATCTGTGTTTCTGAAGATGCCCCAGTTGCTCCCCATCTTCTTTTCTGCTGATTCACTGATTCACATGCTCTGTGCTGCTGTCACTTACTGAGCTTAGGGACCCACTCACAATATACAGTACACATAGAATAGAAATGTCACAATAAAAGGCTGATTAGTCATTAATACAGATAATTACTACATGGCAGCACAGAAACCAGTACAACTAGCATCAGAATAATCTGCTCTGTAGCATCAGCCTATATTACAGACCAATCTCAGTTTCTGCTTGATAATTTGTGACAGCCCCTAAGCTTAGCTTCTCAACAGCTGCTCAGAGCCCACTGAGTATGTGAGGTTTGCTGACACTTTCCAAGATGTTGACCCCCTGTGATAAGCTTGAAGTCCTGGATCATTGCTGCTATTGAGATGTTGAACCTTTAGGCTAGTGACTAAAGATCAGTATGTAAAATATGGCATTTGTAAGTCATATTCATTTTAATTGTTTAGTTCCTCTTTAACACATACATTTGGCTCTGCTAGTGCAGCAAATGCAATAGCGCTCGGTACACTGACAATGAGCCCGCCCTGGCTCGGTTCCGATGCTATAAGAGCCTCTGAAGGCTGAGGCTCTGTATCAGATACAGATCACTCATAATATTTACAATGGCCAATAAAGTCACTGTAATATAAATAACTCTGTGCCACTTTAGATATAAAAAAAAAGTATCCAGTTCATTTTAGCTTTTCAGTTATTTAATTCATTATACTTTCTTTTCTAGATGGACATGTTGCAATTGAGCGCCTTCATTTTACGTAAGTTCTTGATTTAAAGCTATCATATTGGCTGAAAGGGGGGAGTCCTGCTTAGGACAACAATCTATTTGATGTGTTTACTTAAAGGGGTGGTTCACCTTTAAGTTAATGTTTAATATGTTGCAGAATGGCAAATTCTTTATTTTCATTTAAATTAGTTTTGGAATTATTTACCTTCTTCTAAATCTTACCTGTCACTATCTAAAAAAAAAAACCCCAAATGCTCTGTAAGGCAACAAATATATTATTATTGTTACTTTGCATTACTCCTCTTTCAATTCAGCCCCTCTGATATGCATATTCCAGTCAATTATTCAAATTAATGCATGTTTGCTAGGGTAATTTGGACCCAGATTGTTGAATTTGTAAACTGCTGAATAGAAAGCTAATTAACTCAAAAATTAAATTTAAATTCAGTGCTATGAGGGAAACTTCCAGGATCTGATTCTTGTTTTTTTGTTTTTTACAGATACAGTGTATTCAGTTAGAGTTTCACTAAGGGGCAAGGACAGAAGAAAAGACAACATGTTGTTCATGCTGATGCGTTGTGTTTTCTGTGACAACCTCTGTAAATGCATTTTTTTCTTTATAATAAATAGGGATGCACCGATTCCAGAATTTGGAGAGCCAAACTGAATCCGAACCCTAAATTGCATATGCAAATTAAAAATAAAAAATTGTTGGGGCAGACTGCTATCTCTACAGTAGAAGCCGTGTTTAGGTCCCCATATTAAGACTATAAGTGAATTATAAATGCGCACAGCTTCATACTGAAAAACATTTCTTTGTGCATCATCAGAAAAAAATTTACAAACACATTTTTTTACAAAAACCCCAGTGCAGTGTCACCCCTCTGTCTGCCTACCTATGTTAGCCACTCCCTCCTGACGCGTTTCGCGCTATTGCACGCTTCATCAGAGAAATTAGGGAGCGAGGTAAATGGCATGACTTTTTGTCAAAAAACAAGGAATTGAAAAATGTTTCCCCTTCCCACCCCTAATTTGCATATGCAAATTAGGGCTTGGGTTCGGTTCAGTATTCGTCCAAAACTTTCTTGAAGGGTTCGGTGGTTTGGCCGAATCCAAAATAAAGGATTTGGCGCATCCCTTATAATAAATCGTATACCTGACACTTCCTATAATATTATGATTTGCTAGGGAAACTCTAAACCCCTAACAAAAGTGTACAGGAAAGTGTATATTTAATGAGTGTTGGCAATACACCTTTCATGTATCATAATTTTATATCACTTTTAGATTTTAGATATATATGCATGCTTTCTTGTTGTAATTTGAATTACTTTCAGCACCCACTTGTGCACACAAGCAGAAATTTGCCCCTTTTGAACATTGATCACACGACACATCAATAAGGAGATTTTTTGGTTCACTTTGGTTCAGATAAAGTATGTCTTATGTTTTGGTTTGTATCTAGATCATCGGTTAAAGGACCAATAAACATGTAAACCACAAAACTAACAGCTGAAAATGTGTCATGCTTATTTTTCTATTCTTTTTTTTATTAGCTTTTCTACCTCTATTTAAAACAGAACTTTTGACACATTCCCTCTGTCTCCCCTTTTGTTCAGTCTGTCTTTGGTTTATTGATAAGGAGGGGTTCATTTGTGAAGTAGAAATTGATGAACAACTTCTCTTCTTCCCATAATTGTGCTAATCGACCAAGAAGCTGGACAATGACTACTTTTAGTTGCCTTGATTTTTACAATAAATGTGTGACTGCATGGTTATAAAAAGACTAATGTTCCAATGCTGAACATGGAATTTTAGGAGTGTCTGTATTTTGGCCATATGGAATAGTAGCTCTCATCTCAAGTGTTGCAAATAAATGGAAATAATGTTCACCAAATGAAAAGTGGATACTTTGCCTGCAACACAAAAGTTAAAAGCTGAATCAGTTGTAATGTTGAGCTGTAGTGCTGTAGTGTTCAAGAGATTGGGATGGCTTTGGCAAACTTTTTTTTTTTTATGTTTTTCGTAGGATTTTAAAAATAACTAAAAGAACATTGTAACTGATCAAAGCAATTCTAAGCTACTTAAAGTTATAGTACACCTGTAAAGTCTTCATCTACCTTTTTAATGCAAGAAAACAGGGCTAAAGCTGGGTAAAAGACAAGTTCCACTACTTTGATCTCCAAACCAGTCAACCTGTAACCACAATGGACACACAGTTTGAATGATTGAATCAGGCAGACCCATAGGCAAATGAGTACATCTACATACCTAAAGGAGTCACCAGCTTGCCCAATATGAGCCCCAAATAAATACTGAATATGCCTTTTGTATTCCAGTAGGTCAAAGACCTACTTTTGTGTAGTGCAAACAATCACACTAGGTTTCAGATATGCACTACCCTTATGATTCTGTATCCGATATACCTGGTCTATTGACATATATATACGTTTGCAGGGGCTAGACATTTCATGTGTGAACTGAGCTACAAGTGTGTTTTTCCTTACTATAGAGCTATGGTATACTGATATTATATCCGTTATGAAAGCATAACGTGCTGCAGAATACTGTACATGTTAATGATGCTATACAAAACAGGCATGAAACAGATTCTCTTCACACTTATACACTTTAATGGCAAAACAGTAAATATGTGTATTGTACTATAGGTACATAATGAATCCCCAATTTGTATAAAATCTACAAAATAACTTGGAACTACACAAATATGCAAAACGGAAAGCTTGGATGTAGCACGAAAGACACAGCACACTGAATAAAGAGATCTCTGACAAAGAAGTTAACAGAAGAATAAAATGAGTAAGGGCAGTCTTCTGATTATGTCCCAAGGCACAAGCCCAGAGACGGGTCAGTCCTGTTGCATTTGGTTTTATTTAGTTAAATGTCACATGATTATACATAACATTTCACATAAACAGAATGGCACATATAATCCTGATTAAGAGATTCACATACATTGACTTTTAAGGCATTTTGAATAATTGTCTTTGCCCAAAGGAAGAGGCTGTACGAGAAACCACATGATTTGTGCACTGCGTTTTTACAAAGGTATATCGTACAATTCTTTGTTATACTTGTATGTCTATTTATATAAATGAATGAAGGGTGCTTATTGAATCATAATGAACACAACAATATAATATAAATATGTGTAAATTAACGTATAATGCTTGTCACTCCACAGTAACAAACTTCCCACATGAACCAAAATCTAGTGACGGGGCTTAAAAGGGCCAAAATCTGCCCTAGTATTTGGTCTGCATGTTACATTGTGCTTGGGTATATGCAAATTGTCAAAAGCTCCACCTACTTACCAAGAATACTTTGGTGTAAAAAAGACCAAAAAAAAAAACCTCTGAACCTTACAACAGCAGTCATGGGCTGCAACATGTCACTAATGTGGTGCGCATCCTTGATACCCCAAATCATTGATTTATTCCTTAGAAAGACTGACACATTTTAAGTTGGCAGACTTGATGTCATGATGTCAAAATCATTTTATGCAGTGACAGATAGACAGATGAACAGCATTTCTCACACCAGGAGAGTCATTGAGCCACTCTTTCTTAATTTATTCTGGTTTTGTTGACCTGAACAAGTGTGCACTGTTACAGAGGCCTAGTTAAGTTAGTGAGTGATCATGATCACAAGTACAGAGACGACGGAATTAGTACTTGATTATGAGGTGGCAATGGGTTTACTTCAATCAAAGCCAAAAAGAGTATAAATGAAGACAGGCATGAACGCATAACTTTGTAAATGTATTTTGGATTTCAATTGTGGATGTGAGTACTGGTGAAAGAAAATACTCCACAAGGTCCTGAGATGAACTCAATCCAAAATTCGAGTTTTTACTGAAAACTACCCTCAAAAACTTTATTTGGAAAAAAACAAACTCAACCTTTAAATAAAGCCCTAAATCTGTTGAAGTGCTTGCTTTCATGTGCTTTTTGGCAAACAGACATTATCTTAAATAGCCACTAGATGTTGCTGTTGTCAAACTATACGTTTCTCCCAAAAGAATAATTCAGAAAGAACTCACGTGCACACTCAGGCCCTTCCGTGTCGATATCACTTGGTGCTAAAAATGCTTTTAGGGAGACAGCCCTCCCTGGAGACCGTAAATGCAACGATTAAAGCCAGCACACAAGTCAGATGCAAACCGGGGTCATTCCCCTGGTGTGACTGACCCCGGTTTGCATCTGACTTGTGTGCTGGCTTTAATCGTTGCATTTACGGTCTCCCAAAAGAATACTCATCAAAGGAAAAATATACCCCGGAAATGAATACTTGAGCAACAGTTTAAATTAAATAATCTTACCTACCTGGTATATATATTTAAGTAAATATTGCCCTTTTACATCTCTTGCCTTGAACCATCATTTCATGTGTGCTGCCTCAGAGATCACCTGACCAAAAATATTTCAACTCTAACTGTAACAGGAAGAAGTGTGGAAGCAAAAGACACAACTCTGTCTGTTAATTGGCTCATGTGACCTAACTTTATAGTTTGTTTGTTATGTTTGTGTGCACCGTTGGATCCTAGGATCCCAGGAGGCTGTCCTTATTTTTTAAAATGGCAATTTTCTATTTATGATTACCCAATGGCACATACTTCTAAAAAAGTATATTATTATGAAAATGGTTTATTTACATGAAGCAGGATTTTACATATGAGTTGTTTTATGCAATATCTTTTTATAGAGACCTACATTGTTCGGGGGGTATAGTTTTCCTTTAAAACTACCAGTAAGGTATAGGCAATGTTTTATTATGGGGTTATCCACCTTTAGATCTAGGGGGCAATTTAATGGTGCCAGCCACCCAATGGGAATAAAATAGACCCTATATAATTACATAGAAAGTTCTGTTCTCCGGGGAATCTTTAGTATGCTGTGCAAAACAAAACGTACCAACTGTGTAAAATATTGCACGGTGCGAATGGCAGATTTGCTGCTGTTAATTTAAAAGTCCTTCTGGCAGAAGTTGCTACAGTTCATTTAAAGAAATTCTGGTTCAACTGCAAGTCTGTCTCTTGTCTCCATAGTTTCCACAGTTAAGAGTTGGAAACGTTAAGCTGATTACACAACTTGTCCTTACTCTGTCTGCCGAGTGTATTTCAAGAGGTGAAACCAACCTATACACCTTCCATTCAATTGAAAGGGGAACCCTTGCCGATGCAATCAACTTACAAACAGAACATTTTCAATAGAGGTTTCTGCCAGATGGAAAAAAACAAGCCTTGAATAGTAACCTCAAAGTCTGAAGAAGGGCAAACATTTCATCTGGACCTCTGCAAAGTTGGGCAAGGCCATACACATACTTGCTTTTCACATGCAAACTCAGTTGTTCTGACCGCTCACATATACAATCAGATACAATAGCTTACAGCGGCATGACATTCCAAAGTATCCCACCTGTACAGCTGGCCAATTTGCCACTCATACCAAAGTTAAGGCATAATGCTGTCACACAGTTATGGTATATGAGATTTTAATTTGTCTATGGATTTTATATGACAATAACTGCACATAAAGGTTTGTTCATTAATGTCATACTCATGTTTGATAATCCCCCCTCAATTAAACAGCTTGTGGCAATGGTCAAGTGACAGTACTGACAATCACTTTGTGTGGGGTCTCATTCCAGGATAGGTTGGACAGCTAAAGAGTCTGAACAAAGAGAAAACTATTTCAGGATAAACATTTTATACTACACACAATAAAGCAAAGAAACCATTTTGGATAATGTTCTGTTAAACAAAAACATTATGGATATTGGGAAGAGTGAATATAGTGATAAGAGGAAGCAGTGACACTATATGAATATATATTATACTATCTGTATATAGCGGCAAGAGGGAGTGGAACGCTAGCAGGCTCCCCCAAGACTGATGACTGGACACCTACGTTAGAGTATCATTATAATGAATCTTTTCATATATTTACCTTATAGTGGGTTGTGGAACCACCCCAAGAATGAAGGATGTGTAAAGTATAGTTAAAATGCTATGATCCTACCCACAATCATTGTAAACACACAATCAATGCATTCAATTTGCTAACTGTTACAGAATACTTTTCAGTTCTAAATTCTACCAACAAAGACAAATTTGAATGTTGGAATGAATTAATCTACTTTTGCAAGTGAAAAATTAACATGCTCTGCAGTTTAAAAATGTTAGCTCTTGTCCCACATTTCCTACCATGTAATTATCTCTCTCTCTTAAAGGTCTCTTCCTGTAGCCATGGTACCCAGCACAGGCCCGGACTGGCAATCTGTGGGTTCGGGCAAATGCCATAGAAAGTCAGTATTTAGTGGGCTGATGGGGACTGTTTGGGCCTCTATGTGGGCTGATTGGGCCTCTGTGTACCTTAAATGCCAGGGCCTATTTTGATTCTCAGTCCAGTCCTGACAGCATTCCCATCCAAAGCATGATGGGATTTTAACTGTACAATAACCATTAAACTATACCTTGCTGGATGCACCTGCTCCTAATATTTATGCATGTGTTTAGGGATAATGTCAGAATGATTATTTGCAGCGTTGTTTACCATCTATATATGCCAATAAAAATAATCAGTTTGACACTTATCTGGAGATTGTCTGGAGAGTGTATCGTAAATGTTTGTTTTCTCTCTGATGAGTTAAATAGCAATGGTGAAACATAAAGTGCAGAATGAACAATAAATAACTGTGTTCTGATCCTATGTTCTAGCAAAACATATATAAAATATATACAGATAACCTAGCAGTGGCAAAAAATGCACACAGAATTTCATCCCTTGGCACAAGGAAGCAGAATGGTAACTTGCTGCCCTCCAGAGTTGGTCATCTCCCACCATCCCCTACAGCCATTGGTTGCTGTGCTGGTGGAGTGACATACAGTAGGTGTCCCATGCTGGGTCTGTGAGATAGAAAACCCTCTTGCACTCCTATTCCAACATAAATAAATTCATATAATATTAAAGCTTACATATCAAGGGTGGATATATAGTTCATTTAAGAAGAGCTGAAGAGCAAACAATGACCAGCTGTAAGCTATTACTCTACTTCCATGGTTGAACCAACCTCCACTTCCAAGCTGGTAAAGAGCCTCCTGGAAATTCACAGCAGCACAAACTATACACCCTACAACTGCAGTATCATTGCACATTCCCTATTATAATCATTATCTTGGTGACCATATCAAAACCATTCAATAGTGAAACATAAAAAGTGATACAGTGACTTATACAGGTCTGGGATCCCTTACGGGCAAAAACCCATTATGCAGAAAGCTCGGAATTAAGGAAAGGCTGTCTCCCATAGACTCCATTTTATCCAAATAATCCAAATTTAAAAAAAAAAAAATGTCCTTTTTCTCTGTAATAATAAAACAGTACCTTTTATATGATTCAAACTTAGTTAGAATGAATCCTTATTGGAAACAAAACCAGCCTACTGGGTTTATTTAATGCTTACATCATGTTCTAGAACAGTGATCCCCAACCAGTAGCTCGCGAGCAACATGTTGCTCTCCAACCCCTTGGATGTTGCTCCCAGTGGCAGGTGCTGATTTTTGAATTACTCGCTTAGAGGCAAGTTTTGGTTGCATAAAAACCAAGTGTACTGCCAAGCATTCTCTCCTATAGGCTGCCAGTTCATATAGGGGTTACCAAAAAGCCAATAAGAGCTCTTATTTGACATCCACATGGACTTTTTCATGCTTGTGTTGCTCTCCAACTCTTTTTAAAATTTAAATGTGGCTCATGAGCAAAAAAGGTTCGGGACCCCTGTTCTAGAAGATGAAGATCCAAATTATGGAAACATCTGTTATACAGAAAACCCCAGGTCCTAAGCATTCTGGATAATAGGTCCCATACCTGTACACCAAAAGCAGCATGTGTAACCATTTACTGAATAGATGCTTTGCACCTAAAGGTTACTTAATTAAATTATTTCTACTTCCAGGAGCTTTTCTTTCTGTTAAACCTCTGTTATTTGCAGAAAACAAATACTATTCAGTAAAATTGAAGAGGCAATTTCGTCGGTGTACAATGAGAGCGATATTCTTATAAAAAATAAAAGCTGCTTTTCATAACTCTACTACCATCATATCAAAATAAATACGTCAGTTTCATTAATAAGTTAGCACACTGAATAGTAACTAACTAGTTGTTTAGTATAATTATCCTTGTCACCAATTCTGTAGTATAATTCTAATTTTCTATCTACATCTATTAAACAGCAGCTCTTTTAGGGTTTGTGGTGCTGGGGTGCTAAAAAGCTTGCACTGTACACAATGCCCGAGGCAATAAAATAGCGTCAATAATATATTCACAGTGCTCTCTAACATACTGTGCAAATTCTCAAGGCTTGTTAACGAGCCAGCGTTGTAATCAGACTGGCACACATTTCAAAGAAATCCATGGTATGGCTGCCCAAGCGAGAGTTAACTAAACTAAAACTGCCTGAGAAAGAGCCAAAGAGAGGTCCACTTGGCGCTGAATAGTCTGATGTGGTTGAGTCAATACTCAGGCGTGGTCTGTGCAGGCCAGCTGCAGAGCAAGAACGTTGAGGGGTTGAAGAACCTGATTTTTGTTCCATTACTTCATCTGGAATACAAAGTTGCAAAAGCATTAAACCAGTTTTCTCTGTATATTACATTGGGAAGTTTTCAGACCAGTTGTCAGGTCCCACAAAGTGTGTAATGTGATGAGATTAGCTCCAGCCTAATGTGTTAAACGACAGTTTTTATTTAAAACACACTGTGTTCCCCATGGTTCTAACTGCTTCTATTTGTGTCTTTTCTCACCTGTTACTGTCATGACTAATGGCCTGTTCCTGCGACTTGGCCACCTGCCCTGACCTTTGACTGTCCTTGACATTTCATTTGTTTCCCTTTTGTAAGTATCTTGCTTTTTTATATTCCCCATTCCTGTCTATCTGTCTGTCACCTTGTGCCCCTCTTTGTGAGTTCTTTTTGCCTTGTGTCTACCCGTGCTTCAGCTCCTGCACCAGCCTGTATTTACCCCATGCTCTTGGGATACATCTAATAAAATGTATGCTACTGGAATCTCTTTATTGATCACAATTGGTGCATACTTAATATAGTATTAAAAGGAGAGCATTATCAGACCTAGCAGCACCCATTTCTTGGATGTCATCTCTGCTGAGGAATTAATTACTCTCATCTCCTGACAAGCATATCTATGATTTTTACTTTCATCAGTCAGTGATATGAAATCAGTAGTACTGTAGTTACTCTTCAACTACAAATCCCAGGAATACTGAATGCTAAAAAGGTAAACTAGTATCTCTAGACCTACATGAGATTTCTGACTTACCATCAATACTTTTAAAGTCCAGAAGGTAACTGCGATTATCGACCTGGTAGAGCTGCAGACTCATTTTCACATAAGTACCAGTCACTGGATTCTTTCTTCTCACACGGAGATGGTATGGATTAACTACCTATGATACCAAAGATTCTGTTAGACTGCAACTTTCTGGGCTTTAACAGTATACACTTCATTTGCCAAATGATGATGCTTATCTAATGAATTACCCACAGAAGAGTATGGAAGAATATTTAAATCTGTAACGGAATTCTAATAACAAAAGAAAAAAGTGATAATTTATGCCCTTCGGCCTTGACCTTGTAAAAATTCTGATGTTGTGGTTGTGTCAATAGCAGCAAATGACTTGCAGCAAGTGAATTCAATGCAAATGCTGTTGTTTATCCCCCCGCTTGCCGGAAGTTATGCTCTATACACAAATGCAGGGACAAATATGTGTGCCTCAACTTGCACAAAACAGACACTAATTGGCATAATGTGCAAGTTGCAACAGACGCCACTTAAAAGGCACACACAAATATAAAGGGGGGAAAAATACAGCATTGCGTTTTGGAGAAAAACACATTGTTGGTAAACATGGGGTGTTGTGTCTGAATTTTGCACTTTCATTTCCATAAATAAGTTTTGCAAACTTATATTCTAGATGTATATTGTTGTAAAAAAATAAAATCCCCCAAATCATTCAAAGTAATGACACTTACGGTTTTTTTTTCCCTGAATCTAGACATTTCTCCAATGTTAATAGTTTTCCGCGCATTTTATAATAATTCATAACAATTTTCATATACGAGAATATCTATTTATATTTTAGAATACAGACATAGGACCTGTTATCAATAATGCACAGTACCTGGAGTTTTCCTGAAGACTTTCTGTAATTTGGATCACCGTACTTAAAGGAAAACAATACCACAAAATGAATACTTGAGCAACAGCAATATCTTTTTATAGAGACCTACATTGTTCAGGGGGTATAGTTTTCCTTTAAGGGGGTTATTTATTAAAGTCCGATTGACAAAAATTCAAAACATTCTAGTTTATTTTACTATAAAACTTGAATTTTTCATGGGAAAAAATAAATCTGGTATAGCAGACCTACCGAGGTTATATATAAGTCAATGGGAGCTGTCCCTATCCTATTTGGAAGTTTCTGTGGTCTGTGTTGGAATTAGTCAGAAAATTTGTCCCTGACACAATTAAATCATGATTTAAAAATAAGGTCCAATAATGGATTCTTGTTTGGTCTGACTTTTTTGATTAAAATAATCAGAAAAATTCAGACTATGATAAAAAAGACCTTAAGTCACCAAACAACAAATATACCGTGCCCAATCTTTTATTTATCTTTTCCACCTTCTCCCCACTGAAGTGCCAAATAATAATCTCCAACAACTGTCATGGGAGAAAAAGGAAACAAACAACGACCAACAGTATAGCATTGTTCAGTTATGTTTCAGTCATAGGTAGCGATAGTATTATACTGTTCGCCTTTGATCAACTGTAACCAAGCGTATATCAAGGTTCCTTTTCACTCTGCTGACATTGAAACAGTGTTACACTATTGGTCCCATTTGTTTCCCTTTTTCCTCCCCTGGGGGTGGTCAGAGATTAGAATTTGCCACTTGAGTGGAAAGAAGGCGGAAAAGATAAATAAGAGACTGTGTGCAGAATATTTGTTGTTTGGTGACTTGTACATATATGGTAAATACTGTGGTCATTTATACACTGCATTGTCCAAAGACTTTGACTTAAGGATCTTAAGGATTAAGGATTTCTTACGCAGTGCAACTCTATATTAAGCATTAAATAAACCCAATATTATTGGTTTGCCCCCAATAAGGATTTATTAAACGTTTGTCGGGATCAAGTACAATATATTTTAATATATAATATAGAGAAAAAGGGAATACTTTTTAAAAATTAGAATGACTTGCTTCAAGTCTATGGTAGATGGCTATCCTGTAAGTTTCTGGATAATGGGTTTCCATGTAACGGATCCCATTACTAGAAAAAAATGCTAAAAAAAGTTAAAATGCTTTACATCACTTTACAATTCACATTTTCACACAAAAATTTCGTAAATTGTAAGATTATTATTCATTGCTGAATAACTTATTGCAATTTTGTCATAGGTTATATCCGTTTTCGCCAAGAGCAAATAAAAGCAATTGTTTAGCAATGGTCCAGAACAAAGCGCCAAACTCAAATTAACTGTAAAACAATATCTGCATTTAAATAATTCCCAAATACTTCCAAATATGAGTAAATCTTCTATTTGTCTAATGGATAAATACTAAAGAGGAACTGTCAGTACACAGAAAAAAAAATTCACTAAAGTTTACAGGGAAGTTTAATAAATCATTTCACAACCAACACCGTGAATAATGCGTCTGAAGAGAAAAATATTTAGTTAAGACTAACAAACTATTTTTTGCTCTGAGACGGTAAGAAAAATAATAAAACCTGTTTGGCAAACAGATTTATTAAAAGGCCCTACAGTCTGGGAGCACATTTATAGCTGGGACACTTCAATGTGAAGAGAATATGTGTCTATAATGTCTTTCTTGCTGCAGGACTGTTCTTAGTAACTGTTGGATGGGTTGGGGTGGGGGGTGTAACGTAAGCACTGGAGACGTGTTCACAACTGTGATGAAAGACAGAAGGCATAAGGGAGGGTTGAAAAAAAGCAAAGACTGTTTATAGTCTGTACAGGGACAGAAACTAAGATAACTGCATAATATAAGCCACAGTACTAGACACAATAACAACAAAGAGTATTGTAAATCACTTTTATAGATGAGAAACCAGAAGAAGGCCTTTATTTTTCCAGTGTTGTTATAGTTTCATCTCTATACTTGGATTACAGTTCTAGTATAGTCTTATACCAAATAATTTGCAAAAAATAAACTTATGACTGATAATTCTCAAGGAGAGTGAATTGCAAGTATTTATTAAATGGCTGCAGATGGTGAGGCCAGATTAAGTATTTAAACAATGTGAGAACAAGCTAAAGATATGTCAAGGGATGCATACGTCAGGGGAAATTAAAAGCAGGATCTTTAGGTCAGTAGACAAGGCCCTGTGAAGAAGAGGATTTTGGAATTGATGCCCCAATAAATCAATTTTTTCACCGGAAAACTCAGAATTTTTCGGATTAGCAGATGGTACTCAGTGCAGCTCATATTGTAAAAGGGACATCTGCCATTGACTCCTAACTTGAAAGGTTTGAGATGGTGGATTTTGGGGTTCTGATTTTTAGCAGCTTCGGGGAATAATAAATGTGGAAAAATTTGGGGGTTTTTTTTTTTGCACAAAAAACCTCAACCAGAAAACTGAGATTTATTGAATAACCCCTGTAGAGTTGGCACAGGGAATGGAATGGCTGGCCTGCTTTCATCTTGCTTCTAAATATCTACTTGTGATCAAGATGTTCCCATAAGTGAAGAGTTATCATAGCAAGTGTTATTATTGCGAGAAATAATTAGGAGGCACTTATTTCTAAAGATCATCCTTGCACCTCCACATAGATGCACTTAGCAAGAGGGCATCTGTCCTGCCTCCTCTTTTATCACATACAGTGCTCTTATTGGGGAGTTACTCAGGCCCAGATTTCTGTCTTCGGTGCCCTGAGGGCGCTTCACGTGCCTGCCAACGTCATGCCACAGGGTCCTATCGTCTGTCAACCTAGCTCGCAACCCCCTGCCCCCCTCTATTGCAGATAAGGCAGTCACTGTTTTCTTTGAATCATTGAAACAGAAACCCACACAAAAAAAACCCACATCAAACAACACAATGGGGAAAATTCACTAAAGCAGGGGTGTCCAAACTGCGGCCCGAGGGCCAAATGCAGCCCAGGATGGATATGAATGTGGCCCAGTTTGAAACGCTCAGTTCTCGAGAAAACGTCATGTTGCAAAGGATATAGCAGGAGGGGGACTCTGCCCGTTGTCCAGTTAGTAATAATAATATAATAAAAACTCTATTTAATATCCAGGTGTCCCTTATTCCAGTGTATAGCTCATCTGGTTCTCCAACTGGTATTGTAGTTTTTTTTTTTGTGTGTGTGTATTTTCTTTACTTTTACAAATCAAAAGTGTTTGTGTATTTCATGTGTGGCCCCCAGATAATTTTTCTTCTTCCAATGTGGCCCTTGAAGCCAAAAGTTTGGACACCCCTGTACTAAATGGTGAATTTTCACCAGCGAACAATCCACCACACTTCGGGCCGGACGTAAATTTGTTACCACTACGCTAATTCACTAACAAATGCGAAGTTGCGTCTCAGCAGCCAAACATTGGTGAAACTTTGCTACCCTTAACTCATCAGCACGAGCATTTAATAGGGATCTTTCGCTAGCGTTCAATACTGTTATGCTTAGGTCAATTTGAATATGGCAGGTACATATAGGTCATAAATATGCCTTTATTAGAGATGCTGGAGCAAATGCTTGAAGTGGTCACTTATTATTTCACATGTCCAAGGAAGCATAATAAAGACAAGAGAGATCCTCTAATGCTCTAGACATGAGCCCACCCTAAAATCTCAAATGGTTGTGAAAAAAAATTTAATACCAAAATCTTTAATAGTTAGGGTTTTTAAAGGCAATTCTGCTTTAAAAAATGAAAAAATATCGCAAGCATTTTTTTACAACTTTTATGAGTTTCTGGCATACAGGATATGATGTCACTGACATAAGATTGAGGAAGATGTAGTTTAATCTTATCAGTTGGCCAGGTCTAAGGTGGCAAAGGATACTCTGGCGAAAAAAGTAACGTTCTGTAAAAATCGCACTTTAGTGAATTTGTGGAATAATGACCGTTCGGCTGAGTGAAAATGTACCTGGCAACAGGCTGCGAATCTGCGCTAGCAACGGACTCTTTCACTAGCAAATTGTTGTCTACGACCGGTTAGTAAACTGTTGATGTCCCTGCTGATGAGATTTCACTTCACTTTCACCTTTAGTAAAGCTGACCCGTTGTATTCATGCTAAACGTAAAACATGCTATGCTATAAGTTTGTAATAATATAGTAAATATTACTTGAATAAAATAAAATGTGTTTCTCATGCAAGCACAATGCCCACAACCTGTAGAAATATTAAAACACACATAATGCACAGAAAGAAAAACATAATTGGAGCTACAATCCTATAGGATGTCAGTTCTAATTACAGCTGTATTTCAGTTCTAGATGTACAATTCTCAGGAACACTCACCTTCCATTCAAAATCAAGTTGCTTCATAGCTCTGTAAACTTCAGCCATAATATCATATGGTTTACTTTGACTTCGGATTCCCAAGTGCCACTTGGCTTTTTTCACAGCTAGGGGTTTAGGCTTGGTGGTGTTCAAAGCATCTAGAGGACATCTTGCCTTGGGACTATCTGCTATTAGAGGCGGCATTCTTTCTGGGTGTGGCTTCACCCCAGGCGGGATGTGCAAAGAGCTTTCATCTATGAAGGAGCCAGTTGGTGGACTAGAGGCGAGGTAGAATTCACTGGCCTGGTTCATTATTCTTCGATTGTCTATTATAAGATGGTAGGCAACTGCAAGCTGGTCTTGCGGGTCACCACTGTATAAACTGTTCATGACTTCCGACTCCGTACATTCAAACTTTTCGCACACTTCCTTCACAGCCTCATCATCAATTACATTGGCGTCGTATGATGGGTCTTCTGGAAACAAGTAGCTGGTTAAATCCTGTTTAAACCATTCATGTTCTCTGAGGAAAGAAATGCCCTTTTTTAGGAATAGTACTGAAGCATGAAACCAAAACATTACTGCAATAAAACCACCTTCATTCCTCTAATCCATCATCTCCTCTGTACAACACAAAGTCATCAACATATATATGTAATAACATTCTATTTCCAAATACATTCATAGCTACTTTATGAAGACACTTAGTAAGAGGCCACAGACTGCACTCAGGGGCTCATATGGTAAATAAGTAAATAATTACAGCATCATTTCTGTAACTGGACAGATCTAGTTACTGAAAACAAAAACTTTTTTCATTAGAAAAACCCACTTAAGATTTGGGTAAAACAAATAAATAGAGGGAAGTGCATGAAATAGTTTTTGACAACAAATCAAACACAGAATCCTTTGCAAAAGGGAAAAGGTCACTCAACAGATCGCAGCTGAAAGTTTCTAAAAAGTGAACAAGTGTTCCTTAATGTTACTGGCATCCACTTCAGGATGTGTGAAATTATCCATAATCCACATTTCATGCTCTGATATGCATCACTATGGTTACTGGCTCTGCATAGCATAACAGAGCTCAAAATTACACTCTTCCATTTATCACTCAAAATCAAGACTAAACCACATTTTGCTCATTGACTGGGGTCAGATCGGGGACACATTTAGTCCTGTTAAAACTTTTTCAGCAAACTTTTTAATAAATGCCAAGAGTCAGAGCGGCAATATGTGTCGTCCACCTGCTCTTTAACTACAACTCCCAGAACCCTCATACAGATGTCAGCAGTCAGTCTGATTCTGGGTGTGCTGGTTTTCCATCCCTGAGCTTGAGGTAGAGTGAATTAAGCGCTTTCCCTAATTTTGACTATACTAACATTGTTTCCTCTAATATGGATTCATGCACCTTAGTTAGGGTCCAGTACCTTAAAATGGACTTCACTGAGATGCTCTTTCCTTAATTCTGATCTGATAAAACATCACATAACCATACCAAAGATTGGTCATGTTCATTGAGCCTTTTCTGTACTTCATTTCAGCATTATGAAACTATTTTGCACTTACATTCTTTGTTATATAATAGGCACTGTTACCTTATGTCTTTGATGGTGGCCCGCTTGAGAGGGTCAACTTGTAGCATATGCATTAACAATGTAGCAGCAGATCGGTTAAGGTACTCAGGGATGTAAAATACTCCTCCTCTTATCTTCTTAAAAAGTGTTGGGACATGCTCATCATCAAATGGTAGAGTTCCACAGAGTAGAGCATAGAGTATCACTCCACAGCTCCAGATATCCACCTCAGGACCTGCGTACAATCTACACAGAAAGGAACAAACTCAGTTTCCTGGTAGAACAGACAAAATAATCTATTACAACTGTAAACAGGTTAAACACAGTGCAGCTCAAAATTGTATTCAACTGCATTATCAAGTACCAACTGAAAATACCCCATTCTACAAAAACATTATCACCCAACCTTTGGCATCAGCAGATATACTAATTATACTAATCAGCAGTTACGCATGTCAACTTATCATTCTCATCAACAAGGTGCCAACAAATCTCTTTGCGGGAGTGAAAACAATTTGACGCTCATTGACTTCATTTCATTTTGTGTTTTTTTTCACCATTTCCTAAATTTTTCACAGTTTCACAAATATTTGACTGAACCAAAATGGGATCACTACTATGTACGCTGAGGTTGATGCTGCACCACTTAGCACTACATGATGACGAGACTAAGCAACTTTAACAGGCTGTATTTAATATTTATGGCTTTTGTGTATTATACGATACCTTCCTGATATGACTTCTGGCGCTGCGTAGTTTGGAGAACCGCAACTGGTACGCAGGAATTCCCCATCTGACATCATGTTAGATAATCCTATGAGGAACAATTTCAAACACAAACACAGAAGTAAGATCACTGACCTTACATAATAAAACATATCTGCATTTTTTGGTTTGGCAGGGCAGCAGAGAAAATGCACTAAATAAAAGCATTAATTAAAATATTACAATCTAAAATAACACACTTTGAATACATGCAATGAAAACTTTTTTATTTATAATATTTATTTGCCATAGGCATTATTGGAAGTTTTCTCTACAATTTGCCTGGTTATATATACACACACACACACAGACACTCATAGGGCACTAGCCATAACAATTCTAGTGCAAGGTCATGTAGGAGATTCCAGCAAAATAATAGGCACAACTAGTTATGTCAGCCAACAAAAGACAAACTTTGATAACTGTGCAGCTTCAGGAATGGTTATCTTTATTACAAGGGGATGTTCCTACAGTAAATAAATTGCTTTAAATGACTATACTACAAAAATATTTTAATAATAAAATATTTTCCCTTTCACAATGGGCAGTTTTTCAAGCTAATAACAACAGAATATTAAGTGAAATTGCAGAGTTCTACGTCCCTGCACAACTAATGATTGTATACTGACAACCTTCAAACAAATGACCTGTTTGCTGGCTACATTCCTAGAATATTTGGGAAGTCACATACCAAAATCAGCTATCTTGGCATTCATGTGTGCATCAAGCAGCACATTCTCTGGTTTCAGATCGCGGTGAACCACCATATGTCTGTGACAGTAATCTACAGCAGAAATGATCTGTTGAAAAAGGCGTCGTGCCTCTGTTTCTTCAACCTACAAGATATAAAGCTAATTAATTCTGCACATGATTTTCTAACAAGGTTGTTTGTTACGCATTATTTGTTTCATGTTTACAGATATGTTGGATTTAAAATGCGTTTCTGTAATTTTAATCGTTATACCAATGAAAAGGTAATACATAAGCATTACATGTCTTATAGCCAGGTATGAGCAGTTTGCCACTGGCATATCATTTCCACCGTGCTTTCTCACTCATCACGACACACACAATTTAGTTGCCTGACATCTGGATTCCTTAGGTTTGGTATTACATTTTCCAAACCACACAAAACTGATACTGTGCTATGACAGTCCTCTGAAAAAAATGCATTTCCAAGGGAAGATAAATGAGAGCATGGCACATAGATCTACTATGTTTTTTTTTTTTGTTTAACTAGGAAAAATGTGAACACATCAGAATTTTTAATAGCTTGAAAAAACTGGGTGTATTTATCAGAATCTGTCATCGTCTATCCTAATAAAACATACACTTCTAGTATGCGTTTATTTGTGTTAGTAACATTGTAAAGAAGCTTATTTTTTTAAGTGAAGTCTTTTGGACCTCTAAGGGAAAAAAAGCTCACTTTGATTATGTGTTTGAGTGCAAGTTCCAAAATTAGGCCCAGTTCTCCATGTTTTTAACCAAAATACAATATTCTTACCAAAATTCCAGTGTTATTGCACCTACTAAAATCAAGCAAAAATTTGCTCTAGATAAAAGAGGTACAATAATTACATTGCAAATGTGTTTAACTTCCGAGGTGAGGGGCAGCACAAGAGGTGACATGGGCACAGGGACTGACTGGGTTGGTAGGACACAGGAAAAAAAACTTGTGGACCCCACCCAGACCTGCTCCCTGTGGAGACCCTGGAAGCTGCTTTCTGACTTCCTCCACTGGCTCTGATTGCATCCACAAAAAAAATCAGAAACATGATTAGTACTTCCTAAATGGAAATATCAT
Organism: Xenopus borealis; assembly: GCA_024363595.1. Lineage (NCBI taxonomy): Eukaryota > Metazoa > Chordata > Amphibia > Anura > Pipidae > Xenopus > Xenopus borealis. Next base: position 79,370,161 of record CM044437.1, read on the forward strand.
GCAAGATACTCACATAAATTATTCATGAACCATTGAGAACTGGTGTAGTGTTGCACAGAAAAATGATATATTATAATATCTTTTCAAAATATTTCTATTCATCGCTATTTCTATATCAGTCATGCAACTTTAATTAGTGCTGGATTACTAAATATTGACAGTTTTGATACATTTACAGATTTCAACTGCCATGTAGGTTTTTCCTTTCAAAAAAGTTTGTGTGGGTTTTCTGGGTTCTTGGTTTCCCACTACAATCCAAAACATAGTGGTAGGAATACTTGCTTCTTAGTAAGTTGGTCATGGAACGTGTTTGTGTGTCTGTGGTATGTAAATTATATTGTAAGATTTACTGGGGCAAGCACTTGTGTCAGTGTTTAAACATTCTCTGAAAAGCACTGCCTACAAGACAGTGTGGTATAAATTGCTTTGCTTAGAAAGGGTTCACATTCTGAATATATACAATGAGTTTTAGGTCTCAGACCATCCTGTTCTATGAAGATACTTTAGATCCTTTGTAATAAAACATGAAAGAACTGCTGTTATTTTGAAGTCTATTTGATTATATATTAAGCAAACAAGTGTAAGTTAAAAAAAGGAAATTTTCAGCCTTAACTGCCAAGTAGTATGTACTGTGTTTTTATACAGTATGTACATATACACAAGAACCCTGTATATCCTTTATATAATATCCTGCAAATGATATCCTTATAAACGGTACTTAATGATGTCATCATTTAGAATTGGTGCATTGTGAAGCATTTTCATTCATGACTTACTTGTGTATTATATTAAATAATGTACCCCTTATCTAAAAATTTTGAGAATACTGGAAGTCACCTTGGAGTTCCATGTATACCAATCTCTTTCTTTTATAGTACGTATAATATTATTCCCTATAAAACAGTACACAGTGTCTTTAACTCCAAGGGATTACACTGTTAGCAACTGACTAGTGAATGACAAGGTACTTACCAAAGAGATGCAGAAGAAAACTCTAGGCCTTAAGCTGTTAAGGAACTTGTTTAAATAGGAAGTTCTACAAAAGATTAAGGGGCAGATATACTAAGGGTTGAACTGTCGAGGGCTTTTAGCCCTTGAATTGGACTGGCGAATAAATATTCGCCAAAATCGAATAAAATATTTTTGAGCGCTTTTCGGATATTTGCCAAAATCGTACGATCGACCGATTTTGCTAAAAAATTTGTATGAATCCAATATTCGCATCGTTCGATTGTACGAATAATATTCGATAAGAAAACTTAAAAAAAAAAGCCTATGGGGGCTTCCCATAGGCTTCTAATGCAATTCGGTAGGTTCAATCTGGCGAAGTAGGCAGTTGAATAAAAATCTGAAGGGCAAGTTCTTCGACTGGCAAATAGTCGAGCAATTGAATAAATATTTTTTTTTTATCTATTCGATGCAACCAAATTTTCCATATTCGATAGTCGAAAATATTCATTTGCATATTCGAATAGTCGCACAATCGAAAAGAGACTATTTGAGTGCAAATTCGAATCCTTCAAACTAATTTAGTAAATCTGCCCCTAGGTGTATCTAGTTTGCCTACTGTTATATTCAAACTTGTTCTGTGATAAAACTACCACAACAAAGGTCATTTGCTCAACTTACCCTTCCATGTTTGCAGATATAGTCAAACAATTCTCCCCCAGAGACATACTCCATGACCATGAAAAAATCGGTTGGAGTGCTAATGACTTGGTATCTTTAAAAAAAAAAAAAAATTGTATATAGTTAATAGTAGTTTTTATTTCTACTGGCCACTACAATGCATTACATACCTAAATTTTGTCTTTCATTGGCCCATTATGTTCATAACCCATCAGGGGAGAATGAACTTTTAATTACGGCATATGAACCTAACTAGAGTGTGTGAGGTTTATGGGCCATCAGAAGTAGGATATAGGTTCATCACTCAGAACCAGAAGTATTTAGTTACTTGAAAATGTTCCCTTTTTAAACATAGAGTATATACAGTATAGAGAGAGTATATCTTCAGTTTATTTGGATACATACACACTAAATCAGGTGCACAGCTTATTCTATTCACACAATATTGAATCCTAGCTTGCCTAGAAAGACATTTTCTTTATTAGAACAGTAAAATCTTTTTATGGTTGTTCTATTTGCAGCAGGCTACACAACTACAGAGACTGACTGGAGACTGGCAAATCTGACCAGTTTCGCTTTGCCAAAAATTTACAAAACATTTTCTTCATGCCACAATATTTAAACTGTGCAATATCTATGGGCATTATTGAGTGGCAAAATACTTTCTCATCCCCAGATATGATTGGTCAAGTCGTGCAATTTTGACAGCAAAGAAAATATTTCCATTTTACTCACTGGATTAACATCAAGTGTAAAACAAATAAATTAAGGCCAACTTTAAATTGTCTTAAAACAGACTATACACATGGCAACATTGTGTGCTATTCAGTTGATTCGTTTTTGGATGTAGAGAGTGATAATGTTATACATGGTAAGGGCATCTCTCTATTCTGTTTGTTCAGGCATCCAAAACTATCTGAACAGCAGGGAATAAAAAGGAGCCATGGCATGATTTTATCTGTGTATCTATGGCCAGATTTAGAACACTGCTGTCTACATCATACTAAAAGTGTTTTAAAGGTGAACTACTCAGAATGACTAAACATGACCACTATCACACCAAAGTATTAGTTGCCATACAGTGATATGCCATGTGTAAATTGAAATTTTAGACCTTGAATTAACTCCAACTAACTCACAGCTCAAACGGATTCTAATTTAGGAAAAAACTTGAATCAGCGAGTTCTGGGTTAACAACCCGAAAACTCGAATTGATCAAGTTTTCGGCAGAAGAAAACTTGAATCTCTCGAGTTCTTGATCAAAACCCACTGAAAAAAACTTGAACATCTTCAATGGTTCAAGGGACTTCTGCCATTGACTTATATATGAGCTCAACAGCTTTTAGATGGTGTATTTTCGGATTCAAGCTATTTCCAAGTATAATACACCTCGGAAATTTTTTATTTTTTTTTTAACGAGAAAAATCTACTTTTGAGTAAAAAATACCCTTGAAAACTTGACCTTTAATAAATCTGGCCCTAAGTCTACTAAAAAATAATTGAAACATTAAATAAATCCAGTAGGATTGTTTTGCCTCCAATAATGATTAATTTTATCTTAGCTTGGATCAAGTACAAGGTACTGTTTTAGTAATACAGAGGAGTCTATGAGAAATGGCCTTCCCATAATTCAGAGCTTTCCAGATAACAGGCATCCGTATAACAAAACCCATACCTGTAGTACTCAACTTGCAGCCTTTGGGTTCTAAAGCCACCCTATTATGCTAGCAATAAATGGTTTATTATAATCTGTCTATCAACAGGTAACTGAAATGTGAGTAGCAAAACACAAGCCTGTAGCTTACTTTGTGGATCGCCTTGCAGAACAATGCTGCTTAGCCTCAACACTGTAGACAAGTTGCACATTGCTCATGTGAAACAAACCTTACATTCCTTAAATCCTGATCAAGAGATTACTATTCTGTTAAGCACAACAGTCCTTTTGCATTTTTGTATATTTGCAATACAGAGAGTCCCCAGGTTACGTACACGATTGGGATTTTTATTAAATAATTAAATAAAAACCCTAGCAAAAATAATAACCACCATTCAAATTTTCAAATCATAGGCAGATTATGAATGAGCAATTTTAACATAAAGCAAATTAAATATCATCAAAAGAAATTTCCCATGTAAAACGAATTCCTCTCCACCAGTTTATATTTTCTTTATTTTTACTAATTTCTTTAAATCAGATAAAATACAAATCCTTAAGTCAGATCCATGGTTCCTTCCTCCCTCCTAAAGATTTCGCCACACCTACTTATCCATAAATGATACCTAATTACAGAAAAAATAATAAAAAGTGTTTCCTTCTCCAATGAATGTTTCCTGCTAATGATACCATAGGCCCTTTCCTCATAAATTCCCCAACAAAGGCCCTTAATACCCAGTATTGTCAGGACATGATCATAAAGATTGAGAGAAACCTAGCAGTTTATCAAAAAATGGTCCATAGTTTCTTCTTCTCCACATCCCCAAGGACAGAATATTTCTACAATATTTGTATGTAAGTTGAAACATACATTTACTAATTAAATGCAACAAGACAGATGTTTGTCTTATCATAGTATTCTGTTTTACCTTTCTGTGCCTATGTATTCTTACATTTTCTGTGCTCTGCAGTAGACAACACACCAGAGAGGATTTGGGCAGGTGGTTTATTAAAGTTAAATGCTAATAAAAATCAATGTTCATGTAAGTGCGAGTTGTATGTAAGTCAGGTAAAGAGCTGGAACTAGGGGTAGGCAGTAGACAAAGCTTCCTAGGGCGCAAAGATTGGGGGGTGCTGGGCAGTTACCTCTACTGCCTACCCTTAGACCAGACCAGGTACTAGACTTCTGCCCATGAGCGCTTCTAGCACACTTGGGCATGGACGTGCATGAGTGCGAACGACACTGAAGTGCATGCGAGCACCACTAATGCGCATGTGCACAACACCGCTAATGCGCACGACAGCGCCAACGCGCGTGCACGGAAGACGGGGGTGAACTGCACACCTCTGGTCGGGTATGTAACTCGAGGGCTCCCTGTATTTCCTTTTCTATAAGAACTTCAACGGTATAACAATTTTATTTAGCAATAATACTTTACATTTACATGAAATCAAGCAAAATAAACATTGTTAAGAAATAATTTGCCTTTCCTCTGAAAGTTTCCTGCTTTAGTTTTTACAATATCAGAAAAAAAATTGGAATGAAATAGAAATACTTACAATTTGATTATGTGAGGGTGCCGAAAAAGCTTTAGATTTTGTATTTCTCTCTTTATTTTGCCAACAACATCCAAGTTACGAATTTTTTGTCTGTTCAATATTTTCACTGCAACCTTGTGCCCTGTCAGCTGATGTTCACCCACTGAAAGAGAGTATAGGTTATCAGACATTTAAGTATATAAGTATATTAGTATATAATTCTCACAATGCATGATCATGTGGCTTTCAAATATCCAACAGGCAAATAACAAACAATATATGATTCCCTGAATGGGGGGCCACAGGCATATTTTTCACTCATATTTGTCTAAAAACACTTTAAGTAAATATATTCAAAGGAGAGGTTTGGGCCTTTAGTGTGCCACAAATATTATGACGTATGTAGTTTGCCAGTTCACTTGTTTTGGGATAATAAGGCTGTTTTACAAACAACTGGACAAGTGCAGTTGCCAAGAGCAACTATTAAGCTATTCATTATCAAAAGTCCACTACAAGGTAATTGAAATTAAATCAAACTCCTATTAACTCTGGTGCGTCATCCATCAGAAAATTCTTTCAGCAGATGCAAGGACATCCACAGAGATAGAAGAAAGGCAGTTTCAAAAGCTTTACGTTTTTTTTTTACGAGTTCTGTGTTAATAAAATGCTGCTACCCACCACAGATTGCTTCCAATACAGATATATAACATTTAGGTATTTCAACAAAAGTCATAAATCAACAACCCTGAATATATTTCTTCTTTGTTTTGAATGGGAAAATATTTCTTATGGCTTCCAAAGTGGACAAATACAGACCACAGGTAAACACAGCATTATAGGAAGAACAGAGTGTTTAAAAGAAACAACAATATGGTTTTTCGCAGGGTTTTGGAGACTGTGGAATGCCCTACCAAGTGATGGCTGATTCCCTTAAAGCAGAAGGTAAGTTGTATCCCACTTGTGGTGCCAAATGTTAGATTTAAAAAGTTTTAATATGATGCAGAGAGTGATATTCTGAGACAATTTGCAATTGGTTTAAACTTTTATTATTTATTTAGCAGCTCTCAAGTATGCAATTTCAACAATATTTGCTAGTGTCTATATTAACTTAGCAACCATGCATTGATTTGAATAAGAGACTGGATTATGAATAGGAGAGAACCTGAATAGAAAGATGATTTATACAAAGGAGCAATAAAAATATTTTGTACAATAACACAGCATTTGTTTTTTAGATGGGGCCAGTGTCCCCCATTTGAAAGCTGGAAAGAGTCAGAAATGGGCAAATAATGAAAAACTATTTTAAAAAATAGTGAAGACCAATAAAAAAGTAGCTTAGAATTGGGCATTCTATAACATACTAAAAGCTAACTTAAAGGTGAACCACCCCTTAAAGAAGGCGGCAGATTGAAGTGCATAATCAGTGCTTATTCTCGTGCACTATGCACTCATAACTTATGGGAAATCCATGTCTGATCAATAAATGCAGTGGTTATCACTTCTTAGAACATTCCTTTCATGTTAGCATTAAAAATTGCACAAGAACCATTCAATGCTCTGGCTGTTGCAAGTGCCAGTTCCAACTCGTGTCAACAATTCACCCTTTAGCTTCCCCACAAGCAAATGAATGCAATATAATTTAAAGACCCTACACCAACACAAGGTGAACTTGTAGCATACTGATCCAAATTGGGGTGTCCCTGTATTTCTACTTAAACCAAAGTTTTAAGAAAATAAGGGAGGCTATAGCAACTGTTTTATGCAAATAAATAAAGGTATAGCAGCCAATGTAATGTCTGCACTCAGTCAGCAGATCAGTAAAACCTTCCTGCAGATTGGCTGCTCTGATTAGCCAAAAGAATATGCATATGTTCTAAATTGATACGCATGTAAAACAGTTCTATGCTCCTATAAATGAGGCATGGTTTGCATTTCGGCAAAAATTTCAGCTGGCCAATGCCATACAGACAGTCAACCCACCTTATCAATAAACAGCCAATCTTACAGCTGAATCTGACTGGATAGGTAGGATACATACCTACACGTATTTTCAGTTGGGTTTCATGTGCTGTGAATATTCAACTGTTTAACTGAAGAATGAATTGATGTTCATTTATCAAAAGTCTATTCATTATCAAAAGTCCACTACAAGTTAGGTGATATGAAATCAGACTCCAATTAACTCTGATGCGTCATTCATGAGAAAATCCTTTCAGCAGATGCAAGGGCATCCACAGTGATAAGAAAGGCAGTTTTTCTTACATCAAAACCATTCGCTCAAAAGGTTTTTATTACTGAATCAGTTCCCTTTTAGCAAGAGCTTTGAAACAGGTATGAATCAAGTGCATCAATCCCGGAAAGCAGCAGCTGCTTGCCTGTAGCATAATACTCAGTTTGGGAAATGGAGATAGCACTCATGAATGCAGCATGACTGCTAAAGTAGAGTTTTATTGCAGACTGAAAGACATGACATGTTGTGAAAGGGCACCAGGAGGCCTGATACATGCGTCTGATAGGAGAGAGGCCCCACCCTTCATGAATACGCAGTTTCCTAATGCATCAATACAAAAAGAAATTGTGGCCTAGTTTCTGCAATACATGTTATGTTCTCATTTTATTGTTAAACCCTTCCATATTATAGTGGCACACAAGGCAATTAGATGCCTGAGGTAGTGAAGATTTATCGCAGGCGACTAATCTCCTTGTGTGCCAGTACTCATAGGCTTCTAGTATTCATGAGATAACACATGAAATACATTTATCTCATTAAACTAAAGCTGGCCTACATTTCTGATGTCTTTAAGGGTAGGGACAGACAGGGAGATTCGGGGAGATTTTGTCGCCTGGCGTTTTTAAAAGGCGACAATCTCCCCGAATTTCCTTCTCCCTGTCTGCCGATCGTTCCTGGGACAAAGCGCCAGCGCCTGTGCAGACGCGGCGCGGCGATTTCCGGAATCGCCCGAAGTTTCCTCAAGAGGTATCTTCAGGCGATTCCGGAAATCGCCGCGCCTACACAGGCGCTTTGTCCCAGGAACGATCGACAGACAGGGAGAAGGAAATTCGGGGAGATTGTCGCCTGCTAAAAACGCCAGGCGACAAAATCTCCCCGAATCTCCCTGTCTGTCCCTACCCTTAAAAGCAGATTTTCAAATGTGTCGCTGGTGCTCCTGTCCTCCTGTAAGGCAACTTGGCACTAAAATCTTCCTGAGGTTTTCTTAAAGATTACAGCTGCTTTCTCTGATATGCCAGATGGAGTTTCTGAGGACTTGCAGCATTACAACATAGTACAGGTATGGGATCATTTATCCGGAAACCCATTATCCAGAAAGCTCCAAATTACTGAAAAGGCATTCTCCCATAATAATCAAGATTTTTAAAAAATATTTCCTTTTTCTCTGTAATAATAAAACAGTTCCTTGTACTTGATCCAAGTTAAGATATAATTAATCGTTTTGGGAAGCAAATCCAGTCGATTGGGTTTATTTAATGTTTATTTGATTTTCCAGTAGTCTTAAAATATGAAGATCCAAAGTACGGAGGAAGATCCGTTATCTGGAAAAAACCCAGGTCCCAAGTATTCTACATAACAGGTCCCATACCTGTAGAATAAATATGCTACATCTATGCTATTGAATAGAAATCTACTGCAAGCCCATGACTGTTAAAGTAACAATTGCCCAGCTAATGCATGGCAATAGGTGAATATGTGTGACAGTACTTTCTTTTTTAAAACAACTGACAGACAAATTAGCTGTGAAGAAGTTTTGTCAGGTTTTCCCCCGGTCTGTTTATACCAGGGATCGCCAACCAATTTCACCCATAAGCCACATTCAAATGTAAAAAGAAGTTGGAGAGCAACACAAGCATGAAAAAAGTTTGTGGGGATCCAATTATGGGTTGTAATTGGCTATTTGGTACCCCTATGTGGACTGACAGCCACCTACAGAGGCTCTGTTTGTCAGTAAGTCTGGTTTTATGCAACCAAAATTTGCCTTCAAGCCTGGAATTCAAAATTAAGCACCTGCTTTGAGGCCACTGAGAGGTGAGAAAGATGTTGCTTGTGAGCCACTGGTTAGGGATCACTGATAAATACTAACCATACAAGTAACAATTCCTTCATCCTGGGATCAACAGGAGCAATTTACTTAACTGTAAAGCAGCCTATCAATCTCTTAATATTAACTGAAAAAATATTCTTCTGCCCAGTCCATGAGAATGTAATAAAAGCTCTTGGTTTTTTTCCTCTGGCACCTTGCCACCCAGCAGCAGCAGCTATTAAATCCCTAGCAGCAAAGAGCTTGTGGGAGTGTACAGCAGCTCACGCACACTCAAAGGCACACGCCGGCAATCACGCATAGCTGACATGTTACTGGAACCCTAGTTACACTGCTTACTGTTTATGATACTGAATGAAAATAAAGACTGCCTGTGCCCTTTCCCTGCCCTCAATGTCACCTTAACTCCCACAGAAGGGCTTCAAAGGTTAAAGGAACCTCTGCAGCATCCCACTGGAAGCGCCCAGCTAGAAACTAAACAAATCAGAGACTACAAAGAATCATTGAACACAGACTATGAGCATGCCAGTTGGGTACAGTGGCAGTGCAGCCTGAGGGCTTCCGCTCGTATAAAGTCCCGGCATGATCCATTGTGACTAAGCAAGGGAGGCTCCGTGCACCTGAATCACTTCACCTCCCCGCAACTCATGGACCATCCCGCTCTGCTCTCCAATAGGTTATGTTAATCAAGGGGTGACGTTGAAAGAATATGTAATATACAGATCGGGGGAATATACTCAGCTTTTCACTTTTCCGAAGGTGCCAACTCCTAGCGTGTCCCCCAAGATGTAGTGTCCTATTTTAACCCGTCCATCGTGTTTCTGCTTCTCAGCCATCTTTGCATGCTATCCGTCTGTGTACCCACAATGCAGCTGGCACAGGCAATGACAGGTGCGTGCCACAGGCTACTGGATCCTAACAGAGCCTGTATCGGGACGGCCTAGGGGGCGTGGCCTCCCCATGTTGTGCACGAGCGGGCGGCCCTGCAAGGTCCTACATCGCAGGAGCAATGACCAGTTGCTGCCCAGGGTACTGAAATACATCCTCTGGTTACATTACACGGATTCTCTGTTTCCTTTTGCCAGTATTTTTAGCTGCATGTTTATATAGCATGTTATTCTGGTTTACCGTTTCTTTACATATTTCTTTCATTCACTTCAGTTATTTTCATACCTCCCAACATTTTGGAAGTAAAAAGATAAAAAGAGGGACAAAAAAATTTGGTGAGCATAGCACGCCCATTTTTATGGCTACACCCCCTAATTACCATGTTCATTTTACAAAACTTGGCAGGCTATGAAAGTTTGAAAATATGTCTCATCTAAATTGTTACAATTACTTATTTTCTTATCTCAAAAAATGTTACAAAGCATCTTCTTTGCACCTGTTAGTTGTTCTGGGATCTCTGCCAAAAGCCAATTAAGTTAGAAACTTTGTTTTAATTTCTGGCTGTGCAGTGCAGAGAAAATAGGGACTTTCCAGTACAAATGAGGGACTGCAGATTGAGCTGTCAAAAGATGGACTGTCCCTCTAAAAAAGGGACGGACAGTTGGGAGGTATGATTTAATTGGTGCTTGGGGCAGAGGGTCAGTGATGCAGGGTGTTCATCATTGTGTCTAGAGCTGAACTGGGAGCAACAAGCAAGCCTGGGCTAAAAAAAAAAAACAACAGCCCACATGTAAACACACACAGACACAAACACAGACACACACGCAGATGGCCCAACAAAACAGTCCTCAAGCACTTCACCTCACATGATTACAGGGGGGTGATGCTAGATCCATTTTTATTTTAGGGAGAACGTCTGTAGCAAACCTGTAGCCCCCCAAGCTTTGTATCCTAGGTGCATGCTTACCCCTATTTCCTGCCCTGAAAGCAACACATTTATTGTTATTATTACTTTTTTATTACTCATCCTTCTATTCTGGCCCTCACCCATTCATATTCCAGTCTCTTGTTCAAATCAATGCATGGTTGCTAAGGTAATTTGGATCCTAGCAACCAGATTGCTGAAATCTCCAATTGAAGAGCTGCTGAAGAAAAAACTAAAAAACCACAAATAATTCACGAAACATATTAAAGTCAGTGATCATTTTTTTCATTGTGTTCTTTTCACTCCCAATGGATTGAAGTCCCACATTGAATTCAGTGCTTTTATTACACTAAATGCATTGAAGTCAACAAGGTTTTTTGTTGCTTTTTTTCTCGCTGATGTTCTTTTGCAGCTAAATTACGATATGATTTTGTGACAAAAATTGTGAATGGTGAATTTTGCCACAAATACATGCCTTTTGCTCATCGCTATTAAAGGACCAGTAACAGTAAAAAAATTGTTAGTATACTACGAAAAAAAACACCAACACATATTAAACTTTAAAATCACAGTCTTCATTAAGAAATAACTTACCGAAACTCCTCTTCAGAAAAAGCAACAGGGCGATGTTCCATCATGCAGCGCTCAATTTCTCCTCCCTGGCTATTTCCTATAAGGAAGGCAAGTGTGTTGGTGGTTTTTTTTCATAGTGTACTAACAAATTTTTGATGTTACTAGTCCTTTAACACTTTAAGATGAGTGGGAGTAACAGAAAAGGCTAACCAATTTAGAGAAAAAAAATTATATTATAAAGTTTATAAAGGGTAAGTTTCAATTAACCATGAGAATTGACACAATAATTATTTCTCTTCTGTATATGTAAATGAGAGGTTCTGTTCATTAAATTGTGTATTGGTATTTCTGTGACCAGAAACCATAGAGGACCCATTCAAGTGAAACATTCAATTGCTTTTGGAGTATTCTGCCATCTATGCTTCCCTTGTGAAACCCATGTGAACACAGATATATATATATATATATATATATATATATATGTATATGTATATATATATATACAGTAGAACCCCCATTTTACGTTTTTCAGGGGACCAGAAAAAAATGGTGTAAAATGAGGGAAAACTTAAAATCAGGGAAATGTATTATGCATAATATATAGGTGGGACCACAAACAACAATGTAAAATGAGGGAAAACTTAAAATCAGGGAAATGTAAAATGGGGGTTCTACTGTATTTACAGGGCTACTGTCCTATACCCCAATGCAGCATTTACATTAACCATGTACTTTACCTCCTGTTTAGAATATTTTCAAATAAATATATACAAATCTTGGAAGGTGGTACAAAACAGCACAACACTTTATTCTTGCATCAAAAATAAATTGTATTAAATATAAAATTTGTTAGCACGCCGTACAGTGCCACTACCAGGGCTGCATTTATTTGTGATTGAGAGTTATCTGATTCCCCAATACAGTGTTCTGTGTTCGTCATCAATCTGCCATCCAATATCAACTACAGGTTAGTGGTTTTTACAAATCGAAACCTGTTTGAATTTATACAGTCTGATCAATTAGTTAAAATGAAATACATAGCAACTGACTAAAGCTATCTCTGTATACAATATAATAATATATAAACACTCCTGTGCATACACAGAGTTTTCCAGGACTGGCATTTGTCAGACACAACAGGGTAAGATGTGACAAGCACAACAGCTGAGCTGAGGACTAGATAGGAATGAGTTCCAAGCAATACTAAGCGTGGGACACAAATAGAACAAGTGATAGGAACGTAGCAGGTGCTGCAGATCCTTCTGACTTTCAAGACCGATTTTAAAGACTCCAGCCAAATCCTGCATTGCCTGATTATATATCATTTATGTATTGTAGGATCAGAGCTTGCATATGTTGCATATGATGGAGCTTACTGGAAAAAAAAGTAGATCACAGAAAAAAAGAAAAAAGTAGGATAACAAAAATCATGTGCTCCAGAACTGCTGCATATGTGAATCAGAGCTTCCTAAACCCAATGGGCATCTATGTGACTGAGGCCAATTAGGTTAGGGAGGGCATCAAATACCATTCCTGAGTAAGTGTGGCTTGTGATTAACACAAAAAGGGCACTGCTTTCCTACATGTAATAAGCAAATAGGCAGTAATTAATGGCATATTTCCCTGATCTCTCTCTCTGTAAACAGGCAACTTTCTGCATGTGCCTTTAATGTGGTCCAACCAACTACACACAAATGATTCTGTTGTAGTGAGTGTACAGTGCCGTAGGTGCTTACATGCCAATGAAACTCACTTTCAAAGTTTGGAAAATAGCGGCTGCTTGGTGTAAAGTTTTGAGTGCAAATAAACACATTTGTTAATTGATTCCATTATATTTTGCCTGCTTGTACTCATAACCTTTCTGAGTTGCGTTTTACTCCATTTGCATGTTATTGTGTTTGTTTAGAAACAGCATATTGCATTTCTTGCCCATGGCATGCTTAGAATGGAGAGTGGTGTTTGGAACATAAAAAAGTGCACTTAGTTGCGTAAAAAACACTCTGTGTGTAAGAGCTCTTAATCTGAATTTCCACCTAACAACTTTAAAGGGATACTGTCATGGGAAAAATGTTTTTTTTTTTCAAAATGCATCAGTTAATAGTGCTGCTCCAGCAGAATTCTGCATTGAAATCCATTTCTCAAAAGAGCAAACATATTTTTTTATATTTCATTTTGAAATCTGACATGGGGCTAGACATATTGTAAATTTCCCAGCTGCCCCAAGTCATGTGACTTGTGCTCTGAGAAACTTCAGTCACTCTTTACTGCTGTACTGCAAGTTGGAGTGATATCATCCCCTCCCCTTTCCCCCCCAGCAGCCTAACAACAGAACAATGGGAAGGTAACCAGATAACAGCTCCTTAACACAATATAACAGCTGCCTGGTAGATCTAAGAACACAGAACCCATGTCCCACTGCGTACTATTCAGTTACATTGAGAAGGAAAAACAACAGCCTGCCAGAAAGCAGTTCCCTCCTAAAGTGCTGGCACAAGTCACATGACCAGGGGCAGCTGGGAAATTGACAAAATGTCTAGCCCCATGTCAGATTTCAAAACTGAATATAAAAAATCCTGTTTGCTCTTTTGAGAAATGGATTTCAGTGCAGAAGTCTACTGGAGCAGCACTATTAAAGGGGTGGTTCACCTTTACGGTAACTTTTATTATGTTATAGAATGGCCAATTCTAAGCAACTTTTCAATTGGTTTTTATTATTTAGTTGTTATAGTTTTATAGTTATTTGTCTTTTCTTACTGATTCTTTGCAACTTTCAAATGGGCGTCGCTGTCCCCTTCTAAAAAAACAAATGCTCTGTAAGGCTACAAATGTATCGTTATTGCTACTTTTTATTGCTGATCCTTCTATTCAGTCCCTCTCCTATTCATATTCCTGTCTCTTATTCAAATCAATGCATGGTTGCTAGGGTAATTTGGGCCCTAGTTACAAGACTGCTTAGAATGCGAATTGAAGAGCTGCTGAATAAAAAGCGAAAATAACTCAAAAACCGTAAACAATAAAAAATGAAAACAAATTGCAAATTATCTCAGAATGTCACTCTCTACATCATACTGAAAGTTATCTCAAAGGTGAACAACCCCTTTAACTGATGTGAAAAAAAACATGTTTTCCCATGACAGTATCCCTTTAGTTCTCCTCCTGCCAGCAATGTAAAAGTGACACTGTCTGCAATAGTTAACAGACTGCTGGCAACACAGAAAAGTACTATGTTCCCTGAGCCCCCATGAAGGGGAAACGGTTAACACCACACATATGGAATAAAAAAAAATGAATTGCCAATTAGCAGTGTGTTGCTTGACTGCACAGAAACAGTATTCAGCATTGACTAAAATAATTGCTAATTATACATTCAGCGTATATCTTATGTATATTTCATTGTTGTTTTGTAGTGTGGGTTTACATGGTTATGATGGCAAGTTAACAATGATTCTTGCAATACTGTATTGCAACTAATATTACCCTCTACATACATTTTCATGCAGAAAAATTAGGGCACAGAATTGCCAGGGATTATCCAATCAGTTGGGCAGATTATCAACTGTGTGATGTGGCAAGTATATAAACAGTAAAATTAAATATTCTTTTGGGGCTGCTTGATTAAAACAGCAATTACAAAATCTAAAGAGTGGCAAAATGGTATATTGTGCCAAGCTATAAAAGCAGATTGCATTGTTTAAACTGTAAGTTAATGAAAACTCTGTTAGGTACCAGTCAGATGACTTAAAGGGCATTTATTGCTAGCAGCATGCTTGATAATTACACTTTATAAAAAGGCAATGTGAAACATTTATGAAAGTGTTGTTTATGCTTAAAGGGTCAAACACAACTCTTTCCTATGCCAAGAACACTTTATTAAGTGGCAAGCACGACTTTCAGGTCAGTTTGCTCCTGACACTTGCTATTTTTAGAACCTTAGGCCCATTAGTGACATTCATCACTGAAGCAGTCAGTAATCCCTGCTATCGCCTGCTGGTACCTAGTGTTTATCAAGCATCTGTAGTTACTTTGCAAAACACCTCTGGATTTCTGCATAATCCAAACCACTGATAAAAACCCACCAGTTTTTAAGTGTGGTGAGATCAAGCATAAACCTGAAAAAGTAAAATCAATTGAAAACAACATACTCTATTTTTTCCAATGTGTTTTGGAATGGTTATATCTGAATTGTCAACACAATATTTGATAAACCTATATACTAATGCATAAACATAAATCATTTACAGTATGCCAGTGTTAAGTGCTCTCAAAGAAACTTCCAGAACTGAGTTGGAACAGGGAAAATAGTGCTGAAAAAAATGATAGTAATGGCAATTTTTCTTTGGTAATAAGGAATAAAAGCACTGAGACTTTGTAACATACAGTACTAGGGGTCATTTACTTTAACCTGGGGCCCAAGTTCTAGAAAATCTTTCACGAGAACTAGAGTGCAGCATCATGAGGCACAGCTAGTCTTATCCTTAGGGAAGTGACAAGCCAAGTTTGGGGTTAAATAGATTTTTAGTTCTGCATTTATCAACAGGTGTCAATTTTCAATCTTAGGCTATTAAGGTCTAAAGAGGGTCAAGGACCTTGCAAAAACAGTGTCACTGTACAAGTGGAAGTCTGTCCAAACTTTTACTCATATCACAATCTTTATTTAAAATAAAACTGTACATTCACATTTGCAATGATGCTTTTAACCTCAATGATTCCTGAAGTAGTTTGCTACTTTCCATTTAAAAAAATGAACTAAATATGAATTTTGGCAAAGGCTGTCCACATTTTATTCATTCAGTTAAAGAAACAGTTCAGTGTAAAAATATAACTGGGTAAATAGATATGCCGGTGCAAAATCAATATAGTTAGTTAGCCAAAGATGTAATCTATAGGGGGACCAGGTCTTACAATAGCCAGAACACAACTCTATAACCGCTTAGCTAGTGACTTGAAAGGGGAGGGGGGCACATGGGGCATAACTGTTCATTTGCTTTTTTATCTAGTTTTCCAAAATTTAGCACAGTGTATCATATTACAATGTGGCCTACACCAGGTCATCTCTGAGCATGCTTCTGGAAGTACACAATTCTGTCAGACGAGCAAAAGGGTTATATATACTCTACATACAGACTCATTCAGGGGTTCATCAGGTCAGCCCTGTGCTATTTAAAGGGTAAGGCATTTTGG
>CM044437.1:79389637-79401128 GCA_024363595.1 Xenopus borealis
CTAATGGTTTACATATTATCTTTGCCTTTAGATGAAGTCTAATGCTTCTGATATGAGAATGCAATGCTGGCAGTTACAACCAAGTCACAAGAAGCTTGCCTGAAATATTAGATGACAACCTGTTAATTCATTCACAGACAGCATGTCTCCTCTTCTCTTCTGTGTATTGCTTACAATGCTGTAATGCTTCTAGTTCTGATTTCTGATCATTTTACCATGCCACTAAAAATGTATAATTTCAGGCACAATTATATAAAAAATATAAAACAAAAATAAAATCATGAGAAAACCTGAATTGCTCAAATTTTCTGGATTTTTTCCAGAATTGCTAAATTTTTCGTGTTTTTTTTTTCCTGAAAACTCAGAAAAAGTCACTTTTGAGTTACATTTTAGTAGGATGTAGAAAGTGATATTCTAAGACAAATTGCTTTCATTTTTTATTATTTGTGTGTTTTGTGTTATTTAGCTTTTTAGGCAAAAAATTATAAAAAATAAGTAATGTTGCCTAGAACTGGTCATTCTATAACATACTAAATGTTAATTTAAAGGTGAAGCACACCTTTAACATTCAGATTTTAATAAATAACCCAGTTAGAGTGAATAAAGCAGAACTGCAAGTTTCCAGATTTAAGCACTATGCATTTTTAGAAAAAGGTTGAATCAAGCAGAACTGCAAGTTTTGAGATTTACGCACTATATGTTTTTCGAAAAAGGTTTACTAAAACAAAATGACAATTTCCAGATTTCAGCACTATATGTTGTTAGAACAAAGTTGATGGTATTGGAAAGTTAAAAGAGGTTGTAAACCCTAAACTAAAAATGGTGCCTTTAAAAGAAAGCTGAAACCATCTCACCTCCATCTATGGCTCCAATTACCATAAATCCTTGCATGCTTGCATGCGTATTGTGCTATGTTCTGTTATCAGTCAAAAACCAACAGTGCAGAGAGTAGCAAGAGACAGTATATTGATTTTCGATAGCAAATATAGTCACAAATAACCTACATAATACATGTATATTAGAAAGTTGCTTATAATTCTATTTCATTTAACTGGGTTTAATAAAATAAATTTATAAAATATAAATAAATATACAGTACATAATGATAAAGTATGTCTACAGATAATGACAGAAAAAGCTCACAATGAAAAACATGCAGTCACTTTGGTGACCACTTAACAATGTGTAAGCCTACAGTCATATCATCAATACAGCTATAGAGTAGCAATATGATTTAGCAGAAAAAAAGGTCAAAGGTCAGATGCCAGGACACTCAAATAAAAGGTTCTGATTTCTTGGAATGTATCTCATCAAAATCATCTGGAAATCAATTGTATTATAATATAAAAAGGAAGCACAAACAACAGCTCATAGTGCAACACTGTAGTGCTACAAGGGCAACTGCCCAAATAACACCAAAGTGCAGTGTATTCAATGCAGAGCTTATGCAACTATCACTCACTTTTGCCATAATGATCAGTGAGAAGTGCAAGCATGGTAATTAGAATTTGAAAACACTTGCACTTTGCAAACTTATCAACATATTACTGATTATAAATACTTCTAGATGGCATCATATGTGATGTGGATTTATATACAGAGAAAAATGTAGTGTAATTCTATTTTATTAATACTGTATTAAAATAAGGCAAGCCCACAAGTGGATACATTTGTGGCTGTTGGATACATCATGTAAATAAGCTCTAAGTTCAGATTTACTAATGCTTGAATTTCGAATAGAAAAAAATTCGACCGTTGAATTTGGGGGGGGGGGGCATTTTCGATTGAAAATGGACCAAACAGGTCCATTTTCGATCGAATTGAAATCGATTTCATCCAAAATCCTTTGAATTCTCAGGACTTATAAAAAATTTTGAATTACCTCGAAATTCAAATTTTAAGAATTCGAATTTTATTTGGAAATTCTCTTCGAACCCTTAATAAATGTGCCCCTAAGTCTCAATGCTTATCCGACATCTAAAGTGGTACACATATAATAATCCATAAAACTGATTTAAAAATATGAAACTGTAAATAGTTATAATAAAAGAGTTAACAAAAGGACCTCTTAACCGTATGTGTATTTTGGGCTTCTGAACCTGCTCCCTCAAGAGGCATCACCTCTCTTCACAAAGCCCTCAAAATGCATATGTTTAAGCATGTCCATATTGCATGTCACTAACTCAGAAAACACAACATGCTCTCTACAGAAATAGCATGGTGGGCCTAGAAATGGCAGATAGAAAACTATATGTCAAGAGCAGCCTGAAAGAATTACTAAAGTTAAAGGGATTCTCTCATGATTTATATGGCGTTGGTTTTTATTCCTAAATTACACAAATAATTCACTCTACCATGTAAAATGCCATTCCTAATCCAAGTGTTGTAATATTGTTGTATAGGCAGCAATCTCAGGTCGATTTGCCTGATCATTTAATCAAACGTGTATCTACTTCTTATTTGTTACTCAAAAGATTTGTGTGCTTGAATTTAGAAAAAAATACTGGCATTACAGAAGAGAGGAATAATAGCGGTGACAGAATGCAACAGAGTTATAGGAGCTTGTGATGACAGAGGGCTAAAGATGGAGGAGAGAATGGCTCACATAAGAAGACATGCATTCATAAAATATGAGGGTCGAAATGTGGGCCGAAATGTTGGATATGCATTAAAATAAAACACATTTGATTCCCGATAAGTTGGAGTGCAGGTCCTTCTATAAGACTATATAATAAAACTTTGAAGCTTGCACCCGGAATCGGCTTGAACCCGGTTAGATTGCAGACACTGAACATAATACATATAATACATATATATATAATATATATATATATCACAGCCTTGAAAAAGGTCATAAGGTGGGCCAAAACGTTGGATGTATAAGATGTATACAGTTAAATAAATTTGATTCTTTTCATGCCATTGGAGTGTTGATCCTTGTAGAATTTTCGAATAAAAAAATATATATATATATCCTGTATATATTTTTTATGTAAATGACCCATAATCCTTTTAAGAACTATGAATAAACTCTGTTGCGTCCAGTGTCTTTTTCTCCTTATATGCAATAACATTTGGAAATAAGTCACTGTTAAATGAATTCAGGATGTTTTGCATATGTAATACATACTGAAATTAGATAAAAGAAAAAATGGAAATGAAGATGTTTGAAATTCCATCTGATTACACCACAGTATCATATTGAAAGTTATCCTTGGGAATTGGATCTGTTAGTGCTGTATGCTTCAGTGCCCATCAATTAAGGGAATTATAGGGAGATAATGATTACTCAGACAGTGCCTCAATAACCTTTTAGAGCATGCCAAATGCTGTTTGGGTAGAAGATAAAATGCATGGCATGTTGTATTATTCAGTGACTGTGAAGCCCCACATTTAGTCTTTATCCTCCTAGTATCTGCCCTGTGTTAGTATGAATAGTTCATTGTGTTACACCGAAACTTGCATTCTAATTAAGTGCCCCCACTGTCAGTGAAAGTGTTTTCAATATATTCTTTTTTACTTCAGCAGGTTGATTGATCCAAACTGAAAGCCTTAACTGCTAAAGCTATTGCTTGCAATAACACTTGAATGTATGGTACAGCAGTGCAGTAATGGGACATGATTAACATCATAAAACATGTTTATCCTCCGTTCCATGTAGAGACAGCAGATTCTACTCTGCAGAGGCAGAGTACATTATATGTTAACAAGAAGCCATTGCTATGGAATGGAAGTAGCATATCCTAATACATATACATGCAGTATATACATTCACATAAATATCAACATCTAGTCAAGACTATGCAGAAAACTGCAAAGGTGTTAATCTTCCTTACTGCAATTATACATAAAAAAAGGACACGTGTATGGTACAGTAAAATTGGAATAAGTCATATTATTGAAGAAAACTTGTTTTAAGAAGACCATGATATTGACAGTGTTGTGAATTTGGAATTTTTGTGCATTTTGGCATTAAAGGGGTTGTTCACCTTTGAGTTAACTTTTAGTATAATGCAGAGAATGATATTCCGAGACAATTTGCAATTGTTTTTAATTTTTTATTGTTTGTGCTTTTATAGTTATTTAGATTTTTATTCAGCATCTCTCTAGTTTGCAGTGTCAGCAATTTGGTTTCTAGGCTCCAAATTACCCTAGCAACCCTGCATTGATTTGAATAAGAGACTGGAATATGAATAGGAGAGGGACTGAATAGAATGATAAGTAATAAAAAGTGGCAATAACAATACATTTGTAGCCTTACAGAGCATTTGTTTTTAAATGGTGTCAGTGACCCCATTTGAAAGCTGCAAAGAAACAGAAGAAATTTGCAAATCATTAAAAAAACTATGTAAAATAAATAATGAAGACCAATTGAAAAGTTTCTTAGAATCGGCCCTTCTACAATATACTAAAAGTTAACTTGAAGGTGAACCACCCCTTTAAATTGTACTTTCACACAATACCTCATATCACACCAAATTTTCAGAATAGTATAAGAAAAATTTGAATTATTTTCCTTTATAATAAACTTCTTTTTCTTACATTAATAAGGTCAGATTATATGAGTTCAAATGAAACAGTACTTCAGTCCTAACAATGCACACAACATTTTGATAAAAAAAATGGAAAATGCCATTAAAATGTTAAATTTGTCATTCCATGATTTCTTATTGTACTTTGATCAAAATTTCAGACATATTACTTTTGTAATTCTCCCACCATATCCCTTCCCTTTTACAAAAACAACTTTATTTCTTAGCGCACTATAAACACTAGGTGGCAGTGTTATACTTCTTTTGAAACAACTGGACATGGTTACACCATTGCAAGAATTACATTCAGGCTGCCAATACCAGATATTAGGCGTCAGCATTTTAAAGAGACACTGGCATTATACTTAAAGAAAAATACAGTCATATATAATTAATAAACCTGTTTCTCAAAAAAAGTCCCAGGCTGCTAGCAGAAACAATTGGTTGTTTTAGGTAGAAGTCAGGGTGAGGAGCATGTTGGTGATTTGTTGGAATGTCCAACAGCATGAATGTTTGTTTGCAGCACATAAAAAATATAGAACTCACTTAGCACTCTAACTCAAAAATGATAAGGAAAATTATAAGAAGAGTGAAAGATATATTAAACAACCACAGCTGTTTTATTGCTGTAAGAGATCACCTTTATTGTTTGCAGTTTTCAATCTATTTTAGACTGGAGCTAGATGAATTATAAATCAATATTAATTTATCATTGGGCCACTCAATAATACAGCTTTTACTGTCTGCCAGTTGCAAGGCATAGTATTCCCAGCTGGGCCTCATTATTTGTAAGCAAATGTACAGCTCTCTAGCTCTTATTGAATTGCAACTCCCAGCATTTTCAATGAGCCGTTGGCTATAAGAGGCAGCATGTTTGACAGTCCTGATATTTCAGTCACTGCTATGGGTGAAAAGGAGTGCATGCAGGAACATGCCTATGTTACATATCCACATAATGTGGAGTTTGTGCACATTTCACTTTCTTCATGTGATCCTCCCTCTGCAATTATCTGTTGACCTTTAGGGTTAGGAAGCAGTTTAGTTTTCTTGACCAGACAGCATTTGCAACGTGGTTGTAATTAGAGTACTAATCACTGCAAGGATTTCTTTTCCCAACCAGAAACATAAAAATTGATGGCAGATAGGAATCAGCCGACCTGTGTAATCTGCCCATTAGCAGCCAACTGCTGCATTAACCCACTCACTGCCAAAAGTCTCTAAATCTGCGTGTGACAGCTTAAAATATAACCCAAGAAAGTCTATGGGCAAACATTATTTCCCTCTTTTGCAAGGCTCTTTCTAGGAATACAAAAAGTTGTTACCCTGAATGCAGCAATGTATCCATAGTAGAGTGGCATATGGGGCAACCCTAACAAATTAGGGAACACCAGGCACAGGGAAGCAAGAGAGAATATACTGTGTACAGGGCTCCCTTTCACCTGACCGCATTGTGCACCTTGCACTGAACCTTTAAGCTGGAGCAAGGTGTAGAGAGCAGTTTGTATCAACAATCCCAGTTCAACAATCACGTTCTGTGAATGGGTGCATATTTTGTGTCCCTTGGCCCTTTGCATCCATAGGATTGCCCTATATTATTTGCATCCCAGGGCATGGTGCATGTTGGATAAACTGAAATCTGATGATAAAATACTAAGACCGCATTAGTTGGGCAGCACAAAAGATGACCTGAATATTGTAATACACAAAAGCAGTGAATATCTTGTAAATTATATGCTTATAAACAGTGAGTTCTGATGTAATTTCTGTCACATGACTCACTGAAACTTGTGTATTATAATAAATAAAGTACCCCCAGTTGCAAAATATGAGGATATTAGAAGTTAGCTCGGATTTCTTTGACCTCCGGCCTCGTGTTTTTATATGGTCATGAAACTTCTCAGTAACTTATAATATCCTTATATTTTACAAGAGGGGGTACTTTATTCACTATATAACACACAAGAGCCATGAATATTCTGTAAATGATATCCTTGGTGCTTAGTGATGTCATTGGTTATAATCAGAGCTTAGTGATGTTATTTCTGTCACATGACTCACTTTTTACAATAGGGGGTACTTTATTCACTATATATATGACCTTGAGCATAAGCCTTGTAGTGAAAATGTGGACATGCTTTATGAAGCTCAGAAATATTATCATAGATTGATATATCCCTTTAAGAAAAACATATGTTTTGACATAAGAAAACAGATCTGCCTCATTATCCACCGAATGACATGATAAACTCGGAATGTCCAATCTGCGGCTATCCAGCTGCTGCTAAACCTGCTTGCAGCTGTCAAGAGTTTCTGGGAGTTGTAGTCAGGCAACAGCTGGAGAGAGAGAATAGTTGAACATTCCTGAAGAAGGCCACAGTTCTCCTTTATCTCCAATAATTTAGCCTCCTTCCATTTAGAGAAGTGTCAGTTAGTGGTTGTATGTGGCTCAAAAAAACCAATGTGCTGTGCGGCTCTCTGTACTAATCCTCAGTGCCCACATCTGACACATTCCTCTGCCTGTGGCCTTCTGCCTCTATATGGTCACACAACTCTAGACTTCTAATACCCTTTGCCTTTAAAGTAGGAGGTGAATTATCTCACACACGCTTTCTTAAAAAAGAAACTATTAAGTAAAATTAAATACTCTGCCTGATATGTAAATAAAGGCACAAAGTTTGCCCAGGTGCAGTGAATCAATAAGATGTTTGCTTGTAAACTCATGATCGGTAAATACTACCTGCTGATTGGTTGTTACAGGTGACTAGATGTGTAGCAAATGTTACAGCTGTTATTGTATAACCCCCTTTATCCATATACAGAGAAAGCCATTTTACTTAGGCTCTCTATTCTGTACAGGGAGAATATAGGAGAAAGAACCCCCACTAGGAAGTGGTGAGGTGGCACAGCCACAGCAATTTCTTATAATTTATTTTTTTTTCCAGATTTCCTTATTTTCTTTTCCCTTGCAAGTAGCATTTAATTGCTTTATTGTTGTTGATAGCAATTTGAAATTGTGTAAAATGGGTTTGGCTGCTTTGGAATTCTATGAACTTCAGGGATATGTTTCTACAGGCTGACTTTCACTCTCAGACAGCTCAAAACCAAAAATTATGATCTCGCAATCTGTTTTCTTTTTAACATTCCTCCTGCTGTAAATAAGTAGGCTGCTTAATAATTCTCCCTCAGGGTCAACAGATACAAGGGAGCAGCACTGTAAGAACTACTTTATTATTCACATCGGTTAAAGGTACAGTATGAGATGTGAACTAGATGATGTTCAACTTTATTAGTATGATCTAGACAGTAGTGTTCTTACATGTAAGAAGTCTCTATCAATTACCTGTTTAATGTTTTTGGTAGCTTTTCTACTCCTATTTTCTTCTACCACCATTCAACTGAATATGTCTTTTAGGTGCTATCTGGATATTGAGCAGCTGGAGTATAGCAAGTTGGATATTGCAAGTTTATGTGTTTTTTGCCTACAGTCACTGCTTATGATATACAAAATGTCTTGCTCCAATTTTTTCTAGCACAGATATATTGCCTGTGCGAGCCAGAGTATAGCAAGTTGGATATTCCATGTTTATGTATTTTTTTGCCTTCAGTCACTGCTCATGATATACAAAATGTCTTGCTCCAGTTCTTTCTTGCACAGATGTATTGCCTGCGTGAGCCAGTTAGCTAATAATCATAAAGCCTTGCCATAAAAGTATAACCGAGCTGCTATTTTGTGATGATCAGGGGAAATTCATATGAAATCGTCACATGAAAATGTGGAATAGTCAACTCTAGGGAAGACGAAAAGGGGAAGGAAACCAAAGGCTGCTGTTGAGATGAGACTTTATATTTTGGGTGGAGTGAGCTTATATTACTGGCACTGGGAAAGCTCATGTAATAGCAGGCCAAGAACCTTTTCACTTGAGGGTGAAAGAATGTAATTGGCTTAATAAACAGGCCAATAGTTTTTCTTCTCCTTCTGCTTTATACAGAGAAACAGTTCCCTTCCATTATCCCATGTCTAACCATTAAACTGTAAGCCCATCTGACAAGCCAAGTTGTTAATCAGTGTTCTATGATGTCAATATTCATGCTCATATAATTATAGGATTTGCAAAGATGATCCTTCAAAGACAAACATGAGCAGGGAGAATTTATGATGTTGGCTGAAAGCCACAAATGCGCATTAATAGTTTACTAAGTTTCACCTCATAGCTATATTAACAAGTCCAAGACTTATTGCTAGTTTTATTTTTACGTTTTGTATTAAATTGACATATGACGACTGTAGGCAGCACTAAACAAAGATGCAAGGCACTCTACTCTTTGACAGTCTACTCTACTCATTTGCTGCATTTGTTATGTTTTAATTCCATATGTAAATTTCAGGCAGTACCCTACACAGTCAGGACATTGCATCTAGTAGTCAATTACAGTTATATTAATAAAAAGATAAATTAATTTGGTTGTTATGTCGGAGTTACTGTGGCCACCTTTAAATATCATTAAGGTTCCCTTAAAGCCTTTGCATATATTTATTTGAATTCCATTGAGATATATCCCCCACAAAGCCAACCACCTCTTGACCACTTTGTTATGCCCCTGTTTTCATGGTTGAATGGGTGGGACAAGCATTGCCTTTATTGTGTCATACTCCTTCTCTTTAGGGCTATTGCCACTTTTAACAGTGTGGTGCTCAGGTAGAAACACTGCAGCTAAAGTTCCATAGCCCTTAATGTTTTGAACTTTGTGACAATCAGGCACATGCTTTTCTGAGTCTAGTGTCTTACTAATTAAATTACTCCTCCTTCTCTGTGTTGAACAGGAGTAGAAGACACACTAACTTTTGGAATCTCCAGTATGTGCCTCCATGACATCCCACATCTTAGAGATGCCTACTTTAGTATGGAAATTCAAACTCCCCCTTGCATATATCTTTAAACTCCAGCCCCAGCATTCAGGAGCAGCCTACACTGGAAGTTTCATTCAGGAATAGTTTGGACGACTAGTAGTTGAGCACTCTTGTAGATTTCTAGTATAGCAGTTGGATTGTAAGATAAAATAGGGATTTTCATTCTCTATACAATTGCCTATGCTCTTTGATAGCATGTTCTACCATGCCTCTACTTTACTGCTAGTTTCAGATTACAATTCTGTCATCTGGGTGCCTCTATGCAGCAACCCAGAAAGTTGCAGATCTTTATCAGGCTCTTTAGTCAGTATGGTAAGCAGCTCTTTAAGTCTAGACAGGGCTGCAGTAAATATCTTCTACCTTGTCTGTACCTAAAACATTTTATTCTAAGTATTTAACATCATATGCAAGGATTTATTAAGGTCTAGTGCACCCAGACTTCATATTTTTCTTGATGTTATTCAAGGCAAACTATAATTGAGAATATGGTATGGAATCAGTAAAATTCCATGAATTTCTAAGACTGCCTCCGCAGTTAACTCTGTATTTCATAGAATCATCTAAAACAACTATATTCATCATGTCACTGCAGGCAAATGCTACAACGATTATGTTTTTGGTTTTTTGTTGCAATTTTTAAACCTTATTCAATCACTAAATGTAAAAAAATAATGTTTCCAGTCAGCAATGAAAACTGGAAACATGGGCTATTCAGTCAGTGCAACTGTCAATTAAACCAGTTGTCAAAGCAATAATAAGTAGTGATGGACGAATCTGGGGCTTTTCGTTTCGCTGACATTTTGCTTCGTCAAAACGCAGAAAAATTCACAAAACGCCGCCACGAAAAAATGGACACCGGCATAGTTTTTGGACGCCGACGCCCATTACCGGCGTAGAAAAAATGGATGCCGGCATCTGTTTTTTCAATGCTGGCAATGGGTACCTGCGTCCAAAAACAGAAAGGCAAAGTTTTTCTGGCGTTTTGCAAATTTATTCACCTGCTGCGAATCGTGGGAATTCACAGCAAATTTGCCGCAGGCGTATAAATTTGCTCATCACTAATAATAAGCAAATTGTTTCCATAATAATGTCTAGAGTGCAAAGATGTGTTAAATGGATAATAAAGTTGCAGCAAAACATGTGTTGGCTTTTTAAACTATATGCTCACACCAGAAAGGATGTGCAAAATTCCATTGTCCTTATTTAGCCCATTAACTTTTATGGGTTACACCATGCCTAGAATAATTGTTGGTGGAAAATATTTCCCACAGCTTTATCGATATGTCCTTTAGAAAAATGTGCATATTGTGCTAAGTATGAACTGGAATAATTCCTTAGCACTCATGGGAAACAGAGATTTGTGTACAAGACAACGACAAGTTTTTGCAAGCAGGGCCCTCTAAGCTAGTTTTTTGTATTGTTACATAGCTTGAACCTCCCCCACCCCCCATAAGGCACAGAAAATGTTTGCAATTTATGCATGTTTTGTTCTGAAAAAAAATTTTTAGTTTGAAAAAATATTTTGTAAAAAATATCATGCTAAGCATTTTGCCTGTGACCATGTAAATCACCATAAAACATATGCAGCGATTCATTTTTCCAAAGTCCAAAGCCAGAAGTTTCCTAGCTATGCAACTGTGGGTTGGAAAAACAAAATGCCACTTATGTTTTACCTCTGGCAATTTACATTATCATTTGTAGGGAAGCATTTGGAGGACTTTAGTCTCCCATAATAGAGGAGATGTATAGAGGTTGACGAAACCTCCTAGTCATTGACCTACGATTTACATCCATATGGATGGATGGGGTTGGTTACCATAGAAGTTGGCATGTGTATGGCCATCTTTAGAGTGAAGGGCTGTGCACCCAGAAGAGACAGACAATACCTAGGGGAAGTGTTTGTAATATGCTTTTTTCCTTTCATTTTTTTATTTTTCAGTTTCAATGGTTTTCATTTGTTCCAGAGATGCAGGATATAAATAAATAACGATTGTAGGCCAGGAGGAGGAAGAGGTGGTGAGGCCCACACAATTAGACCATGTCCATTTTA